>CM031572.1:17229044-17614800 GCA_018467065.1 Ephestia elutella
AAAAGATAACATAAACAATAGTACGATAAGATACTGAAAGACGTGAAGCAGTAAAGGCCAGGTATTTGTAGTAGGTGAGATTGGGGTCATCCTTTCTGTTTGTTTGTTACATCTTCACGCAAAAACGAAAAGGAAGAACTTGATGAAATTTCGGGATACTGCTTTAGGTGAAAGACGACATCGCATAATAAAATACAAAAAAAAAATACATAATAAAATGAGATGATGCGACCTCCTCTTTTCTACCCAAGTTGCTGTGCCCGGCAGGGTCCATAAGTACTTTCATTTATATGTCACCATGTCAACTTTATGGATGCAATAAAATATTGAATATTGAGCATTGTACGGAAATCTGTTGTTTATAAGACGACTCGCGCGGTCGCAGTCGCTAGTAAACAATACAGTCGCTAGGAGCCTTGGTCTCGAACTTCTTCCTGCGACTGTAGATCATCTACAGCACTACCATCATCACCATCACCAGCAGCAGGATGATGGCCGCGCGGGCGCAGTCGCGGGCAGTAGCTAGTAAACAATACTCACAGTCGCTAGGAGCCTTGGTCTCGAACTTCTTCCTGCGACTGTAGATCCTCTGCAGCACTACCATCATCACCATCACCAGCAGCAGGATGATAGCTCCCGCCACTACGAACGACAGCTCCATACCGGCTAGCCTGAAAGTTAACATTGACACGTATTGTCAATAATGAATTACAAAACATTTTCCACTGGATTATGTTGGTAGGATAACGTCAGAATTTTTTGCAATACTTCTTAGATCTAAAACCATAGACATAGAAAAAATGTTCTAACTTTTCTAAAACGGCTATCAGTTAATATATTTCTACATTTGGCAGCGAATAGAAACCAAATTTTAGGGGGAAATCATACACAAAAAATGCAAAGTATGCCGAACAACTAGTAACTTAGTTACTTTTTCAGTACACCAAATATGGAACATGAACGATGTAATTTTTATCATTATTGTTACCAACATTTTTTAAATTATTTACATCGTTTATATTGTCGAGCACATATGAGTGTATCTTAGAAATTACACCTAGTTTCACAAGCTTTTTCAATGAGATACTTTGGGGATACCAAATAAGAAATTAATGATCATGCCTAATGAACTTTTGAACTCCAGATAACATGAAAAGCATTAGAAATAAGAAATAAAAACAGTACTAACGTGGTGGTGGGCGCTACTTCCGCTGATTCGGCGGTGAAACAAGGTTGCCTGTCGTCCTGACACCAGCACGCCCCATCGTAACAGGTTCCGTTGCACGCGTCGCAGTTCACCCTGAAATAAAATAAATATTTTTAAAATTTCAGACCCTCGAAAATAGCATAAATAACCTAATAGACGTTAGTGTAGCATTGCGCAAAATAGGTGAATGAGTCTTGACGATGAAAACTTAAAAAATACTGTTTAGTACAAGCTTATAACTTGTCAAAAAATATCAAACTAATCTGAACTCGATTTCCTTTGGATTCCAACCCATGACCACCAACTCAATAAGGCTGTTCTCAATAAGGCTCAATACTAAGGGTCTACTGTTCACAAAACCACTAGTCTAGTGGTTCTGTGAACAGAGGTCCTCGCGAACAACACCGGCACCAATTTTGGAGCTCCGTCTCCTCATAGTAACGCTACAACAAACTATAGGCATATTTTGAGTTTGCGTGTACCATCCTAGATCTCATCTTTGCTTCCCATCAGGCAAGATTGAGATCAAACGCACTCAAATCTAAAAAATAAAAAAACTTTCTCCCTTTTCGATTTTTTTTTCACAACAACTTGTGGGCAATCAGGTCCAATATAATGTAAAGACCACGAAGGTAATTTCTCATTTACAAAATAGTGTTAGCATACGAGAACATAAAATCTATAAGAGAATATAATAGCGTAATAATAGAGTCTACAACGCAAAACCTTTGACATTGCCTAGTAAACACATAATTAAAATGAATTAATTAAATAATAAATGAGAACAAAGGAGGCTAGAAGAGGAAATTGCAGTTAAGGCAACGATTTAAAAATAAATAGGAATTGTTTTAATACTACTTGTGTAACTGATAAACTACCTTTATCCTTGTAATAACTTATTATATTTAAAAGCGAAGAATAAAACTGGCTGGCAACAAAAATGAGGTTAGAATAAAAGGTTTCCTTGTTACTTCCCATTTTCTATTAGTGAAAATCATAATGGACAAAATATTATAAGACAATATTTAATATGAACTTAACTTTTAAACATCATTCATCATTGAATGATTTAGATGACTGACTTATAGTACTGACTCACTAAGCAGTTTTTTAATCCAAACTTTTTGATCCTATATCATCACATCCTTTGAATTCGATGATTCATTTAGCATTACAATCAAACGCATTCAAAAAGCAATAAATTTACAGTTACGAGTGTCCTTTGATTATATTTCAGTGCAATCAATAATATCCTATATGTTTTGAGGCAGAAGGGCTAATACTTAACCAATACTTGGATGAAACTGGCTGGCCATAAGACAAAATAAAAAACTACCTACTATCTGTAATGGAAATTCATTATTATAAAGTATGTAAGAAAAAGAATGATTTTATGTATACTGTTGTAACTACACTAAACGATTTAACTATCGGTATGTTGTCGTGTGGCCAACTATAAAATGTTAAAATCGTGCAAACAGGAAGGTCAACAAACTTATTTCCGAAATATTCTTGCCTAATTATTACAATAGTCACTAATATTGATCAAAATAAAATAATAAATTTATTGTCAATTTCAAAACTCTACCTATAAAAGAGTAATATTTTCCTAACGAATCTATCATTGAAACTAAATATTCTGTATTTTATGAGAATATAGGCATATTAAGTCAGTTAAATATTACTTACGGTTTCAATTCCACACAGGTTTCGTTTTCAGCCTCATATCCTCTGTCACATTGACACCGGCCATCCAAATCACAAGTTCCGTATTCGCACAGTCCCAAACACGGCTTGAAACAGACGTTACGGTTTGTGTCATTGCTGAAATAGTCTTCATGACATCTGCATGTATATGGGGCAATACATTCCCCATTCACACAAGTGTTATGACAAACGGGTGAGCAAATTCCTTTTTCTAATCTGTAACCTTCATGACATTTGCAGACGTTAGGACCAGTGCATTCTCCGTTTACGCAAGAAGTACAAATAGGTCTGCAGACATTACTTTCTTCAGATCCTTTATAGCCAGGAAGACAAGAGCATTTATTTGGAGCCACGCATAAAGCGTTGACGCATTCGGTTTTGCATATAGGTGCGCACGAGTATCTGTCTTCTTTATCGGGTTGGTAGCCGCTGTCGCAACAGCACGTTTCTGGTTCTATACAATAGCCGTTCGTGCATGGTTTACTGCAGACAGGGACGCATTTGCCGACGCTGTTTTTTGAGAAGCCGTCGTGACATTGGCACAAGTTTGGAGCAATGCATGTCCCGTTGTCGCAATCCTCGCATTTCGGACTGCAACTGTTGTTACTGATCTTCTCGTAGCCGAAAAGGCAAGAGCATACGTTTGGAGATATGCAGGTGGCGTTGACGCATCCAGGTTCACAAATGGGGAGGCAGTTCGATGAGTTCGTAGGGTCGATTCGGAAGCCAGTGTTGCAGATACAGTTTAATGTCGCGGGATCGTTATGAAAGCCAGGGAGGCATTGAGGTCCACAATGAGTGTTATTGAGAGGGATGTGGTCAGGATTGCACATACATTCGTCGTCGCTGACACAAACGGCGTTGATGCATGGGTCTTTGCAAGTGGGGGGGACGCACTCCTTGTTATTTTTGAGGACCAGGGAGGTGGGGCAGCGACAGACATTGGGCTCGACGCAGGTGCCCCCACTGCAGCCCAGGTCACAGACTGCTTTACATGCCTTCTCCTTTCTATTGTAGTACCATCCGCTACAGCACGCGTTCTTTTTTACTTTCTCCACGTATTGCTGTGGATAAATCCAGTTTATTAGTATTAAGATAATAAGTATCAGATAAAATAAGAAAGATTTATAAGGGACTGTGACTCTTAAAACTATTCTTCTTACACACAAACGCTATTCTTTCTACTCGTGATTCCCATACAATATAGATTCAGCACAACTGCAGTTTATTATGACTGAAGATTTTTTTAGAGTTTTACATGCGAAAAAAGTGACTCCAAATGTTTCTGTTTCCTTAACTATTACTCAGAATTTCAAACATAATACTTACTACACGCTTTCCTGCTTTCCATTTTGTTTTTGGCACACTGAAACAAATGAGAATTTATGTTTAATAAGTTCCTCCTACATTAACTCCTTAATTCTTATTAAAGTCGATTTTCTGAAAGAAAAACTTGGCCGGCATTTCCTAGCAGGTCTTTATTATTATTCTTATATCCAATATCCTAACTAATATTACAAATGCGAAAGTGAGTTTGTTTGTTACCTCTTCACGCTTTATCTACTGAACCAATCTTCTTGAAATTCGCATACACATAGTTAGAAGTACTGAGAAGGACATAGGGTACCTTTCATCCCAGGAAAAGGTACTATTCCAGTTGGAAATTCACGCGGGTGAATACGAGGGCAAAAGCTTCTTTATAAAGATTAATAAAAGCAACTATGCAGATAACGAAGTGTGAGGTTTAAGAAGTATGTAAGTAATAGTGCTGTTCACTTATTGTGTATACATAAATTAAATATATTATACACAAGCTTTTGTCCTCAGCTTAACCCGCGTGAATTTACTTTTTCACCCAATTCTCCCGCTTTGGAACTTCTTAAATACCCTTGTTAGTGCTCACTTACGCTATACAAGAATCTCTGCAAGTTTAAAGAACTTTATTCTCATAAGAAATTTACATTTCACTTAAAATGAGATAACAAAATTTAGTATTACATAAAGTAATTACAAATATAAATTTAATATTAAGGTCGCGATATACAACTTAAGTTTCTTATTAAATGTATTGAGACTATTACAAGTTCTAAGCTCATTTGGCAACTTGTTATACAGCTGCAGTTATGTTGTTAGTTGCTTCAGCAATTTTCGAGTCTACGTTCAACGGTTTCGTCTCTACGTTGATATACCAACTAGCCGCGCCCCGGGGCTTCGCTCCCGTAGGAATTTCGGGATAAAAAGTACCCTATGTGCTTTTCCTAGTATTTTTCTACCCGTATACCAAATTTCATCGAAATCCGTCCAGTAGATTTTGCGTATTGAGTAACAAACATCCTCACAAACTTCTTTAGTCAGACAGAGTATATACCTATATAGATAGATACATTTTTTTTTACAGAGATAGATTAAGATATAGTTAGATTTTATTTAGAACTTAGCACACCGGGATTCTTTCTACTAACTATAGGAAAAATTTAAAACTCTAGTTAAATTATGTTACTCAATTAAAGGCAAAAATTCTTCAAAAGTTTATAATTTAACATACTGTAGTACGATAACAAACATCCATCAATTCTCACAATTATCACAAACTTTCCCATTTATAGAAATATGTTATGAGAGCTTTATCGACGTAAATTGTAATGTATGTTATTGCATGTAAATATTTAATGTTTAAGATTACATTTATTGTTACTAATATTATTAGCTACAATTTACACTATGCTGACATTTGTGGATTATATTTATTCCAATTCAAATTACAAAAAAATACTAAACCTAGATTTATCCAACTGGTATTCAAATAATTTAACTTAGTAAACTGGAAAGAAGTAACCATTTTGGAATTTAATTGCAATATAACTAAACAACACACAAATAAACCACCTCTCTTCCTAAACATAATTATATACCTTCCCTTTTTTGTCGTGGGTAAGTAATAGATTCGAAATTAAAACATTTAAGTTATCGCGACTCTTGGCTCTGTCTACCCCGTAAGGGATGGAGACGTGATTCTATGTATGTATTAAATTGAAGGCAATACGAAACAAGCATTGTAAACTAAGTTATTTATGTAATTAGCTTTAAATAATTATTTCAGCAAGAATTCTCTTTTGAACCGTAACCGTCTTCGTCTCGAATGTTCTTAAATTTATATTCATTTAACCCTGAAATGCTTCATATAAATCAACTTATATTTAAACAACTTGAAAACGAAGCCAAAAAAATCACCGAAATCAATTCACAACCAAATAATTTATCAATAAACTTTATCAACATTCGAAATAAGTAACGCGTCCAAACCCCCAAACTCAAGTTTCACCGTTAAAAAACACATGATAACACAGTTATTTTCCTTCCTTACTTGACAGTTTCAGGACACACCCCCACAGGCAACCCTCTAGCACCCCTCCCCGCATCCACATCGCACACAACAAACAACACCACAACAATACACAAAACAACAATTGAACTATTCATTTTAATTACGTATGAATTACGTTGAAGCGCGCGATCGCTCTGGCGTTTCGAACACTATAGAATATAAAGCACACTCCATGCAATAAAGCCGAGCGTCCAGTACAAACTTCGACTTAGCTCGCATAGCTTAGTTTTTCTACGTTTCCTAGCTTACTCGTAGTTTGGCGCACATGTATGAAAAACTGCCAAGTGTGAGTCAATCTCGCGCACCAAGGGATCCGTACAAGATTTGTTAGTTATTTCATTAATAAAGATAAATAATCTCACATTATTGCTTTAACTAAAATACCTACTTAATTTGATAGTTCAATCACTAAACATGTCCCTACAGATTCCTGCTGCACCAAGCACAAATAATAAGTTTGTTCTTCTCAGCAGTGGTCGTTCTGGCGTGCTAGTAGTTTGTAGCTTTGAGACATAATATATTATCATTAAATAATTAGTTTTTGACGTGAAAAAGAGTCTTCCAAAGAAACTATTTTACTATTTTTTTTTTTTACTTATTATTTTTTTATTTTACTATTTACTATTTTTAAATTTTTTTATTTGGCCTTTTTGAAGGCCAAGTTTCAAAAAAGAATTTTTGATTTTGTTGTGTGAATTTACCCTTTTTTATTAAACTACATATTTTCAGTTTTCAAATCAAGACAGGCTCAAAACATTGTTTTATACCAATTTTCATGTCTTGGTCAACATACGTAAAGACCCTGTAGGTTTTGTTCCCTTTCTGAAATCTATAAATTTGTGAAAATTTGTAACATATGGTCAAATATCTTTTGAGATGAGACGGTAGAGCCGAGTATTTGATATATAAATTTCAACTTGATATCTTTATGCGTTCCTAAGAAAAATATTCTTGACAGGCGGGCAACCAAAAGGGTTCTGTATTTACCTTTGATATAAGGAACCCTAAAAATAACTCAGCTACGCGAGCTATGGTAGTTTACGATAGTGGAAGTTCGCTTAAGGTACGTGTACACTGAAAAGCATGATAAAATTATCGCATCCTGCGCTGTGAACCCCAGCTTTCCACACAATGTATGTAAAACAATAATATCTATTCATTAAACTAATTAACGAAGAACATTAACTTTGTGACTTATATTTATGAAGAATTATGTAATTTTTGAGGATTTTGTAACTAAGCATGAGTTATTTGATACATTATACATGAGCCAAGTAGGTAGATACCTATCCAGAAATATATCCCTTAAATATATTTTACGATAGAGCTACACAATATTGTGTCTTGTTGTATTACTAATCCTAACTAATATTATAAATGCGAAAGTGTGTTTGTTTGTTACCTCTTCACGCTTTATCTACTAAACCGTTCGTTATGAAATGTTGTATACACATAGTCAGGGGTCCAGAGAAGGACATAGGCTATGATTTATCCCTGAAAAAGTATTGTTCCCAAGGGATCAATACAAGCGCGGGCGGAGCCGCGGGCGAAAGCTAGTATTATATAAGCGAAAGTTAAGATATGAGTTAATCAGTTGTTTTTTAATTTTACCTAAAACTCTGTATGTATAATTGCTTTCGTCTAAATAAAGTTTAACATGTTTATGAGTTCGTTTACTACTCAATCACGCAAAATCTACTGAAGGGATTTGAATGCAATTCTTTACACGGGTATAAAAGTACCGGGAATATTACACGTAGGATATTTTTTATTCCGAAATTCCCGCAGGATCGAAGCCCCGGGTTCTAACTAGTAGCTCGATCAGAAAGCTCTACATTTAACTTTTGTAAATAATCCGAACTTTGACTTCAAACATATCAGTTTATCAAACAAAACAAAGCTAATGAATTGAAGTTCAATTAATTTTAAATAAAATAATTTGAAATACACATTTGCGACCTTGTACAAAATCAATGTCATGACAACTACGATTATTTCATAACATTATTTCATTGCATATATATTGTAGCGTTACACCGCTACGAAGTCTATTTTAGTTTGTGATTCTATATGATTTTATTTCTACGCAAACTTTTTTCTTTGTTCTTTCTTTATGAAAAAGTGTTTGAAATTGAAGGGTGGGTTTGAATTTTTTGAGCTGTCAAAAAAAAATTGAGAGCTGCTCGAGGATGAGCAAATAAATCGTTTATTGCAGAAATACATTGCAAATTAAAGCAGAAAGTGTGTTAAATCTTTAAGTGCAACACAACACACACGTAGATTGAGCAGACGTGATATGTGTTTATTGGAAACTCTGCTCTCGTCCGTTGTTGCCTGTTGCCTGCAGATGTTGGGCTTGCGACCTCATGGAGATATGAGCTGTTGTTAATTGATTGGTTGCTGATCTGTTTTATCATTTTTCTCTTTTTTATCGATAAAATCTTGGAGATGGTTGTATATCTGGTGAACACCGGAGGGAACTCCCACAGGACTGCAGCCATATAAGTCGTCGTCTGAACTCGTGGTGTGTCTTTGAAAACCGGAGGAGCACACATTCCCACACAGCGGCAGACAGATAAGTCGGCGTCGGGGAGAATTACCTATTTTTATTTTAAATCCTGTTTTCTTCAATTTAGTCGGCCTCGGGGAGAATTACCTTTTTTTATTTTAAATCCTGTTTTCTTTAACTTAGCCTGTGTTACTTTAGTCGATCCTCTAAATTCTAAAGGCCCCCCTTTTGTCGGGATAATTTTTGTTTCGGTTTTGATTTGGAATTTTTATACATCATTTCATCCATTTCTTTCACTCATTTAATTCTCTTTTTAAAATAACAAGCAAATTCATGTATTTCTTATTTTACCTGTTAATATTCCTTTCCTGTTGTTAACTTTCCTTACTTTTATTTTTATTTCTTTAGTGTGTCCGGATAATTTTTTGTTAAAGGACATTGGTCAATTTTTTTTTAGTTCAAAAAATTATACTCGTGTTTTAAGCAGTGATTCTTTTATTTTGAAACCCAAGTTTCACTGCAAAAATGGCGCCCGAATTACGGTGAGAATCCTGGTTTCTTTCCTTTTCTTAATTTTCTTGAAAAATTTTTTTTTTTTTTTGTTTTTGTGGGACGGTGACCGTTTACCGGTCGCGGTTTTCCAACCTGTGATTTTCTGTTTTAGCCCGCCGACGCTGCCTATTTCTTATTTTCCGTGTATTTTTTTTTTGTTACATTTGATCGCACCATGTCACTAATTGAAGAATCAATTGATGAAACGCCTCGCGCCTCGCCGAGTATTCCAATGGCCGAAAACGAAGAACGGTTCTTCGATACCGAACCTCAATACCAGGCGTCTAGGTATGCCCCGCCATTCTCTCGTAAGGATAAGTCTCTTACAAAATGGAACCTAAACTTTTCGGGGGAGACTTGTGTCCGGGAATTTTTCTTCCGGATTGAGGAAGAAGGTGTTGCGCGTGACGTCAATCCTTCGTATGTGGTCAGGCGTTTCCACGAATTATTGTCGGGCAGTGCGTTGAAATATTTTAGGTCAGTCAGGTGTCCGGGTCTTACTTATGCTGAATTAAAGTCCGCATTCTTTAAAACTTTCGACGTTGCTGATTATGATTTTAAGATTGAGAGCCAACTCCGTGCTTTGTCACAGAAGGCTAACCAGTCGGTGGTTGATTTTGTTATTCAGGCGCGCGATTTAAACGCGAAACTTCGTTCACCGGTTTCCGAAGATAGTTTCTTTAACATCGTTAAATATGGCATGAATCCTAGGTACCATCCTTGTCTTGCAACTAATGTGGTTAGAGATATCGATGGTTTATTAGAGGTCGCCAAAAATTTTGAAGCTTTTCAAGGTTTGCGTCCGGCTCGTCTAGCGATTGCTCCAATTAGTACTGATGTTGAAGTTCAACCTGGTACGGTAGTATGCTTGAAGTGTGATGCAACTGGTCACAGTTATCGTAACTGTCCAAACATTTCCGGGGCGGTGTGCTTCAGGTGTAAGCGGGTCGGAGCAATAACTCGCGATTGTCCTGGGTGTAATCCTGGATCGTCCAAAAAACGAGTAAGTGGCGCACTGAGAGGTCCATCAGTGTCGCCTGTTTATATTAATAAATCTCCGGATAATAGACTTTTTATTGATGTTACCCTCGCCGGTTCTTCGGTCAAAGCTCTTTTAGATTCTGGTGCTCAGACTTCTCTAATTGATGTTTCCCTTTTATCTAAACTCGGTGTAGCTTTTCGTGAAGATGTTCGGCCTTATGTTGTCTCTGCCGATAATTCTCCCATTGAGATCTTAGGCGGTTTGGATATTCCTATATTTTTTAGTGGTATTCGTGTTATGCATTCCTGTCTCGTGAGCTGTAATCTTCCAACTCCGTTTATTTTGGGAATTGAATTTTGGAATTCTTTTTGGTCTTTCTGATATTTTAAAAAAAGCTTTTGCAGATGGTTTGTCTGGTAAACTTTATGTCCCGGCAAATAATTTGTTAGATTCGGTTCCTCCAGTGGTAGGCGAGGTTCGTTACGTCCACCCACGTACGGTTCTCACGCCCGATCAGGAAAATAAACTTCAATGCGTAATCAATGAATTCAAGGAGATTTCCTCTGATGATGCTGGGCTGGGTTGTACGTCGTGGCTTTCGCATAAAATTGAGACTGTTGGTTTTCCTATTCGTCAGCGCTACTATCCTTTGTCCCCAGTCAAACTGAAAGTACTCAATGAAGAGATTGACAAGATGTTGAAGTTAGGAGTTATTCGTCCGTCGCGGTCACCTTGGGCTTCCCCTGTGGTGATGGTTACCAAAAAGGATGGTAGCATTCGTTTTTGCGTCGACAGTAGGAAATTGAATAGCGTAACCGTCAGAGATTCGTATCCTCTTCCACGCGTTCAAGACATACTTGATAACCTACGTGGCGCCAGATATTTGACGTCCACTTGATTTCAGAAGTGCTTTTTGGCAAATTCCTCTAGCAGATAAGGCCAGTTGTGAGAAGACTGCTTTTATCGTGCCGCAAAGGGGTTTATTTGAGTTCGTTCGTCTTCCGTTTGGTTTAACTAATGCTGCCTCAGAGATGCAGAGGCTCACTGACATGATTGTTAATTTTGAATATACACCTGAGTCTGACGATTTTATTTTTGGTTATGTTGATGACTTGATCTTGGTGTCCCGCGATTTTGACAGTCATATGCGTCTTATTCGTAAGGTTCGTGATAGGTTAAAGGAGGCTGGTCTTACAGTTAATTTAAAGAAGTGTGAGTTTTGTAGATCAGAATTAAAATATCTCGGCTACATTGTCAACGAGCGTGGTCTTCAAACTGATCCAAAGAAATTGGAGGCAATTAGAGATTACCCAACCCCTTCTTCCGCTAAATCTTTGAGAGCCTTTATAGGTATATGTTCTTATTATCGTCGGTTCGTAGATGGTTTTTCTACAATTATTGCTCCCCTTACGGCATTGATTGGTAAAAAGAAAGGGCGTGATCCCATTGATTGGAATGATAGTGCTGATGCGGCCTTTTCTAGATTGAAGGATGCTTTGATGAATTCTCCGGTGATGGCCTGTCCCGATTTTTCGAAGCCATTCATCCTTCAGTGCGATGCTAGTCAGGTTGGTTTAGGGTCGGTCTTGGCACAAGAGTTTGATGGTGTTGAACATCCGATTGCCTATTATTCTCGTTTATTTTCTAAAGCCGAACGAGGATATGGGACGACTGAGCACGAGTTACTTGCTGTTATTGATTCTATCAAACATTTCCGCGGGTATCTCGATGGAATGAAGTTTAAGATCATTACTGATCATATTGCCCTTAAATGGTTGATCACTCTTGATAATCCTACTGGTCGTTTGGCACGTTGGGCGACCTTGATCTCCCAATATAATTTTGAAATTGAGCATAAGAAGGGCGTTCTTAATGTTGTTCCCGACGCCTTATCCCGTGCTCAGGTGGGGCTCGTTTCTTTCGCGCGTGGTGTGGATTCTTCTGGTGATCCTTGGTTTGAACGTATTTACCAAGGAGTTTTTGATAATCCTCAAATGTTTACTGCATTTACTCTCCGTGATGGCGTCTTGATGCGCAGGGTTTCTGTTGAGAACCCTTTAGCTCCTAATCCTTGGCGTATTGTTCTACCTGCATCAAAGACTAGAGAGGCGATTGCTGAAATTCATAATGGATTTCCTAATGTTCATCCTGGGGTTATGAAAACGTATTTAAAAGCAAGGGACTTGTATTATTGGCCGAATATGTATCGGGACGTTACTACATTCCTAGCCGAATGTCAGGTTTGCAAATCTTATAAGATCGCAAACTCTCAGCCTCGTGGCCTTCGATTGTTCCCTCGACCTGTGGCTGCTCCAATGGATCTTCTTTCAATTGATTTAATTGGTCCATTACCTAGCAACCGTAATGGCTTCAGATATATTTTGACCATGGTTGATGTGTTTTCCAAGTTTGTGTGGTTAGTTCCGTTAAAAAAGGTGAATGCGAAATCTATATCAATGGCTTTAGAATCGGAGGTTATTTTGCGGTACGGTGTTCCATCAAACGTTCTGTGTGACAACGCTACCGTTTTTCATAGCCGACAATTTCGGGATTTCCTGTCGAGTTATGATATACCGGATCCGTGTTATACCCCTTATTATTCACCACAAGCGAACGTTGTGGAGAGATATAATCAGGTCGTCGTTACCACTTTGAGCATTTTAGTTGACAATGATCAGCGCAGTTGGGCTGATCATTTGCATCGGGTTGCTCTTTATTTAAATTCTTGCATTAATTTGGCTACTGCTTACACCCCGAATTTCTTAATGTACGGTCGCGAGTTGTCGATGATTCGGCAGCGTGTTGAGAATCAGGTTGTGGACCAAGATGTGGGACTCAGCCGGGTTCAACGCGCTTCGAATCTTCAGACGCTTCGTGAGGTGTATGACAAAGTCTCTGATTCGATGGCTTTGGCCTTTCAACGAAATGCAGTGAGGTTCAACGTTAATCGATCTTCGCCCAGGATCGTTGTAGATCAGATCGTTTGGCGCAGGAATTTCCAGCGTGGAACCGCTGACTCTTTTCGGGGTGGAAAGTTTGCTCCACGATTTGTTCGGTGCCGCGTGCTTAGACGGGTATCCCCGCAGGTTTTCGTGCTGGCGGATACGGATTCGGAGCACGTCGGTACTTATCATATTAAGGATATTCTCAAATATTTTTTTTGTAATTAATTAATTTAATATTTTCTTTGTTGTTGTTCGGTTGTTATGGCTTATTGGTTGTTGGTTGAGGTCTGTTTGTTGTTGTTCGGTTGTTATGGTCTATAGGTTGTATGTTGTGGTTTGTTTATTTGTTTTGTTGATATATTTTCTTGGTTTGTTTTGTTGGTTTGTTTTGTTTTGTTGTTTTTTTTGTTTGGTAGGGAGATGCTGTAGCGTTACACCGCTACGAAGTCTATTTTAGTTTGTGATTCTATATGATTTTATTTCTACGCAAACTTTTTTCTTTGTTCTTTCTTTATGAAAAAGTGTTTGAAATTGAAGGGTGGGTTTGAATTTTTTGAGCTGTCAAAAAAAAAATTGAGAGCTGCTCGAGGATGAGCAAATAAATCGTTTATTGCAGAAATACATTGCAAATTAAAGCAGAAAGTGTGTTAAATCTTTAAGTGCAACACAACACACACGTAGATTGAGCAGACGTGATATGTGTTTATTGGAAACTCTGCTCTCGTCCGTTGTTGCCTGTTGCCTGCAGATGTTGGGCTTGCGACCTCATGGAGATATGAGCTGTTGTTAATTGATTGGTTGCTGATCTGTTTTATCATTTTTCTCTTTTTTATCGATAAAATCTTGGAGATGGTTGTATATCTGGTGAACACCGGAGGGAACTCCCACAGGACTGCAGCCATATAAGTCGTCGTCTGAACTCGTGGTGTGTCTTTGAAAACCGGAGGAGCACACATTCCCACACAGCGGCAGACAGATAAGTCGGCGTCGGGGAGAATTACCTATTTTTATTTTAAATCCTGTTTTCTTCAATTTAGTCGGCCTCGGGGAGAATTACCTTTTTTTATTTTAAATCCTGTTTTCTTTAACTTAGCCTGTGTTACTTTAGTCGATCCTCTAAATTCTAAAGGCCCCCCTTTTGTCGGGATAATTTTTGTTTCGGTTTTGATTTGGAATTTTTATACATCATTTCATCCATTTCTTTCACTCATTTAATTCTCTTTTTAAAATAACAAGCAAATTCATGTATTTCTTATTTTACCTGTTAATATTCCTTTCCTGTTGTTAACTTTCCTTACTTTTATTTTTATTTCTTTAGTGTGTCCGGATAATTTTTTGTTAAAGGACATTGGTCAATTTTTTTTTAGTTCAAAAAATTATACTCGTGTTTTAAGCAGTGATTCTTTTATTTTGAAACCCAAGTTTCACTGCAATATATGATAAGGATTTAGGGTTTGAACGTCCATTTCCCCCGAACGGCCACATCCCTAAATGGCCATTTCGCTCGAACGACCACATACTTGAAAGGCCACATAACTTAAAGATAAGCTTAGCAAATTATACATAAATAAAATAAAAGCCGACAAAAAAAAAAAAAAAAAACAGGATCGTTCGTATCATCTATACATATAATAAAACAGTAAAAATATTTTGTCTGTACATTTAATATTTTTGACTGAAATGGATAGAGGGAGACCTAAAAAGAACAATAGAAAGCAAAAAAATTTTTTTGGAATTTCTTGTCTGTCTGTCTGTCTGTATGTATGTACGCGTTTCACGCAAAAACTACTGGACGGATTTGAATGAAACTTTTTTTGTTGTATAGCTATTAAGCCTGGGCAACATATAGGCTATAATTTATTTTGAAAACTGGAACACCTAATGAAGAACCATAACGGAACAGCTAAACTATAAGTAATATGGAAATGGTGCCTTAACAAAAATCGTTCAACCTGATGAGCATTTTCTGCCGACGTATAAAAATTGAAGATCTGGAACATCTGATGAAAAGCTCCAAGAGACCAGCTACACTATAACATATATGGAAATGGCGCCTTAGCAAAAATCGTTCAACCTGATGAGCATTTTCTGCTGACGTATAAAAATTGAAGATCTGGAACATCTGATGAAAAGCTCCAAGAGAGATTTTTCATCTAAGCGAAACTCACGCGGGCGAAGCCGCGGGCGACCGCTAGTTTGTCATATAATCTTAACTATTTTTTTATCATTCTTCCTTCTCTCAGCCGAAAGACGTCCACTGCTGGACAAAGGCCTCCCCCAAGGATTTCCACAACGACCGGTCCTGCGCTGCCCGCATCCATGCGCATCCCGCGACCTTCACCAGGTCGTCGGTCCACCGAGTGGGAGGCCTGCCAACACTACGTTTTCCGGCTCGTGGTCGCCACTCGAGAACTTTTCTGCCCCAACGGCTATCTGTTCTACGAGCTATGTGCCCCGCCCACTGCCACTTAAGTTTCGCAAATTTGCGGGCTATGTCGGTTTCTTTAGTTCTCCTACGGATCTCCTAATTCCTATTGGAGCGAAGCCCCGGGGCGCAGCTAGTTTTGTTGGCTAATTTTCGTCGATTTCGACGTCTAGACATGTTTTATTGCCTAGGCCATCCCGTTAACAGTTTCGCAATTAAAATGACACTTTTACTGCCCAAATTCGTGATGAGTCGTGACGTCTCAAAGCCTAAGTTGATTATGCATTCTGCGAGTTACGCACTGTTCGACGAACCGCTACTTAGGCGACCAAGACTGTTTCACGAGTTTCTTTCGGCATTTCTTCTCAGCATTGGTCGTTTCGAAATGCTAGTAGTTTGTAGCTTTGAGACATAATATATTATGATAAATAATTGGTTTTCGACATGAAAAAGAGCCATCTTTGCAGGCCAAGTTTCAATAAAAAAAATTGACTTTGACTTTGACACATGCCCGCAGTGTGCGAGGGTCTTTACCAATAAGATTGGCTACATAAGCCGCATGCGAGCTCACGAGAGAACCCTGAATTTATGAAGCGGTCGCCATGACCGAAATCGGTCAGACAGCATCATCATCACTTCCAAATTTTAAAAATTATTCTTTTCTTCGCGGCATCCACAATTCCACATGGGGCCATCACTTTTCTTATTGAAGTTGCAATTGGAAATGTTATGGCAGTAGTGTGGTCAGCCAACTGTGTCTATTGTTGAATCATGTAACGTGGGGTCACCCACATGCGGTTATTGCCTTGGCCCTCGTGAATGTTGTTTTCACTCCCTTAAGAGATTGTATTTCCAAAATACTTTTCTTAGTGCTAACTTACAATATTAAAAGAAGATCTTCGAGAAATTTCGAATTTCTGCGTTCAGTGGTCTCCGCTCTACATTGATATGCCAATCAGTTAGAAGGCAGAAACTTTACCTTAAATAAAACTATCTTCTTCTTATCGAGTCGGAAGAACTATTTAAATTATTTTAGACCAGTATTTGGCCACGGTAATGGCCCTGTTATTAGCTTCGTTTAAGTCCTGTATTGTGCAGGAGGTGGGACATTCAGGACAAGAAAATAAAACATTTTTTTTTCTTTAGAAAAAATACAATTCTACTAGAAACGTCAACTTGTACAGTGCGTAACTATCAAACCGAAGCGATATTTTGCATACACCCATAGGTTTATAGGCATCCTGTCGTTCGCTCGTAAAACATACTGACGGGTACTGGGTTCGAATACAAAGTGGCGGCACAACTTGACTATTGTTTATACAGCCCATTGGTTTCCGTCCGCGGGTTCGCACGCGTGAATATCCCACGGGAACAACAATGTTACACAAAAATGTTTGGATTGTTGTTGTTGAAAATTTCTTAAGGGATTATTGATAAAGTAATATTTCTTCTTATTCAAGGATAAATAATAAAAAGAGTATTAGAGTACAATACAATACAAAATACTTTATTGCACACAAGTACATGGTACATGGTAGAGTACCATCTGAACAAATGCGGTGACACTCTCATGCTTGTCTGGGGTCTGGGAGCGAAGAAAAAATATAGAATGTGCCAGCTGCTCTTTCCGCACAAATTGTATAAGTCAATTTAGAGAAAGGGCTTTAAATTCTGGATTCTTCTCAAAGGCGAGCAACCTGACCATATCTGAACCTCAATTTCACTAATCACCCCACTATCCAGCTACAGGTGACCTTGGAGTTTCGCGACACTTGGCTCCATCTACCCCGAAAAGGATAAAGACGTATTATTATTATTTGCGAATGGTAGATTGCAGCAAATTCAAATATGGAAAGGGAGGTTGTCAATCCATTCTACAACCTCATGGTCGGCTTCATGGATCTTCAGAATGCCGCCATCTATGGAATACAGTGGGCAGTAATCAGTGAGGTGTAGCATACTTTGGATATCCCCGCAAGAACACAGAGGGCTGTCCGAAAAATTCCACCTGCACATCAATTCGGCACATCTTCCTTGCGAAGTTCGGCACCTATTTATTTGAGTCCAGTATTTTCGCGGAAGATCGAAACCAGGTACAGGTAGATTAGGGTCGGAGATGAGATTCCTATTGGCCACTTCGGAATTAACCCATCTATCCAGCCACTTTTCCTTAGGGATCTTATCATCCTGTTGTGTAGCGGAAACAAGCAGTCCAAAGGGGCGGCGAGATTTAAGCCGCAGGTCGGATTTGGTGTATTCTAGGTCTTCGTGAATTGGAAGTTGTGGTCTTTGGCATATTCTATCATTTTCTTTCCTCAATGCCATCTCCCTTCGCAAATCTGATAAAGACGTGATACTGAATCTATTTTTTTTTTTCATTTTTTTCCAAAAAACAAAATACAGTTTTACAGTACAGTTGAACAATTTGTGCGTGTGATATAAGTAAATGCGGTGCAATGCTATGCTACGGTTTCAAGGGTCCCGGCGACTCGGCCCGGTGCTCACTCGACACGCGGGTCATGTCGCCGGATTTTTAAACCAAAAAGAGTACAGTCAGATGAAAAAATGTTTAAGGGAATAATTAAAAAACTGAACTTGATTCAAAAATACCTTTAAAAAGGCATAAAAATCTTTCCCTTTGATTATTGTTTATGTTGTTTAAAATAAAACCCAAAAATCTTGCTAAACAATAAATTATATTAATATAATAATATCGTCATAAACATAATCAAAAAAATAATTAACATAGGTACTATCATCATCTGAATCCTGCATCCGAAAACCATAGGTTTGCGCCTAAATATTAAACACAACAAGATTGATTGAAGACCACTCAAATGCTAATCAAATGTTAAATTTGATATTAAAGTTTCTTTAGATTAGACTAAGAACCAGAACCTTTACGTAATATTTCAGTGTTTTTAATTAACTCCAAAAACATTAATCAAGAAAATGAGCTTTGAACACTAAAAACTCAAAAAAGATTTTCAAATTTTTGTACTTTATCAAACTGAATATTGTCTTTATTGCTTTAATTATTTTTTCGCCTGACTGTACTTATTGGCTTGAACAATAGATTTTTTTTAAATTTGTGAGTTTTTTTTATTTTTTTCTGGTAGTCCCAGTCGCCGGAAGAAAAAAATAAAATTAAAAAATCCGGCGACACGGCCCGCGGGTCGAGTGAGCACTGGGCCGAGTCGCCGGGACCCTCCGGTTTCCTCGTAACTATTTTTTTCCCTTTATTTTGACAGAAACAGTCATTACACTGTTGTTAACTTAAAGCTATTACTACAAACTATATGATTGTTTGAATCGTAACGTGTTCACCCACGTGACTTATCCAGACCAGTATTTTTCCTAATGATAACTGTAGTGTAGCGCCGCCAATGGGGATAAACCATAACCATTATTTATTTTTATAACACTCAATTTATAATCGTACTAGTCGTGCCCCGGTGTTTCACTCCCATGGGAATTTTGGGATAAAAAGTACCCTATGTGCAATTCCCATTATTTTTCATCGGAATCCGTCCTTAAGGTATTGCATGGCGTTTGACATCGGATCTTTAACTATTTTCATAGCAAATATCATAAAAATCGGTTCATCGATGGAGCATTTCAAATTAAAGTCCTGTATTTGGATTTGGTACAATGGCTTTACTCTCAATTGATTATAAACAATAATAACTAAATAACTAGTGTAGCTTATATAATTAATATTACTCATTGTCGCAAATAAATAATTGCTAGTTCCGTTAACTAGTTTCCATATCAATTAACCTACTGGTTATTTCACGGGGAATATAAATGAACTTGGCTAAAAAAATAATGGCTTTTTTAATTAATTAATAGCTACCTATTAATTTTACTAGATTGAAAATAAACCTAAGCCTGTCTTTTATATATACATTTTAAAAAACGCTTATTATTAAAATCCTGTAGTTACCATTCCATATAGACATCAGAATGCCTGCGGTGGCATGACATATATAACTTATCTATCTCTATCTATATATTCTTTCTATACATAAATAAAACAGTAAAAATATTTTGTCTGTAGGTACATTTAGTATTTTTGACTGAAATGGATAGAGGGACACTTAAAAAGAATAATAGAAAGCAAAAATATTTTTTTGGAATTTCTTGTCTGTCTATCTGTCTGTCTGTATGTATGTACGCGTTTCACGCAAAAACTACTGGACGGATTTGAACGAAACTTTTTTTGTTGTATAGCTATTAAGCCTGGGCAACATATAGGCTATAATTAATTTTTAAAACACCTGTTGAAGAACCATAACCGAACAGCTAAACTATAAGAAATATGGAAATGGTACCTTTGCAAAAGTTTATCAATCTGACGAGCATTTTCTGTTGACGTATAAAAATCGAAGATCAGGATCATTTGATGAAGAACTCCAAGAGACCAGCTACACTATTACATACATGGAAATGGCGCCTTAGCAAAAGTCGTTCAACCTGATGAGCATTTTCTACTGACTTATAAATGTTGAAGATCTGGAACATCTGTTCCCGTTCCTCACTCGTATATTCCCGCGGGACACGGTATAACCAAATGGCTGAAATTTTGAGTACTGGAGTTTAGTTTACTACAGTTTGGAATGCAAAAAGATCATATCTAAGCGAAACTCACGCGGGCGAAGCCGCGGGTAACAGCTAGTATAAAATATAATTAAATAACTGCAACCAACGAACCCATATCTATGGTATTTCCTGTACAAATTCTGTCTCTTATCAAAATTGCCACCGTTTGCGATTTTAAATATGTCAACGGAGGATTTTTTGCAACTGACCGTTTTCCTGCCATTTTCCTACTGATACTTATACTTGCAGGAGTTAGACAGTACTAGCTGCGCTCCGGGGCTCCGCCCACGTGAGAATTTCGGAATAAAAAGTACCCTATGTACTATTCTCGATATCTTCCTACCCGCGTACAAAATTTCGTCGAAATCCATCCAGTAGATTTTGCGTCATTAAGTTTCAAACATACGTCCTCACCCTATCATACAGTAGCGGATTTAGACTGCTTTTTTGTGTACGTAGTGCATATCAAATTAAGAAATAACAGAAACGTGCCTCCCCCCTCTCAGACTGTTTATTGTGTACCTACTGTTTCAAAAATTCCATTTTTTCTGCCCATCTGGTTTGTTTCTTGATTTTTTGTTTGTTTCTTGATTTTTCGTCTTCTAACGTTGTATTTATTAACGAGCTTATGATTATTATTTAATATTCTTGATGAGAGGAAATGAGTCACGAATTAATTTTACGGTCACGATATGCAATGCGACTGTTGCATCCCGTAGCGTAGCACAATCGCGCCGCATACGTAACCATTTGCATCCTGCAGGATTTGCATGGGAACAATAATAAAATTACCTCCAGTAATGGAGAGGCACTAGAAGAAGAAGAATAATAAAATTAAAAAATATATCACTATACAAACATACACATGTTGCCATTTCTATCTTCATATTAATTGTAATTTATTAATGTTATGTGCAATAAAGTTATTCTTCTTCTCACACATTAAAAAAAAAGGTGTAGGTAGATGGTGAGGCGGGAGAATATGTCCTTAGAGTGAGAAGAGAAAAGGTGATAAGATTTTATAAAAAGTTCGTGCTAACTCCCATTGCTATACTACAAACTATAGAGTAATTGAGTTTAACGTTACTTTCACTAAAATAATTTATTTATATTAAAATTGTTTGCTTGAAACCTCTGAACGTAGAAACTTGAAAATTTGCATGAGTTTCATCTATATATATACAACTCAAAGGTGACTGACTGACTGACATAGTGATCTATCAACGCACAGCCCAAACCGCTGGACGGATCGGGCTGAAATTTGGCATGCAGGTAGATGTTATGACATAGGCATCCGCTAAGGAAAGGATGCCAATGATTTAAAAAACACCCTGTATAGCGTACCCATATAGTTAATTATCCAAGAATAATAACCTTTATAAGCGTATCAAAGAGTTAATTATCCTGAGCGCACGTGAGCACTAAGAAAGGAATTTTGGAAATTCCACTTCAAAGGGGGAAAATGGCTGAAAAAAGAAATTCATGCGAGCGAAGCAATGGGAATAAACTAGTATTTTATAGTAGTATTAGAGTTAAAAAAAAACACTCACGTTTGCGTAAATGAACAATCCTTTTCGACGCACACCCCGTCCTTACAAGTACCATTGCATTTATTGCAAGGCTTGTAGCAAACCGAAGAATTCTCTCTCTTCACATAGCCATCATAGCACGAACACACATTAGGCGCAGTACACACGCTGTTCTCACAAGTCACATTACACGTAGGCGTACATACACCTTTAACTTTAGAATATCCTTCTCGACACTCGCAAACATTAGGCTTAACACACACTCCATCACATTTATCACATTTCGGCGCACAGTAACTATTATTCACCTTAGAATAACCATCTAAACATGAGCAAGTATCAGGCCCGGTACATTTAGAATTGACGCATTTATGACAGACTGGTTCGCATGTAGACGCGTCTTTACTTTTATTTGAAAATCCTGGCAGGCAAGAACATGTATTTGGTGCAATGCAATTTCCATTGACGCATTTCTTTGCGCATATCGGGACGCATTCGAACTTTGAAGTGATGTTGTAGCCGTCTTCGCATTTGAAACAGTGCGTTGCGTTGAAGGTGTTAAAGTCTACTTTGCAGTGGCAGGTGTTGTTTAGGCCACATTCTGCGTTGACGCATGGTGGGCTGCATGTAGGGGTAATGCAGTTTTTCTGCTCTGGGTCAAGGTATGAGGGTGGGTCGCAATAGCAGACGTTTGGGGCGGTACAGCGGCCTCCAAGACAGCCTGTACATTGTGGAGTACAGGTGTCTTCTTCGCCGCTGTAGACCCAGCCTTCGCAGCATACTGTTTGGTTTGTTGTCACCCAGTAAGTCTGAAAGTAGAATGACTACATATAATGATGGCGGAATATTTAGTAGCGTTCACTATGACATTTTCCCAAGACGTGTCCCAGCTTTCAGGAATTCGTGAATTATTGAAGTTAAATGATTTCATATTATATTAATTATAATACAGATAAGTGAGTACAGTAAGTAATACGAAAGTGAGTTTGTTTGTTACCTCTTTACGCTTTATCTACTGAACCAATCTTTCCGAAATTTGGCACATAGTTTGAAGTACTGAAAAGGACATAGGGTACCTTTCATCCAGAGAAAAAGCATTGTTCCCGTGGGAAATTAACAATTTAAACCTATCAATTAAAACCTAGTATCATATAATTACCAATCCAGGTCATATCCCGTATGGTGCACTAAATATGAAATAAAATGGTTGAGGCATTATGTGACGCTTCATTTAGCCGCCACCTGACATAAGCCGCATAGGACTCTGAAGTTCACTCAATCGAATTTTCGTTAGAATTTAAATTTTTATACGGTACACTTATCGAAGCCTAGAATAATATACATAGATAAAAAATAATTTGATTTGTAACAATACTGACCTCAGGTTTGGACGCCCTCGCAATGCATCTCTTTTTACCACACCACTTGTAGAATGTGACCACCCTGGTGCGGGTTCTCCGGACACTGTAAAAAAAATCAATGAATCAAACATAAATAAAATAGCTTCCCTTCCCGCGTCTCTAAGAAAAATTGCGCTAAGTGCTCTACATTTATTGAAAAAAATTACCTCGATTAAAAAGCCTCAAGTAGTACACTTGAGGCTATAATTGCTACATTTTGAATAATTTTATTAATTATTGGCAAAACTAGGAAATAATTATTTTAACGTTTCTATTCAGTTATTTCGAGAAAAAGTACATAACTAAAGAAGAAGTAGTCTTTAATTTCTCTGAATGCCATTCATATAAAGATAAATAAAAATAACTTATATTCAATTATCAATGTATTCAATTAATTCAGAAGTAAAATTCAAAGTATGTAACTTTCTAAACTCTCTTGTATATCTAAAAGAAAAACCTTCATTTCTCTTCCTAAACTCCTAAAAAAGATTTCCTTTTAAACTTCAAAAGTTGGCTGGAAGAAAATGCATTTGCGATAAGCCTTTGCCCTCATCCATGTAGGTATTTACTTTTTGTCACTACTTTGTATGTTTTTTTCTGTAAATGGTGCAATAAAGTGTTGATCTATCTATCAATCTTCTTGCTTCATAAAAAATCACCTTGACTTCACAATGCACACTCCCTCGTCACCTGCCTTCAACGCAGCCACACACAACTCCAAAATACAGAACGTTACCAGTAAAGACAACACACACTTGACCATCATTTTAAAAATAAAAAATCACTTCACTATCCATTTATTATCATTAAATATTCTATGAAAACACTAGCCGTTAATTTTTATTCTTAAATTAATTTCTAAATAAAGACGTTCGATTTATATTAAACACTCCATGCAGTTACTTCACTATGTTTAATAAAAAAACACTAGTCACTGGCCTTATTTAAATCTCATTGAATAAAAAAAAAAATATTCTTTTTTAAATTATGACACACGATTTGAATACTTTTTCCTGTGCACTACCATTGTCCCATCCTCACAATGTCTGACTATCACCGAATCTACTTACAATGCCCATATCATTAATATGTAGACCTCATTAGGAGAAGCCATGGGACTTCAACCCTTATTGCCATAGGCCTAACAGATGGAACGGGTTGTTTAGCACTTGTGACTCATGATTACTCCTGAATTCTCTTGTCAAATTTGTTGATAGTGCATTGTATGCATTATATAATTTTACTGATAAGCTGCATTTGCAAATCTGTATCGGTAATTAAATAATTAATCGACCTAGTGATTAAAATTTAAAGAAGCCATTATTTTTTTTTATAGTAGCCCTTTCAATTCAACGTAAACTACAATAAAACAAAGAGCTTTTTTTGTTAATTAAGCGATGATAAAATACATTGTTCCTAATAACAGACAGATAGCGACATTTTAATGAAATGTCCGTTCATAATACTTTCTGAAACTAATACTTTTTGTCATTTGTTTAATTTATACGCTTTTATGATAAACATTTTTGTAGTTTTGGTATGTTCGCCTTTCCTTTGAAAAAAAATCATATCAAAGCGAAATTTAAAAAAATAGTCTTCTAAACTTATGCTTATGAAGTAATTCAATAGAAAATAGTATTAAAGTGATTTCATTAATTTGAATAATAAAATCCTAACTAATATTATAAATGCGAAAGTGAGTTTGTTTGTTTGTTGGTTTGTTTGTTTGTTACCTCTTCACGCTTTATCTACTGAACCAATCTTCCTGAAATTTTGCATACACATAGCTGGAAGTACGGAGAAGGACATAGGGTACCTTTCATCCCGGGAAAGAGCACTGTTCCCGTGGGAAATTCACGCGTGCGAAGCCGCGGGCGAAAGCTTAGTATTCTCAAATAATTTGAGTTAATAAACATCCATTGTATTTTTCAAAGAATATTTAAATTGCCTACTTTTCACCAAGAGCCAAAAATGTTTATATTCCAACATAATATTAACATTTGTACAGACAGACAAACACAGTTTTCGTATAGTGCAGCAGATAAGGGCGGGTTCACAAAAAGCGTCGCAGGCAGGATCAATGACTCGGTGAAATGGTACGGATGCTGCGATAACACTATCACGTTACGAGCTGTTAAAATAAACCTAACTTGCACCCACAAGTTAATTTTATTTTAACCGAATGATGCAAATATGTCCTATCAAACTTCCAACTAATATTATAAACGTGAAAATTTATGGATGTTTGGATGTTTGTTTCTCTTTCACGCAAGAACTGATTACTAGACGGATTTCGGTGGTTTGGTATATGGGTAGAACGAACTATTAATAAAAATGTAAAAGTGAGTTTGTTTGTTACCTCTCCACGCTTTATCTACTGAACCAATCTTTCTGAAATTTTGCATACACATAGTTAGAAATACTAAGAAAGACATAGGGCTTTCATCTCAGGAAAAAGCACTGATCCCGCGGGAAATTAACGCGGGTGAAGCCGCGGGCAAAACTAGTCACACATACTTTGTACTGGCTTCGCTCCTGTGAAATTTTCGGGATTAAAAGTAAAAGTAAAAGTGCAATTCCCGGTATTTTAATGATTTTTTTGGCTTATCTTGACATTATAATTTTATCTCGAGCGACTGTATTCAATTAATGTATTTTATATATAATCATTGTATTGTAACCTGAAATAAACGGATTTTTTTATTTTATTTTACTCTTACGAGTATGTACCAAATATCATCAAAATTTGTTAATTTTTGTTAAAATAAAGTAACAACTGACATCCAAACTTCCACATTTATTTATTTTAGTAGCTGATTGATGAGGGATTTCAAACAATCCAAAACGGGGAAGTGGGCCAAGTCCCCTGAAGATTCGATTACAGATAGACCACACGGACTGGTGATAATAAAAGCTTATAAATAGTATCACAAGTTTCGTTTGAGTTTTTTTTTTTCACAGCTGTGGTCGAAATATGTTGTATGATCGATAAATCAACACTCTTGAATATTTTTTTGTTTGAAAGACCCATAGATGATAGACACAAACTTGATTGTCAAATGAAACCCAAATTCAATTTCTTTTTTACAGATTGTTCACAAATTCTAGGGAACCGAAACACACCAAAAATTTCAAAGTTGACAAAAATGAGCCTCACAGAAGATATTACCTGTCCTTCACCAACATAGGCAAAAACCATATCTGACATCCCGTTTCCTCAGCTGTCTGTGTCTCTAGGAAAATAAAATAAAAAATCTAACTCTATGGAAAGACTCATGCGTGCCATATTTTAAAAAATATAAATTGCTCACATTGTCATGCATGTTTATATTTGAGTGTGCCATATTTGTGTACACATACAAAAATAAATTCACTTTTTGTACACGAGCTCGTCATCTATCTAGAATAGCGGTATCTGTATACAAAACAGCTTTGATGAGAAAAAAGTGTGTTTGGAAGAGCACCTGTAATATACAATAAGTTACCAATCTCTCTCAAGTCAGCAGCAAGTTTAAAAACTTTTGAAAAGGACCTTCACGAACTACTTGTAGATAAATGAAAAACAATGAAATACAAACTTGACGATTTTTTGGAAGACAATTTTTAGCTTCTTTGACAGTGCATTTTGTAGTACTAATTTCATTGTTATAAATTTATTTTCTTCATTATATTTGTACGCCACTTTGGCAGAATACAGAGCACATATATGTATTTTTTTCACACCTGTATAACCTGAATTTACAAATAAACATATTTTGATTGATTGATTGATTTTGATTGAGACTACACATGCATACTATATTAGGACAAAAAACAAATGAATGATACAAAGAATTAATTTAACATTTGACAATCTTTTCTTTTAAAACTTGTTCTTTCAAACTGTGGATAACGTAGTTGGTTACATAATTACCAATTGTTGCATGTAATACATATTGTTAAGATTTTATTATGTAATTGTTAGTTGTTCCTCAATAAATAAAATAAAAATAAAAAAATAAACTTGTGAATGTCGTATAAATCTGTCCACCCATCAGGACAGCGGCGACTTTATAGGTACATCTGCTGTTTACTGTTCAAATTTTGTGTATCACGTGCGTATCTGTGTGTGTTCCGTTTTGACATTTTGCTTTTTTAATAAACTAACTGTTGGATTCCAACAGATGTTTGGGTATCTTTCACGCAAGAACTAATTACTAGACGAATCAAGTGACGAGTGAAGTGATAGAACAAGTGTATGGTAGTTATCTTATAGACCACCACTTGCTTCTGGTAATAAAAAATAAAATAATCCGGTGAAGAAAAACATCGTGAGAAAACCTGCACATTGGCTGACTGTTTAGTTTACTAGCGTGTATACGGATACTGCCACTAGATGGCGGTAGTCGTAAATGTCATGCCAGATGCCTTTAGGCGACTTGAATAAAATCTGACACCAGTGTTAGTAATAACACACTCGATAAGAAGAAGAAGATATCACGTGTGAGTCAAATTGTTCTATAATCTCATTAGCCACGACAAGGATTCGAACTTGGGACCACTCGACCATCAGTACTACTTTATGTGAGATCAAGTTACGTGGCCTTTCAGGTATATGGTCGTTGGAACCGTGGCCATTAAAGAGATGTGGCCGTTCGGGAGAAATGGACGTCCAAACCCTAATTCAGAACTATATATAGTATAATGAGAACAGAGTCATAACGTATAGGGTAAAACAATGTACCTATAGTTTCAAAAATGACAGGAATACTTACACAATTTTCATACAATACCATACCTGAAATACTTCACTAAGTAACATGCTTTTCGTTTCCACTACCACACCTACATTCACACTCATTTCACACTGCTTAATTATAATTAATTTAAAAATGGAAAAGCCTGAAGTTGGCCCTAGTACAAAGGCGTTTATATGCCTTTTAATCCCTTCCAAAGTCTCCGGAATCATCTGGCAAATCATTTTGTGAACAGCGCAAGCGCGTAGATGACCAATCAGCGATGAGCTCCTACGATCTTAGTACAGACACTCAAGTTTTATGGCACGCGAAAGGAATTCATTCTACTAATTTTGATATGTTAGCAACAAATGTGCCAGTTGTCTAGAAAAGTACACCGAATGTAGGTACATATTTTTTCAGTCTTCTCTTCACTTTCGTTAGATATTTTTAATAACTCTTTGCCAGTTTTTTTAGATGCCCTTTTCTGAACAGGTCAATAAGAAAACTTGGCCACAAAGACCACGGCTCACTTCTACCATAGATTTCCGCCTCAACCACAGAATACATAATAGTACAAGCCTCAACTAATGAGATGCCACCTAATAAACTTATCGTTGATCGTCTACGTAGCGTAATATCTTATTTTTACAAATATTTCTGCGTCCATCCATCTTTATAATTCAATGATCCATCTTATTGTGACCACCTTTGTGACCACCTTTGTGACCACCTTTAAATGTTCTTAATTTACGCAAAACATGTGAATGTCTATGTTGATATGTGTTACATTAACGCAAAATCGACAAGACAGATTTCGATGAAATTTGGTGCAATTTTAAGTAAACTTGAAATACCCACATAGGCTAACCCCGAATTTTCCACGGGAGGGGGGCCCTAGGTCGAATCTAGTTTAATCATAAATGTGATTAACTAACCTCGAAAAAAATCAGAGTTTTTATACAACTAATTTTTATTTTTATTGACATGTACAGAAATAACTATATATAATAATATGTACAGTGTACCAACTGTCCCGAAATTTCTACGAGGAGTGATAGCTACTATATTAATAAAGGTAACGATAAAGGTGAACAATAAGTGGGATGGGTCAACATACATTGGACACTCGGCAACTTCACGCCAGTTCAGCAAAGTCGGACGTATTCGGTATTCTTCGTGCGTAGTTCGAATTCAGTTATATCATTCGGGAGCTAGATTGGCCGCATTTGGGTGTTTATGCAAATGAGATTCGATTTTAGCTGTAGAAGAAAATTTAAGATAAGAATAGGCTGATTTTGGAAAGATGTTCGATTTAGTTAAAAAAGTGAATTGTTTTTAATTTAAATTGGCTTAAAATAACACTTTTAAATAGTCAAATGCATGCATTAGCGTAGATTAAACTAGATTAGTTAGTTGATTTCAGAAAATTACTTAAACCTAAGGTTACTACCATCAACATCACATCATCATCATCTCGTCGTCGACGTCATCTCGTGTCGGAGGCCAAGATCCACTTCGTATCGCTGTGCCGCAGTAGTAAGTAAGTAAGGTTACCACCGCCTGCAAAGCGCAAGTGGAGAAGAGGCTGCGCAACAAACTCCATTTGCATTTTCTCCTTTGACGTCACTTTAAATGTGTTATAATTAAGGAAATATCTATTATTATTCTTAAAAAACGAATATACATTAAATTGTAAATAAAAATAATAAAGAATTAAAGATGCATTCTTATTATCAATATATTGTGTTAAAAACTTAACTGTTGTATCTATAACAAACGCGAAATTAAACTGTTGTAGATTCGTAACTTAAAAGTTAGAATCTAGAAGTTACCAAAAAGCACATTGTCTGCGTCCTCCACCCGGCGGTCTTCGCCTCACTTCCCTTCGAAACCTACTTGCCCTAAGTTCGTCCCTGTCGATAGGGTGCAAACTCACGCAGGCGCAGAAAGTCTATACCACCGCCGCCCTGTCCGAGCGGCCGAATGCACGCGCCTAACGAAAAAAAAACTAAAATCTTCCCCCAAATAGACAAAAAAACGAAAATCTATCGTAAAAAGCAGTGGTAGATCGTCCTTAGCTAATCTAGGCGACATGCCAATTTTCAGTGTGTGACTACCCTTTTTTAATTCATATTTCAAATTTTGTTTCTTTTATTTCCAGCCAGTGATAATGACTGTTAGTGCTGTGATTAAATATTAGATAGTGATCATATATTAGGCCTATAGACTAAATATTTTTTCACTGATATACGTAATAGTTTATTCATAGTTTGATAAAATCGTGGTTTTTGAATAGTTTTGTGATGTGAGGACAGGAAAGCGGCTTGCGTAACTTCGACCTGTGTAGGTGAGTATGCAATTAGTATAGTGAAAACATATATTTCATAAAGACAGACATATACAATGTTATTACTGTGACATAACAGTCAAATTAGGGACCTAACGTCGCAGCTTTTACACGCTTGCGTAGGTGCCTTCTTTGATAATAAAATGTTTTTATTAAAACGAAAGCAACCTTTGATTGCCCGTACCTTTTACCTGATGGTTTTACCACCTGCTATAAAGAAGATTTTGCTGGGAATTTTATTTTTACGATTATACTCAGGGTCCAGTATTAAAGTATGAGCAATTTTTTGCGTCAACTTTCTCAATTTCGTTTCAATTTAGGAATATGATACAAAAAACGATATGAATTTTCTTCATATCACATTTGACAATACAACGCATCGACATCTTCATATCCTCAACCTACCTACCAATTCATTGGATATTTCCTGTATTTATCAAAACATTTCTAAAACAAAGACTTCTAGAAACAAAGAGTCCTTACTAGTTCCATGGGACAACTACGATGGAACTAGTGAGACAAGTCTGATTAAGTTTTGTTTCACTTGTTCCAATATCAAAGTCAATGGAACTACTGAGAAAAAAAATCTCCATTGAACTATTTGCCAATGGAACTAGTGAGAATGATTCCATAATTTTATTTCTGATCTGACGCGATCAAAAAATATCCTTTCCCAACTGACTATTTCCTGGCAAGATTGTACAGTGGCATAGTTCATAGATATAAATAAATATATAGGATCAAATCCTCACAAACATACAACTAAGCAGTTCACGTGGATCCCCTCAGAAATCGGGCCAGAGGATCTTGATGGACGAACTGTCATGACCAACCAAATTTTATTCAAAAGACAATCAAAACTACCTTATTTGGTGAATATTTTGCCCGATTTTCCCAGTCAAAGCTAGTTTGCCTGGTTCTTCAATCCTTTTTATATCCCTATTAAGTTAAGGGATGAAAGTAAATAATCGGTGAAGGGGTCGGAAACATCTCGAGGGCAGGCTGAACAGGTAACATTACGAACTACGAAGCACCCTTGAAAGTTGGAAAGCTCCACTGTTCTTTCTTATATAATAGAATGATAGGTACAAGCATAACCTTCTACCCATCATAGCAAATAGAACAATTATATTTTAGTAAGTTTTTGCTGAATTTCCGAAACTTCCACAAAACTAAATGAAGTCCGTAGCTAAAACTACTTAAAATAAGAGAAAAAGTCAAAAGTATTTACATTTCAATCAATGAAAATAGTTTAGTTTAACAGTTTAAGTTTTTTAATGAATGAACATAACAAACAAACGTTGTTTTTGTAGAAGTATTGATGAGTAACATCCATCAATTCTCTGTATATGTGTAAGGAACATCAATACTGATGAATAGTTTCTTGAAAAGGAACGGAAGTGTGTAACAGGAAACCGGGGAAGCAGACTCAACTGTATTTGACCAATGAGCGATGGGAACTGAAATATTAGATGTAATTATATACTCGATTTTTTTCATATCTTCTCTTCGAGTCTTTTGCTATCGATTTTACCCCCGTTCTAAGTTCAGTAGGCCAACGATTAGTACAACACTTGACTCAATAACCGTTTGACGGTCCGTATACTTTACAACGAGTCATTACTAAAGCGTTAGCTACTGGAGGAATCTCCCGCTGACCTAAAAACAGACATGTTGGAGCTTGGGTCAGATTGTACAACCAATTTTATTGGGGTGAGATAAGCAACGAACGGGACAAAGTGGTTGAAATGATTACAAGCTTTTATTTTTAACTTGCATTGTTTGTACTCGTATGTGAGTAAATTTGTGAGTATAATGTTCTGCCAATTCAAATCTTGGAACGAACTGAATTTTGAACCATTTAACATCAATCGAATGAGTTGTTTAAAACACACATTAGTTTTAAATAAATAAATAAATCGTTTATTTTTCTCTCCAAATTAGGTTTACAATATTTGAGTTGTAAGCGAAGTACAAGGCAAAGGACCTAAGCTAAGAGGAGAGAACTGGTGCCTGAGATAGGTAGGTAAAACCTCCTGTAATACAGGTCACCAGGCTCCCTCCGCCCTTATAATAGATCGTACAATGTACATCATGCATGGCACAGGCAATAGATGTAAGAACAGTGAAAGTGTTAGAAAGAATATAACAAGCTAATTATTATAAATAAAAAACACGACTTACAAGTTTATACTCAAAAAGTACATACAATCGAAATCGTCTTTTAAAGCCCTTCAATTTGATATCCCACTTGATAAGATTGATCAAATTTTATATTTTTAGTCTGCTATTTATTGCATATATAATCCGCCATTTTGTTTTTATGATGACGTCATATAGCCTATGTCACTCGGAGGAATGCAAGGAATCTAAAAATACCTCTCATATCAAAATCTGTTAAGCCGTTCAGGACTTATGGTGGAATAAAGAAACTTACATATATACATACATACATACCTACTTACATACATACATGAACCCTGAAAACATAACACTCCTTTTTTGGTCAGTCGTGTAATAAACAACAATCAAAAGTAAATGAAGAACAAAGTAAGTAAAACTAGGATAAGCGTGGAAGAATGTGCTGTAGAGATGTGGTGTGATAGTGATTGTGTAGTCGTATTGGATTGTGTGTATGATGTGTGAGAATGAGTATGTTCGAAATAAAATGGGAAAGAGTTATGAAATAATTAGAAGGAGATTTTCAATGGAATCATAATCAACAGACATCAGCCAGTTATGAAGAGGCTCTTTGCAGCGATTTCTTGTCAACGGATATATTGTGAGAAAATGATCAGCTCTATTATAAAGAAAGGCGCCAAGAAAACAGTAGAACATTTTGGTTGACTGGTAGAAAAAGCCCCAGGCTTTAAGTCCGCCTTTTACTTTTGTAATAAAGTTCAATAAATCCTAACTAATATTATAAATGCGAAAGTGAGTTTGTTTGTTGGTTTGTTTGTTTGTTTGTTACCTCTTCACGCTTTATCTACTAAAACCAATCTTCCTGAAATTTCGCATACACACAGCTGGAAGTACGGAGAAGGACATAGGGTACCTTTCATCCCGGGAAAAAGCACAGTTCCCGTGGGAAATTCACACGGGCGAAGCCGCGGTCAAAAGCTAGTAAATAAATAAACCTGCGAGCAAAGCAAGTATTAAAGTGTTCAATATTGCAGACAGCTGTTCTTCTTCTTCTATTTTCGTAAAGATAGCGATTGTATTTGCAATTTGACTGCATTTTGCGGATTGTCGAGTAAATAAAGATTTGCCTTACTGTAAGCACTTCCTATTTTTGATAAAGATCGAAGGTTGGATGGCGAAAGCGGAGGAAGGCTACAACTTTCAGTATAGCACGTTCTACTTCGATAAGATGTGTCTTCGCCCCAGGAGGTTATACAGTATCTGATTAAGGATTCGCAGAGCGACAGATAGACAGTTTATTTAGACAGTTAGACAGTTCTGATGAGTGCACCGTATTAAGACCTTAAACATAAAGCCGAGAACAGAGAAGTGTGGCGTATACTCCACCGACAAGAGCGCGGCTCCTAAATAAGAAGAAGAACAGTGCACAAGATCGGCTTCCAACGAGGGAAGGAAATATTTTTGTCACACATTCAATGCATCAAGATAACTTTATGTAAACTCGTGCTTTTTTGTAGTTTTGCTAGCTATGTAATTAAAATACATACTACTACATGTCTCTCTCTCTCTCTCTCAGCCGAAAGACGTCCACTACATGTCTAGTGACTGCATATATGTGGCCAATTATCGTAATTTTACGACAAAAAAAATAAGAAAGAAACGAAGATTAAATAAGTAAAAGCTTAGATAAACAATTTCTAAAGCGTTTATAAGATCATATCTGCACCATCGCCACACGGGTGCTCATAATTTAATATGCTCTCGAGCAAGCTAACTGGTTTGCACACCGCGTTAGCAGTATATTCTGAACTAAGTTTATTGTCTAACAGTTTTCATTGCTTATAGAACTTAGTTATAATGAGCATCGTGCACGTAAAGTTTTATTATGCTGGGTTTATCCAAGAAGTTGTAAATTAACCCGCGAAAATCAATAAAGAAATTTTAATTACATTTTTTGGATTTTTCCCTCAAATCATTTCGTACCTCGCTATTTAAAATCCGCTGAAGGAAGAAACTTGAAAATTTTCAGAGAGGTTCTTAGAAGCGTATGTGAGCATTAAGAAAGAAATTTTGGAAATTACCTAAGTAGGTGAAAAAAAAACTTCACGCAGGCAAAGCCAAGCGCAAAACTAGTTTAATTTTTTTTTTAATCCCCAAATTTGTACGAGATCATACCTAAGGGCATAGCTAGTCCTAACTAATATTATAAATGCGAAAGTGAGTTTGCTTGTTTGTTACCTCTTCACGCTTAATCTACTGAACCAATCTTGCTGAAATTTCGCATACACATAGGTAGTTAGAAGTACTGAGAAAGACATAGGGTACCTTTCATCCCGGGAAAAAGCACTGTACCCAGGAAATTCACGCGAGCGAAGCCGCGGGCAAAAGCTAGTATATTATAATTTCACCAACAAGTCATAAGTAAACATTGACCCACAAAATATGATGGGTAAGTATGGTAGTTTTTATTCCATAAATAAATAACAATGTTCGCAACTTCGTATTCAGCTCGCTAGAGCAGGCCATTTTTTATTCTATTACGGACATAATAGAGTCCACGATGGCTTGGTTATTAGTATTAATATTGTATACAGTGTATTCATGAGTTTCTCATATACCCTTACTAACTGCCAAATAAAATCGATAGTATTAACCTATATTTTTCGGCGATAGTGGTGGATGTAATGACGACGTTCTTATTAATTACTCTAGAAATCATTTTGTCATCATTTTGACATAATCTGGGATCGGCGCAAAATGTATTCTCATTCCATTTTCCTTTGTCTCCAGAAGTAATTTGATATAATTAAAAAATATATATTCAAAAAAACAAATATTTCCTAAAATTTTTCTTTCCAATAAATGTAAAAAAGAATCCGCAACATGCTTCGTCAAAATGTCCACAGAAAAATATCCGCAACAAGCTTAAAAAATATATATATTGAAATCAGACGAAAATTTAATTTTTGGCACAAACTTTAATAGTTATCTCACAATAAAATATTCACAGTTTCAAGCATTGTAACTGTACAATTTTTTTTTTATATGCACAACGTTAAAAACATACATTTTTCAATTTCCCTTTCACTCGCTACACACGTAGTATCGTAGCAAAATTCGTAGCATCGTAGCTATGCAACTACTAAATTTGTAGCGTGGCATCGTAGCTAACCTTAACTTAGAAAAATTCGTAGCTTCGTTGCTACGCAACACCAAACTTTAATAAATTCGTAACGTCAAAAGTCAAAGTCAATTATTTTTATTGAAAATTGGCCTTCAAAGAAGGCTCTTTTTCACGTCGAAAAATATATTATGTCTCAAAGCTACAAACTACTAGCATTTCGGAACGACCACTGCTGAGAAGAAATACCGAAAGAAACTCATGAGACAGTTGTGGTCGCCTACGTCGCGTCGTAGCCTTAGATCATTTTTTTTTATTCATAGAAACGCATTTCAATGACCAAATATGCTAAGGCACGTCTTCTCGTAACTGCATTGCATCGAAAATGAAGGTGATTTTCAAATTTCAGCTCAATCGGTTCCAAGATGTGTTCACTAATTTTGCAAACGAACAAGTCACGTCAAAAGCTTGTAAAACATACATACATAGAATCACGTCTTTATCCCTTACGGGGTAGACAGAGCAAACCACAGACCACCTACCCTAGGGGTAGGTGGTCTGTGGAGCAAACAGTCGTAAGACTCGAAGGCTTGTAAAAAAGCCTGCATTTTCTAAATTTGACAACTCAATATGCATATTAAATGTGTCAACAGTATTTCCAACTCAATGCTCACTCGAACATTCCATTTTGAGCCTTACCTTCATAACTAAAGACTCGAATGAAAAGGCTAACACGTTTTCTGAAAAGTCCATTTAATAATCCGAGTATTAGGGCTGCATGATGCATTGCGCCATTTTAACGCCCGTCGCAGTGCTGTGTTGTTGAAAAAACAACCCATTTCCAACTTTAACGTGATGGTAGTAAGGCACAAAATTGCTTGAAGCGTTTCGGATAATAGTTCACTATTTGGGCCACGTAGAGCGGTTAAAACAGTCCATTATTTTGATTTGAGTAAGAATTTAATGTTTTTGTTTCAAGTCATATAGTTTTATCGTTGTTACATGACTTGACTCGGCATAGTTTTAAGTTTAAACGATTGACAATGACCTGATGCTGACAAACTTCTTTTTCAGGGTTCCGTACCTCATAAGGTAAAAACGGAACCCTTATAAAATCAATTTGTTTAACACGCTTTTAGTAGGTCAGCCGTATTTACTATTTAGGTATTTTCACAAAAACGATTGATTGCACTTTTCGCCTTCATTCAGTGGTCACAGCTAAACCTAATGCTGAACTCTTTCATTTGGTCCCAAAACTTTTCAGACACCAAAGTCATACATAGATGGCGCAGATAGCGATCTATTCGAAAGTTTAGTATGGATTATTCACTAGTTATCCACGATTCCATTCTCAATAAGTTTATAGTATACTCACAAACTACTGAACTCATTTGGCTATAATAATGACATGGGATAATTTAAATCCTTGAATTCAGCGTAATTTTACGGGAAATTAATACACGGAAAAAAATGTGTACTGACTTCTATGAATTTTGCTACACATGTAAAGTAGAGAGATCTGTAAGGATCGTAGCAAATGGAAATCGCTAGTCTCTGCCTTCTTCTCTCAGCCGAAAGACGTCCACTGCTGGACAAAGGCCTCCCCCAATGGGGGGTTTTGCCGTAATCGCCACGCTTGGCAGGCGGGTTGGCGATCGCAGTGTGATGGCATAGTACGCGGAAAGATGCTGCTGCCCATCCTCCGGTGTTTTAAATCCCTTAGTCGCCTCTTACGACACCCACGGGAAGATGGGTTGGTGCTATTCTAGGGCCACACCACAGGCCAGGCCACACCACAGGCCAGTCTCTGCCTACCTCCACGAGAAAAAGGCGTGATAATATGTATGCATGTATGTAAAGTAGTAAATTAAGCAAAAAAAATAGATTTTATTTTTCCGCCACGGGAGCAAAACCTCAGAACGAAGTTAGTAACGAAATAATTTAAATAACTTTTTCCAATTTACACCCCATCTCGCGGCTAACTTCTCGTCGGTGTAATCCGTTCAATTTTATCCGGATTACTCGGAAACGTTGAGGGCTCTCCAATTAGCAGCCCCTCTAGAGTTTAAGAGGTAGTTGTTATGTATTTATTTATAAGTTTGAATAGTAGGTACGCCTCCATGCTTTAACTCAAGATGTATAGGCCTATGTTGGAATCCAACAGTTAATTATTAAAAAGTAAAATGTCAAAACGGAACGTCAGATCCGTCCGTCAAATTTATTACCTAAGCTTAGCATCTAAGAAGCGTTACCTACCACATGTATTTCTTTCTATTGTGCATTGTGCAGTCAAATAAATATATTAACAGTGCATTTATCGAAGTGTTTGAGTTATCCATCCAGCCCCAGCAAGCCAGACCTACAATTTTATCAGAAAGCAGTCCACTATCAAGAAAGGCAAGGCAGATGCCCACATGGTCCTTCGAGCCGTTTCAAGTGCTGTGCTGTGATCATACCTACGCTTTGATACAAATTGCCAATAGAACAAGCCATCATACATTTTGTGCAAGAAAGAAGGATTCGTCTTCATATTTATTGTGCCTTTCGTGTTCAGCGCATCGTCCATTGTTTTCAATTGCAAACCACTTCGACGGCGTGCATCGTTCGCATTGGTTTAATTACCGGCGACAAATCTGCATCTCGTGCGGTGATTGGCCCGAGCGTTGCGTCAGCCGCGCGTGGAGCTTCCTGATTGGTCATTCCTGCCTAGTGTGTGCGGACACAAGCTGTGCAGTAAGAACAACGAAAGAAGAAAAGAACACGTGTCTTCTCGAACAAAAACGCAGCAATTTACTACGCAATTGAAAATTTTTGTGTGTTTGCATTGTAATTGTATTATTCACTTATATTTAGCTTTTAATCAAGTGAATCACTATGTCGTCCTACGAAAGCGGAGAGGAGGAAGAAGGTAACAAAATTAGTCATTTAAAAAATCAAAAACGCGGCATTCATAGCCACATAACGATGCTATTCAATGAGGTTGAAGCCCTAACACCATCCTCAACATCCAAAGCATATTTAGAAATAAAGGAAAAACGATTGAATAAACTTTTCAACAATTATGAAAGGGTTCTTTACAAAATTTATGCTTTGGATGCTACAGCCGTGGATGATGGTAAGGTGGAAGATAAGTACACTCAAGCCCTCGTTAAAATTAAAGACTTATTGAAAACCTTTGAAATTCCAACTACTTCGTCCGATACGTCCAGTAACACAAACAAAATTGAAAATACCAACCAAATTACCTCAAATAAATGTACCAATTTTTACCGGTAAATACTCGGAGTACAAGGGATTTTTAGGTATGTTCGTATCACTGATAGGTAGGCAAGATAGTCTTGAAAATATTCAAAAATTTCATTACCTTCGTAGCTTTCTTCAAGGGGAACCTTACGATTTGGTAAAAAATCTACCCATAATTGGTGAAAGCTACAAGGAGGCATTGCGTATTTTGAACGGAAGGTACGACAATGAGTTTAAAATAAAAAATGAACATATTAACCTATTACTGGACATTCCAGCCATGACTAGGTCAAATTCAGTTAACATCAGGCAATTCATTTCCAATATAAAGCAGCAGTTAGCCGCTCTTAAAAACCTAAATGTTAATACGCATAATTGTCCCATTATTCTTTGCATTTTGTTAAGAAAGTTAGATATCTTATGCAGTAGGGAGTTCCAGTTATCAGCAAGCACTGATAATAAGGTGCCTAACCTTGAATTTTTAATAAACTTTCTAGAGAAAGAGCGCTCGCGTTAGAAAACGCAGCGCAGCCAATTACGAAGGTAGCTCTCCCGCCTGCTGCTGTTCAACGCTACAGGGAGCCCCCAGCCGCTACCATGACTGCTGCAGAGGATAAGAAGCAGATCCTGCTTACTTTGTAAGTCTGAACTACACAAATTATTCAATTGCATTAAATTCAAATTGATGCCTGCCTCTGAGCGACTTCAATTCGCTTTGGAGCAAAAGTTATGCAAAGTATGTCTCAATAAACATGCCAGATCATGCAGGTATCACTTCAAATGTGATAAATGCAAAGAAAAGCATAACAGTTTACTACATCAGGATGCAGCTGTAGCTCCTGTCACATTTATGTCCGGGGTGTCGAGGACAAGCCGTACTCAGGTACTATTGCCAACAGCAAAGGTAAAATATATAGCTACTAATGGCACAGAAGTACACATAAGGGTCTTACTTGACAGCGGTTCCCAGATGTCCTTTATTACATCTGAACTGGTGCGTGCCTTAAATTTAATCCCGCAAGCAACAAGTTCAACAGTAATTGGAATTGCTAATAACATTAGTGACTTGAAACAGTTTGTTCAATTAAAATTACATTCTTTATTTAATGATTTTAACATCCAAGTGTCATGTTTCATTTTGGACAAAATTTCACCTCAGTTGCCGCAGCAAAGTGTAGATATGTCAAGGTTAACACTGCCTACAAATATTATACTTGCAGACAAGGAATTTTATAAAACCAGGTGACATAAATATATTATTAGGAGCTGATGTGATTTTTCAGTTGCTGAGCCATGATGAGCCAGTTATTCCTGCGACAACAGCGCCACCTGCAGTATCACAACGCACACCTGACGCCTCTTCGCAGCCATGCTCACCAACGCTTCTCAAAACTCACCTAGGTTATGTGGTAGCGGGTTCGTTACCTAATCCTGCTGCTCTTCCTACTCCACCTCCGGTAACTCTATTTTGTCATACTTGCGATACTCAGTTACATGATGATATTTCTCAACTTTGGAAGACTGAAAGTGTACCTGAGATATTTCCAGAAAAATCATCAGAACATGATACTTGTGAACAAATTTTTAAAAATTCAGTGAAACTAGAAAACAATCAGTTCACTGTAGATTTGCCTTTAAAGTTGCCAATTGAGTCCATTAATGAAACATTAGGTAATTCATTCAATTTGGCACTTAAACGTTTCAACAATTTAGAAAATAGATTGGAAAAGGATCCACCTTTATCAAAACTTTACTTTGATTTCATCCATGACTATATCAACTTGGGGCACGGTTCCAAAATCGACATCAACCAATATGATCTTGATAAAGACCCTGTATATTTTTTACCACACCATCCTGTCGTCAGAATGGATAAGAGGACAACTAAATGCAGGACAGTTTTTGATGCGTCAATGAAAACCAACAAAGGAGTGTCACTAAATGGTTTAGTACTAAATGGTCCTGTAGTACAAAATAGTTTATTTGATATTTTAATTTTGTTTAGGCTCGACAAATTTGTTTTTGTTACAGATATGAAAAATATGTTCAGAGCTATTAGTTTAAATAAAAAACACAGGTCCTTGCAGAATATACTCTGGAGAGATTCTCCCAATGAAAAAATAGAGTGTATTCAGTTAAATTCTGTAACATATGGCATCAAATCTTCTTCTTATTTAGCCACTCGCTGTCTAAAGGAATTAGCAGAGCGATATCAAAATGAATATCCGCTAGCATCATTTATTATAAATAATCAGACATATGTTGATGACGTTTTGGGATCAGCACCATCTATTGAGTCATTGATGGAAGCAAAGGAACAACTGTGTAATCTTCTTAAAAATAGGAGGATTTGAATTACATAAGTGGTCTTCAAATGCAATGGAGGTTTTACATGACATACCCAAAGACAAATTATATTTTGACGAGATTGAGTTACAAAGGAACGACCTTTCTTTAAAAACTTTGGGTATCAAGTACAATGTCAAGTCAGATTCCTTTATACTGTCTTCTCCTCCTTCTCAGGAAGAATCAATTCCAATTACCAAGCGCGAAATATTAAGCTATGTAATCAAGTTTTACGACCCATTAGGTCACGCTGGCCCAATTATAGTTACAGCTAAGATTATTTTGCAGAAGATATGGCAAGCGCGCATGGGCTGGGACTCGGAGCTTGATGAGAAATTGAGGAAGGCATGGTTTGAGTTTTTTGAAAGCTTAAGCATTATGAAACCTATAACAATAGAACGATTTGTTAACCTAGCCAATATTGAATGTGCACAATTGATTGGTTTCTCTGACGCTTCGAGTGCAGCATATGGGTGTTGCTTATATCTCAGGGTTGTCGATGCTGAACAAAATGTGAAGGTTTCCTTACTTTGTGCTAAGTCAAGAATTAATCCGCTTAACCAAAAATTGACAATTCCAAGATTAGAGTTGAACGCAGCTTTACTGCTTTCGAAATTAGCCATCAAAGTGCATGAGACTTTATCAAAAAGGCTAAACATTCAAGGTGTTGTTTTATATTCAGATTCACAAATAGTTTTAGCCTGGCTTGCCACTGATGTTGTCAAATTAAATACATATGTTGCCAACAGAGTGAGGGAAATTTCTCAAAATACAAATAAATTTACATGGTCATATGTAGCCTCCGAGGAAAACCCAGCGGATTGTTTGAGCCGAGGACAACTTCCCCACGAGTTGGAGAATCATCATCTGTGGTGGCAAGGTACCGATTTTTACATAATATTAGGTATACCAGTCCGTCATTTTTGCCTACAATACCTGCAGATCTTCCGGAGACTAAAGGGATCACACATTCAATGGTATGTACCTCAGACAGTGAAGTACGTCTCAACCTAGATTTTTTAGAACGATTTTCGGATCTTAACAAAATGCAAAGAATTTTGGCATATATTTTAAGATTTCGGGACAATTTACGCAGCATAACTAATAAAAATAAAAATGATTTTATAAATACTAAAGAACTTAATGACGCATTATGCTTGATAGTTAAGTATGAGCAACAAAAACACTTGGAAGATGTAATCAAGTCCATTAAATGTAATGAAGTTATTAAAGATTGTAATTTAAGGGCATTATGTCCGTTCATTGATGGCAAGGGATTAGTGAGAGTAGGAGGCCGTTTACAAAATGCAAACATATCATATTCACAAGGCATCCTCTCATCCTGCCTAAAGGTTCTCGCATTATAGGTTTAGTTATAAAAAGTGAACACTTAAGGAATCTTCACGCAGGTCCAAAACTAGTCTTGTCATCAATAAATCAAAGGTTTTGGTTTTCAAATGCCATTAGGGAAATAAAGAAGGTAACCCTACAAGTCTAATATAATTTGCTGAAACTAAAAGAAAAATGTATCTAACCAGTTAATGGGTTCTTTGCCCCGTGACAGGGTAGTAGCTTCGCCGTCCTTTTCAAAAGGTTGGATTAGATTTTGCAGGACCAATCTCTGTAAAGCAATCTACAGTACGTAGAACAACACTAGTATTAAGTGGATATATTTGTGTATTTGTTTGTTTTACGACTAAAGCCGTACATCTGGAATTGTATGTTCTGATTTAAAAACTGCAACCTTTCTTGCATGTTTAAAACGCTTTGCCTCGCGCCGCGAGGCCTTCCCACTGATATATATTCTGACAACGCATCCACATTCAAAAGTGTGCAAGCAAAGAGTTATTCAATTTGTTCAAGGCCAGAGACCACCAAGCACAAGTACAAGCTTATTCTAGTCAAAATGGCATAAATTATCATTTTCATCCCTTGCTATTCGCCAATATATGGAGGCCTATGGGAGGCGGCTGTTAAAAAGTACAAAATTTCAGCTTTCTAAAAAGAATCTGTCCAAAATTGTCTTATGACATTCGAACAATTATGTACTATTTTGTGTGAAATCGAAGCTATCTTGAATAGTAGACCACTAATACCACTGTCAAATAATATTGATGATTTTTCATATTTAACACCTGGTCATTTTCTTATTGGTACTGCATTAAATTCATATCCTGAAAAGGATATCACACAGACACCACAAAACAGACTTAAGTTTTGGGAAAAATGTAATTTGTCAAAACAGCAGTTTTGGAAAGTATGGAATAAACAGTATTTAAATATATTGCAATCTCGGCCAAAATGGTTACATATACAACCCTAACATAGTAATTGGTTCTCTAGTTATTCTAAAGGGAGGATAACACTCCACCTATGTGTTGGCCAATGGCTCGAGTAACTTAATGTATTTCCGGGTTCAGATAACTTAGTTCGTACTGTAGAAGTTAAAACAGCCAATGGAAGAACGCATAGGAGATCCGGTTACCAAAGTGTGCCTATTGCCCATTTATGATAATTAACTTAGTTTTCTTATGTAAGTGTCACTTATAATTTGTTTCATGTTAAGTTATAAACCTTATATGGTGTTATGTAAAGGACAGTAATTAAAAACTAATTTTATGTTTTATTAGCTTGAGTTTAAATGTATATATGAGTGCATTAGGTGAGTGATGTTGCTAGTAAAGTATGATGTCGCTGTGCATAACTTTATATTCAAGTGTTTGTTGTAAGCTTGTAGCATAATTTAATGATACTTTATTGTTAAATTTATGTCGTTTCGATATCAATACATTTAATGTCACCTTTTGTTTGTATGTACTAGCTATAACATACTTTTAAGAATTTTCATTTTATATGAGTTAAGGTTTATTTCAAGTCTTTCGTAGGCGGGAGCATGTTGGAATCCAACAGTTAATTATTAAAAAGTAAAATGTCAAAACGGAACGTCAGATCCGTCCGTCAAATTTATTACCTAAGCTTAGCATCTAAGAAGCGTTACCTACCACATGTATTTCTTTCTATTGTGCATTGTGCAGTCAAATAAATATATTAACAGTGCATTTATCGAAGTGTTTGAGTTATCCATCCAGCCCCAGCAAGCCAGACCTACAATTTTATCAGAAAGCAGTCCACTATCAAGAAAGGCAAGGCAGATGCCCACAGCCTAAGGGAGATATTTGAAGCACCCATAACCGGAGAGCATGTATGAAGAGAGTGATGAGTGTAGAAGAAGCAAGAGAGATCTGTAAAGATCGTAGCAAGTGGAAATCGCTAGTCTCTGCCTACCCCCACGAGAAAAAGGCGTGAATATGTTTGTATAAGCCTAATACTGCTGGGCAGATTTAACTACTTTGTGGCTGAATTAAGACGGGTTCCCATTCGCCATTTGTCCCAACCTGTCAAGATTTTTGGTCCCTGTCATTTTTCTGGCCGGACTGACAATGTTAGGATTTTTGGATTTTCAAGTCAACACACACAAATCCCAACTTACCTACGCATTTATAAGTTCATTGTATTAATAACTTTCGTACTTGCCTTAATAAGATTATATAATCTTATTAAGGCAAGTACGTAGCTTACTCAATAGATTATGATTAATTACGAAGAAAAAAAATCTCGTAAAAAAATTCAGGTTACCTCCCGTACTACGTATGTACCTCCCGGACTAACTCAGATTATTCTATTGTCCAAAAATAGCCCATAATTCTACTGATCACTAGCAACTGTAGCCCAATTAAAATCGTATGTTCAGCATATGTATGCTAATTTTGGAACTAAACTAATTGCCCTACAAATCTGTGTATGATAATATTAATTGTGCATTGTTACTGGAATAGTTATTGTAATTTTCCTTTATCTTATAACGCAAATTAGATAAGACATAAGTATATTAAAAATATTGATTTGTTAAGTTTTACAAAATTGTACAATTAAATTTCGAAATTTGGGTCAGTGTAGGGTGTGCCATTCAAAAACGTATTCTATAATATTATATTTGGAGAAAAAAAAAACACTTCTTTGAGCACTCACTTGCACGGAAGTCCGTGTTGCTCTATGGTACCTCTATAATGACTGTATAAACCATAGAGTTATTTACATCCTCCTAGGGATAAACCACAGAAATATATATATTTTTTAATATAAGGGATAAACCATCTCCGCTCATGCATGCTTCCGTTTTCAGCTTTACTTTTTTAACGTTTGCCCTACTCACTTTAGGCTATATTTCAAGCTTTTCCAAAAAACAATTATCTCTATGAAAATGTAGAAAGCAGACGAAATTCAATAGGCCTTATAAAATCATGAAGGTCACTAAACAATGCGTTGTTTATCTAGATCAGTGTCAAACTCCTACAATGAGGTCACGGAGGGTCGCAAAACCAGATAAAGTATGAAAATGTGTATATTTTTTAAGAAAATGGAACAGGAAACAAACAGCCAAAGGCAGGTTAGGGGTCGCGTGAAGAGAAAGGTTGACAAACACTGATATAGGTCATACTAGGTATGTATAATATTTTTTATTTACCTTTATCAAATACCTACATATATGAGCTGCGCCCCGGGTCTATGTCCCCGTAGGAGTTTCTAATGTACCGTTGGGTGTCTACATATTCATAGGTCAAAGGGTTTATTTTTACTCTGGTAAGCCTCGACGTAGGAGTAATTTAATCCAGAAAAACGTACTCTATATTTCCGTACGACATTATTCGTATTGCCAGAGGATTTGAATATTTATTTCTAACGAGGAAATATTATGTACCTACACGTAATAATGACGTAATGTACTTGAATTTTTGTAGTGAGGGTATTTATGTAGCGTAGAAATGAATTTTGGATATTTCAATAAAGAGGTGAAATTGGCGCATTAATTACCTCTTTACGCTTTATCTACTGAACCAATCTTCCTGAAATTTCGCATACACACACATAGCTGGAAGTACGGAGAAGGACATATGGTACCTTTCATCCCGGGAAAAAGCACTGTTCCCGTGGAAAATCACGCGTGCGAAGCCGCGGGCGAAAGCTAGTTCATTATAATTAGTAAGTATGATAAACAGCCGCACGCAGATTCGTCAGTCGAATACAAATAGCTAAAGTCAATTTATTCATGTATTATGTCCTATTATGTAAACAATCTTCACAGTACTTTTTTTGGATTGTGTTAAAAATAAATCAAATATTAGTTCAAACCTAAACATACTAAAGTAAAACATTTATTAACCACGAAATAAATTTCATAAAAAGTGTATTTTAATTTATATTGTTGTAAAATTATAAAAAGACATGGTAAGATTGTTTACATGATAGGACAATTATGAATAAATGGACTTAAGGTGCGGCTAGCTGTTACCAGTGTTGCCAGATGGGGGATACTCCCCCAAATTTGGATTTTTTTGATAATCAATGGTTAATTATCAAAAAAATCCAAATATGAAAATCAATTTTTGATAAATCTTCGTTTCATACAAATAGTATCATTTTGGGGGGAGGAAAAAATGGTTTTGGGGGAAAATTTTAATCATCTTCATACATTTTGGGAAAATTAGGGGAGATTTCGTTGAAATTTTGGGGGGAAACCTAGACAGTCATCTGGCAACACTGCTGTCACCATTGGTCGACGCTCACGCCGACGACCAAGTTGAAGCTGCCGCTGTTAGTCGACTACTGCAGTTGTGCAGTTTGTTGCGTCGGCAGCATGCAAATGGGTGGTCGACAGCAAAATGCTGCTCGTGTATTTGGTGCCAATAAGTTGTAATGACAGAAGGAACCGTAGAATCCGTACCAAAAATCACAAAATCCTATTCTCAATTGATACGCATAGTAAGTGTTGTTTTTCTAAGTACGATGCTCATCGGTTAACGCGATGATATCAATATAGCAAAGGCGGCACTAAAGCTAATTTAAAATTAACTAACGTTTAAAGTTCGCGTGCTGACTCGCCGTTCAAACGCTTACTGGCTTCTCGCTCGGCTTATTTACAACAATTGACTTCGATTGGACAGATATGAGGAACTTGCCTTTCATTCATGATTCCGTTATGATTTTACTCGGAATAGAGACATTTTATTTTAAAAAATTAAATAAAAAAAAAACTATTTCTGTAGAGGAAAGCTACTAAATTTGCCGATGACGACTGAGTGAATGACTGGTATGTCAACGCAGAGACGAATATATTAAATTGGACGATGACTAACGCCTTCGCCCGCGTTTATTTTCCCGGATTTTCCAAAATTCCTTCAAAGATCTCTACAACATTTTAAGGTTCTATCCAGCAGTTTTGTCTCTGCATTGATATACCAATCAGTCAGCATCCAGCAGCGTTTTTACATATTATTTACATTTAAGTAGGTATGCATATATTTATCAACATCAACAGTACTCTCATTAAAATAATACTTTTTAACATAAAAATAAAATTAATTTCATTTAAATATTAATTAAAACAAGCGGTTTTCATGTCACGAAACTTTATTGCAAGTAAAGCTAACACGAACTTACGGTTAAATAGCACAAATCCATGGACGTAGGAAAAAAGAACGGACACCGCCTCAGTAACATTAATAGTGATGCAATCAAAGTAAGCCGGCGTATTGTACCGACACGAGCGCACGCACACACCCACAGCAAAGTAAGACGGCCAGTGTTGCCGTTTTAGCGTATTTTACACTAGATCTAGTAAATATCTAAGCAAGAAAATATATCAAAATCTTGTGAAAGCAAACGACAAATATATAAAAAGCTTACCCAAAATAAGGGATTTTAAGGCCAACATTTACGAATAAATGATTAAAATTACTGATTGTTTTATTTTTCCTTTTTCGCATTTTGATTTTAAAATGTAAAATTACAATAAATACGAATTGATATTACAGACAAAATGCCAAAATATGCAAAAAAAAAAATACTTAGTAATTGAAATATATTTTTGTAATTATGGATAATTGTTGGGTAATTTTCCGCGTATGGCAACTCTCCGTCAACTCACACAATCGTAAGTCGCCGCCATTGCTTTGCTTCACTCCTTATTAAGCCAAGACTCCGTCCGTTCTTTTTTCCTACGTCCATGCACAAATCATATTTTTATTGGCCTAGCACGCAACCTGTTGATTTAGTCCCTATTTAATACTAACAATCCTTAGATAAGTATACATTACTAGCTTATAAACTCGACTTCACTCGCGTGAATTTTGTTTTTCGCCAATTTCGAATCCCAAAAGGGTTAGGGGGGGAACGAGTGTCACTTACGCTACATAAATACCCTCACTACAAAATTTCAAGTACATTTCGTCATTATTATGAGTATATAATATTTCGTCGTCAGAAATAAACATGTAATATTCAAATCCTCTGGCAATACGAATAATGTCATACAGAAATATAGAGTACGTTTTCCTGGATTAAATTACTCCTACGTCGAGACTTAACAGAGTAAAGATAAACCCTTTGACCTATGAATATGTAGGTATAGACAGTGGCACATCAGCCTATCCAAATTCACTGAAATTTCGCCTTTATTACCGTCGCATAGAGCTCCATGTCAACTTAACATGCTGCTGACTGTACATACCTTCTCTCCTACTCATCAATCATTTTGCAAAGGTAGTTAAGTAAGCAGCCTAAATAACAAAAGGTCTAAGAAAGTGAGGGTAGGAAAAAAATATGTTTATCTACAAGCATTTTGAGGTAAGATGGCTGCTTTTAGGGAATACTACTGCGAGGGATCACCTTCTGCCACCAGATGGCACTATATTTTGATTTGATGAAACTAGCTTTTACCCGTGGCTTCGCCCGTGTGAATTTCCCACGGGAACAGTGCTTTTTCTAGGGATGAAAGGTACCCTATGTCGTTCTCAGTACTTCTAATTATGTGAACGTGGAATTTCAGGAAAATTGGCTAAAGTAGATTAAAAAAAGCAAACAAATAAATAAACAAACAAACTCACTTTCGCATTTACAATATTAGTTAGGTTATCAAGAGCTGTTATTTGATAACAGCCAGTGGGACAGAATATAAACTGCCGTTGTTTCGTTTTCAAATTGACGGTTTCCCACGTAACGTACAGTCGTCGTCGGAGCGATTATAATCGGAATATAATGCGTTAAAATGATAGATTGTCGGTGAGTGTACTTACAATCTTATGATATGATATACTACTACTACTATTATGTACTAGTACTATTGTTTACATATTTAATGTTAGTCAAATGCGATGCGATATTATCTATTCTATACATATAAAACAGTAAAAATATTTTGTCTGTACATTTAGTATTTTTGACTGAAATGGATAGAGGGATACCTAAAAAGAATAATAGAAAGCAAAAATATTTTTTAGGAATTTCTTGTCTGTCTGTCTGTCTTTCTGTCTGTCTGTCTGTATGTATGTACGCGTTTCACGCAAAAACTACTGGACGGATTTGAATGAAACTTTTTTTTTATAGCTATTAAGCCTGGGTAACATATAGGCTATAATTTATTTTGAAAACTGGAACACCTGATGAAGAACCTTAACAGAACAGCTAAACTATAAGAAATATGGAAATGGTGCCTTAACAAAAGTCGTTCAACCTGATGAGCATTTTCTGATGACATATAAAAATTGAAGATCTGGAACATCTGATGAAGAACTCCAAGAGACCAGCTACACTATTACATATATGGAAATGGCGCCTTAGCAAAAGTCGTTCAGCCTGATGAGTATTTTCTACTGACGTATAAATATTGAAGATCTGGAACATCTGTTCCCGTTCATTAACATATATTCCCGCGGGACACGATATACCCAAATGGCTGAAATTTTGAGTACTGGAGTTTAGGTTACTACAGTTTGGTACACAAAAAGATTTTTCATCTAAGCGAAACTCACGCGGGCGAAGCCGCGGGCAACAGCTAGTAATATAATAAACGGTTTATATACGCACTTTATTTAGTGTGAAGTGATTGATGATTTAAGGTAGGAAGCTTGGTGTTGTTAATAAATCCTACATATATTTATAACTAGCTGTTGCCCGCGGGGTCGCCCGCGTGTGTTTCGCCTAGATGAAAAATCTTTTTGTGTTTCAAACTGAGATGTTTCGAATCTTCGATTTCAGAAAATGATGATTATCTTTTAATAGAGTGTATGTACTAAAGTAATCAGACTTACTTCTCGGAGAATTTTTCAGATGGATGTTGTTTCCTTGGTCACTTTTAATTTAAGATTTTATTATTGATTTTAATTTGTTAGATACTAAGGATTGAATAAAGGCTTTTTTATTTTTATTTAATAAAAAGTTAATATAATAGACGATCAAACGAACTTCCAAGTGAAGTTCGATCACTATTATATGAGCCGCTTCATTTGAAGATATAATCATAGGTAGTCCCTTTATCCTACAGGTAACATTTGCACATTTTTAAAGACAAAAACAATTCCATAAACTAAAACGTATTTCCGGTTGTCTACTTATTACACCCCTACCTGCCAAGCCTCATTCTTTTAGAGTTCAGTATTGCTAAGTGCAAAAACAAAACTTATTAGGGATGGGAGGGCTGGGTGATTATATCTTCAAATGAAGCGGCTCATATAATAGTGATCGAACTTCACTTGGAAGTTCGTTTGATCGTCTATTATATTTCGCCACGCTTCATTTTTTCAGATATAATCATAGGTAGATGTTAAGAGGTGTTAAGGATTTTTTGTTTTAAATAACACAAGTTTATAAGTAAAAAATCAGTCTTATAATTCTCATATAACATAATTAAATGTTTACAAAATATATTTTTTCAACTTAAATACTCCAATGTATTGATAAATGATTTGATAAATTATGTCAATCATACGATTTTATTTTGAATGAAAATAAATTGACCTGGCAAAGGATGTATCATCTGATATGGGTCTGTTATAGAAACGTGCAAAAGTTTGTGACTTTTCAAGTCCAACCTGCTGCTTTTCTGATGGATTCTATACTAAGGCCAGCAGTGTGGGCAGTAGACGTGGCCGCGTGTCGCGTGCTGTGCGCGCTGAACGCGCCCACGTCTATCCCGCTCTCATGTAGCACTTGCTTTATCCAACGACTCACAGTCTGTGTCGTTTGCTACTCTGTGTGGGGGTTTGTGAGTTAATAGCAGAGGGCCCGTGCTATGGGTTCTCAATTTTTGCGTGACAAAAATATAATCTTTTGAGAACTGATGCCCAGGGCAAATACTTACATTTTCTGTAAAGAATGGCAAAAATAATAGAGGTTGTTCCACGGCCAGGAGCTGAAGTTTTTCAAAACCTTAGTTATTACAATCTTAATACCATTTTGTTGAATTGATATGTTCTCTAGATCAATTGCTGAGAACGTTTGCACTCTATGACCAGTACTGAGGGCAAGCGAAACTACAAGTTTTATATTGTAATTTTTTCTAGTGGTAAATCGATATTAGGGTACCAGGTGCCAATCAGATTTAGTACAAGTTGTGGATCCCAAGTTTGTAAATATTTGGGAGTAGTAGGTTTTAGGCGATAAGCACCCTTTAAGAAGGCGACTTATGCTATCGTCGGAACTTAGTTTGTTAGATAGTAATAAAGATAAGGCAGCCCGGTGTGAATTAAGTGTACCGTAAGAACAACCTTTATTAAATTGATCCGTTAAAAATAATAATACGTACTTCTTGTCGTAAACCAAACCAATCAATATTCTCAGTAGCACGAAGTACTCCCACCAGAGTCTCAACGACACATTGTACTGCTTGAGAGTACCCGGCGCAAGTGAGGACAGTGTTAAAGTGAGTGCCTCTCGGGCGGTGTGCCACGGTTCTGCCACGCCGCCCGCAGAGCTTTCTGCTGCAGCCAGAGGTAAGGTTCTGCGTGCAGAGGATGTGGCTCTCTGGAATTTGATACCATCCATAAATTCTTGTTAGGACCAAAGAAAAATTATTTCAGGAATCGAGGCATTCCAATAGTAAAAGGAAAACCATGATTAGTGATGTAGCCCAGTAAGGAAAAACCAAGATTCCGCTAGCTTCTTCGTCCGGATATTTTTCTTCTTAAACAACTTTAGTATGAGAGAAAATGGGGGAAAAGCGTAAAAATAATAGTCTTTCCAATCAATTGTGAAAGCGTCAATAGCTATGGCGTCGGGATCTTGTTTCCAGGATACGAAATAGGAACATTTTGCGTTTGTTCTTGATGCAAACAAGTCAACTTCTGAATTGTTCTACAATTGTACTAAACACTGAGTCACAGAGTTCCCATTCCGTACCCGGGTTTATAATTCGAGACTCTGCATCTGCAATATTGTCTTTGGTGTTGACGTAAGAAGCGTACAACATAATATTCCTTGACTCGCACCATTGCCAAATAGTACGAGCTATTCGATTAAGCTGAGGGAACCGAATACCACCCATTCTGTTTATATAGCTAATGGCCGTGGTATTGTCAATTCGTAACAATATTGCACAGTTCGACTTTTTACTTGCGAAACTTTTTTAAACCAAGGTAAGCTGCCATTAATTCCAAATAATTAATGTGGTGTTCTTTTTCTGACATTTTCCAAAAACCATGAGTTTTATTATTTTCGCAGACTGCTCCCCAACCCGTTCTCGAGGCATCTGTGAAAATTTCCAAAACAAACGTTTGTGCTCTCATAGGACAAGATGCTGTGTAAATGTTATTTTTCCACCAATTAATATCTTCAAGAATATTTTTTGACGGAAAAAATTTTGCTTTGTAATTCTCATTATATGTACACAATGCTAAATATTTTTGCCTTTCTAAATTCTTTGTGTACAGCCAGCTGTATTTGACAGCAGGGCATGCTGCTGTAAGCGTCCCAATAAATTGAGCATAATCTCTAATTGAACATCGTGGCAGATTTGAAAATTTATCTAGCAACCGTGCAATATTGTTGCGCTTTTCAGTTGGCAATGAAATTGACATATTTTGTGAATTAAATATGAAACCTAAGAATTTACAGTTCTGTGAAGGTTTTAAATTACTTTTCTCATAATTGATTACAAATCCTAGATCGCGAAGAAGCTCACAAGTAGCGTTTACGTTTCTAAGGCAATCAGCGTAATTATCCCCAATACAAAGTATGTCGTCTAAATAATGAACTGATTTTTAACCTTGTTTGCGCAGGTGCGTGATGACTTGTGTCATAATCTTAGTAAAAACCCTTGGCGCTGCGCAAAGCCCGTAAGGCATGGCTGTAAATTCATAGGTTGTGGAATTTGATTCGTCACAATGTCTAAAATTAAATCTTAAATATTTGCGGTCTGCCTTGCATACGGAAAGAAGGAGATAAGCTTCCTTTAAATCGATGGTAGCTAGGTAACCATTTTCAGGAGTTAATTTTAATGCCGTTCGATAATCTTCCATTTTGAAGTGTTCGTTGGAAATGAACGAATTTAAGGATTTCAAATTCAAAATAAACCTAAAGCTACTATTTGATTTTGGAGCTAGAAATATTCTCGATATAAATTGATCAGAACATGGCTTGCATGGCTTTATGGCTCCTAAATCAAGTAACTTATTTATGGCAGATAACATGTTATCACTTTCTTTCCGGGAGAAGGTAGACGTAGGTATCGCTGGTTGCGAAACATCTTTCGTAAAAGTAATACAATAACCGTTTCGAATCCAAGATAAAACTATTTGGTTATTCGTAATACGTTTCCAATTATTATAATAATTATTAATCCTACCCGCATGTACCTCGGTTACTGTTGCGCTTGACCTCGGCCTTTCGGTTGCGTCTTGTAATTCGTTTTGTGGTTTCCGATTGGCTGCTGCCGGTGGTCTCCTCGCACCTCCTCGCCCCCCCCTCGTTGTCGACGGGTAATGATAGTGAGGAGGAGGTGCACTCCAGTTTCCCGACGGGACGTAGATAGGACGAACAGCCGTCGACGGGACAGCAGCCGGTTTCGTAACCGGGGCAGTTTTCTTTATCTGCTGCCCTTGCCTCTCAATAGCCTTGCTAGCCTTTATTTTTTCGCCTAACTCGGAACCGAACAGCGAATCATCTCTCTGAGTATCTTGTAATACGTGCAAAAAATTCTTATCTAAACTGGGTGTTATAAGCTTTGTTCTGTATTTAGTAAGAGAATAATGAAGGTCGGATAGGATACGACAGCTATCACTAAGGCTTTTGAGGGCCTCTAATTTGTTTTCGCTTTTAAGTAAGGTATCCATGCCTTTATTAATAGCGGTTACACCCAGAGCCGAGCTGTTGCTGAAGGCTATGCAATTTTTTGTCGCGTCCCCGGGCCACATTTGGTACCGCTGAGGAGATTTCTGCATTCAGTTTAGGGGCAAGTAATAATTTGCAATTTTCGGGAATAGGGTAGAATTTTAATATACTATCCCGATTATCGTCGGTAAGCCCTTTCTTAAGAATAGGCTGCCATAAGTTAGCAAGGCTATCGTGAATGCTCGGGCCAAAGTCTGGAGCGTCAGACGTGGACTCGCCTAGAGCTTGTAATAATTCGGGAGCCAAATCCGTTTTTTCCGAAGAAGGGATTGGTTGAGGAAGATGCGGAGGGCACAGTCCCGATTTTCTCATTTTCTGGTCCCGGTTCAGGTTCTAGATGAAATTCTTCTATCTCGTGGCCAGAGTCTTCGTAGCACTCGGGACGCTCTTCTTCAACGAAAGTAGAAGTCTCCATTTGTTCTAAAAAAGAACGAGACATTTTTTATTATCCTCGTAGAGGGTAGTTCGTTGTTAGTGCCTCTAGGGCATTTTTAAATAGCTTGTCTATAAATATCAGTATGATAATATAGTAGCTAAGTGTAATAAGTACAAAAGTACTTCGAGATTAACGCGCAGTTAACCCCGTTATCGTAATCAACGCGCAGTTGATACGATTTTTTAAAATAAGAACATAGGTAAGTAAAATGTCACTTCACTTACCTTCAATAAGATTTTCGTCATCCGAATTTATCACTCTTGAAGAACGTTTATCTTTTTTCAACATTAACTTCCTTATCTTCGCTTCGTATTTTGCGATTTTTTCTTGCGCGGTGCGCTTAGGCATTTTTAAAGCGCAGCACGTGCGTCCGTTACCTCGCACGAAAAAGGAATGAGGCTTGGCAGGTAGGGGTGTAATAAGTAGACAACCGGAAATACGTTTTAGTTTATGGAATTGTTTTTGTCTTTAAAAATGTGCAAATGTTACCTGTAGGATAAAGGGACTACCTATGATTATATCGAAAAATGAAGCGGCGAAATATAATACAAGTTAAGGGTTCCTTGAACCATTCTTGTCTTCGTCGCGTAGTTATAAAACTATTACCCAGCTCCCATCTACACAATCTAGGCTGTTATCTTAATCACTATCAGGCCTAACAAGGCTCAGAGCGGCCCTCAGCTCTTAGCGAATTTACTAAATAGTTTGGCGCAGTACTCTGCTAAATTAGTTTTGTGGTTTACTAAGCAAAGCATTTACACGCTCATTTAAAGAAAATGTATGTTAATTTCTGAAAAACCTTATTTTTTTTACTTTGCTCCCGTAGGAATCACTGATCGAAGCGGTGGTGGTCGAGTGGTAATGACACCCGCCTGAGATCGGATAGGACCCGGGTTCAAATCCAACCTGTGCCACAAGAGTTTGTACACCAGGACCCGGGTTCAAATCCTACCTGTGCCACATGAGTTTGTAGACAATCTGACTAATGTATGGTAATTTCTATAGACCACCACTTGCTTCCAGTGAAGGAAAACATCGTGAGGAAACCTGCACATTGGCTGACTGTTTAGTTTACTAGTATGTATACGGCTAATCCAATGGATGGCGGTAGTCTGAAAAGACTTGTCAGATGCCTTTAGGCGTCTTGAATAAAATCTGACAACAGTGTTAGTAATAACATACTCTATCTATAATAAAGAAGAAAGATTGCAAAGAATGAAATCTTTCGTATCAATGTTTTACAAATTCTTAGCACTCAATGGACATGAAAGCGATCGACCTACTTTCGTAACGCTCCTTTTACACAATTTGAGATAGATACTCGGTATAAGACTCGATACCATAAAGCTACGAACTCGGGTTATTGATAGTTGTACGGTATCCGCTAAAGAGAAACCTAAGAAATTCCAGGATAATCCTAACTCTAGCCGAGTTTGAAAGATCTTTGAATTAACTTATTTACTTTTCATAATGTTCTTGTCTGTCATTCATGAAAAATACTGTCTTAAGCATGTCCATGAAGATTGATTTGTAAAAGTCAATCGAGGGAAAGGGCTTTAAACTGGGGATTCCTCCACTCATAGGCGATGGGCTAGCAACCTGTCACTATACCTGAATCTCCATTCCATCAGAGAGCCCACTATTCAGCTAAGCGTGGCCTTCGAGTCTCATGACTCTTGGCTCTGTCTACCCCGTAAGGGATAAAGACGTGATTCCATGTATGTATGAAGATTGAATTTGATGATGATAACTTATGATATAAAATTCTTACAGTACTGACTAAGTGACTGACAGACAACACACAGACAAAAGTACTAGGCGTAGGTAGCTGAAATTTGGCATGTAGGTTCCTTAGGGAGTGTTGGGGAGCACTAAGAGAGGATTTTCCGAAATTCCCAAGGCAACAAAGTCCCGGGCCCTGTTATTAACTTATTAATCAAAAAACTAGATCGTGAGATGCGACACCTATGTATCCCGTCCCGCAATCGCCTTGAAAATGGGCTTGAGTGCTATAGTCCCGATATAGCACGTTAGTGACACGTTTTAACCATAACTCCTGTAAATTCCAGAGCGCCTCCCCAGCCGTGGCCGCGCGGTGATGTCGGCATGGAGGTGGTGGTCCCAGGTGGTGGTCCTACTGGCCGTGGTGTGGGTGCTGGTGAGCGCGCACAACGCGACGCGGCCCGATGTGCCCGCGGCCGACGATGATGATCCACGGCTACACGACTACTATGACGAGGAGAGGATCAATATATCTGGTCAGTGACAGTGATGATAAAGATAATTTTATTTTCCTCCAAACAATCAGTGCAGTAGGTAAAGAAATTAAATACATAAAACATAAAGATGCCAGAAACAAATTGGAAGACACTGGAGACTGTCGAAGGCAGGACCTCAGCAGTGATAACTCTTCAATTCCCGCGACACGGCGTCACCCAAAATCAAAATGGTCTACTTGAAAGATATTCTACTTGAATAAGCTCTTTCTAATTCTTGATCCGATCTTCGGGAGCTCGGTCGTATAGTGGTATGCACGCACGGTCTGCTATAGTAGCGGTTTAACTTTAGCAATGGTCGGTCAAAGGACTTGTGACTAACACAATTTATAATCTCTATATATCTAATCTAGCTCCTTCGTGCTTCGGAAGGCAAGTTAAGCCGTTGGTTTCGATTTTACTTGCAGTGGTTAAGACTAGTTACTAACATCTCGTCGCTTGTGTAAAATTTAAGGGTAGGTCTTCGGAATCCAACAATTGCCATGGCCCGTCAAGCGCTTGACCAGTTATTCTTTCAGCGTCAGCTTATCGTGATGTATGTCGCGCCCTTTATTACTACAAGAAATATAAACATATACAAGGCTAACGACTTGAAAACTATGAAAAATATGCTGATATTACGTCATTTTACCCTTCCGAGGGCATTGACTGGTGTTGCGTGTCGCACCGTGGTAATAACATTACATTGTAATGTAGATGTATAGATTTGAAACATTTTAATCGTGTTAACTAATTGAAGTTAATTGGGTTTTCGCTGTTTATTTACGTATTTTCATGTTTGTACAACATATTAATTTTAACTAACTGTTCCTAGGTATGATTAAATTATTGCCAGCCTGAAATGAGATATGATTTTATGTTTCTAACTCTTGAATGAAATTTAAAAAGGGGCGATATAAGTAGCGTTCTCACCATCATCCTTGCCTTGTCCCATTACTTTATTCTTCTTCTTCTTAGGTCTTATTTTTCCAAAAGCCCTATCTCTTATCATGTTGGCATCCACTCCTAACAGTTTCATATTATCTTCTTTAAGTGTCTCTCTCTCCTTTTGTCAGTCCCTTACGCTTTTGTCATTCTTTTTTCTTTCATTTAAATTTAAGAACACTGTTCTTGTCGGTGGAGTATCTTCCATCTCTCCCTATCCTCAGCCATCGCCTTGACCTCCTTGTACGACACAACCTTTGCCCTCTCCTTTATTTGGTAGTCTTTCCATTTGTTTTTCGGTCTTCTCACTGTAACCATCCACTTGAATTTTCATCCTTCTATGCCCACCTAACGTAATTAAATAAGATTTATCTACGCTTGGCAACACAAAATCGCAACTGTTCTAGCTCAAGTAATCGTTTCCCATTAACTTCACCTCACACAGACTAGCGATTATGTAAAACACTGAACTACATGGTTCAGCTAAGTTACTAAGTTAGCGTTGATCGATATAGCGCTTTGCGGCACTTTAAGGCTGTAACGATTTGTCCATAGCCTATATAACCAAGAACGAGCAAACCTTACAGCATATGATGTATGACATCTGACAAATTTGGACTGATTTAATAGCACGCGTTTATTCGGCTTATTGTTACAAACTTCCGTCCCTGACACGAATTGCAGAAAAGCTATAGGACAGATGTTACACATAAAAATTAAAACCATGAGATTTAAAGAAGTGTTAGTACTAATTTGAAATAACTGTAAAAGGTTACTAAGTTGTAAGAACCAATGTTATTAAAAGACACATATGTTCACTTAGTCGGCAAATAAATGAATATGAAATATTACTAAAATCTCAGATGAGTCCTATTTAGTTAAGGTACGGGATGTTACAAGAAGTTTATTTTACTTCTTTAATCAAAAAAATCTTCTTCTTCTTCTTCTCTTCTCTCAGCCGAAAGACGTCCACTGTTGGACAAAGGCCTCCCCCAAGGATTTCATCCATGGAGGGTTTTGCCGTAATCGCCACGCTTGGCAGGCGGGTTGGCGATCGCAGTGTGATGGCTTAGTACGCGGAAAGATGCTGCTGCCCATCCTCCGGTGTTTTAAATCCCTTAGTCGCCTCTTACGACACCCACGGGAAGAGATGGGTTGGTGCTATTCTAGGGCCACACCACAGGCCACAATAAAATCTAAATAATATAAATATAATTCAAAGGAGTTTGTTCAAAGTGTATGGGGGCTTGGCTTACTGTGGACAGTTCGTTTAATAAATAATAGAATTATCATTCATCATAATTAATGTCAAATAGATTTTCCGAATATATATTGGAGTATGAATATCTATAATTATAATTTTTTTTTCCCAAAAAAATTAACCGACTTCCATTGTAAAACTTAAAATCATGAAATAACTTAATAGGCAGATTAATCAAAAAGAAAAATGTATTGGAATGCTACCTACTGAATGAGGTGAAGTCGGTGCCAAGTGCAAGGAGTAAGGATAAGTATTAGGCATTTTAATTACACATGATTCTAATGTTAATTTAGATGATTTAATTTTTAATTTGGCACCGACTTCACCTCATTCAGTAGGTAGCATTCCAATACATTTTTCTTTTTGATTAATCTGCCTATTAAGTTATTTCATGATTTTAAGTTTTACAATGGAAGTCGGTTAATTATTTTGGAAAAAAAAAATTATTTTATCATTTTTAGTGCACTTGGCGCAATTTTGTTGTCATGAAAACTTAAACTTATTTTACAGGCCAAAATTTAAGAAATCGAAACGTTTATGTCAGTTCGATTGAAATGTCAGAACTTGTCGGAATTCCACGGAATTTTTGGCACATAAATAGACCAAGAGCCCAAGACGACCAACCTGCCTTATTTCAAAAATTCTGAATGTTACTCAGTGTCAAATTTCACGTATATCCACGTGTAAAAAAGATTAGTGACTACTCATGAAGTTTGAATCTTAGTTGCTTATGCAGGTAATATTGATAACAAAAGTGAATTTTATAGGTCGAAAGCACCTTTGGGGACCTCTCTAAGTATTATTAAATTCAGCTATTATAATAAAACAAACATGACTATAATTTAGTAAAGTTACAATGTCTGGCAGGGGTTTAATCTTGATGAAACAATATGTTATTAATATTCAATGAATAAAATAACCATGTAAATCTCTTGTAATTTTATCACATAGGAAAGTTTACATGACAACGAACAACAACAAAACTTAGCAACATATTTTTATAATTTAAAAAAATCTTAGCGGCTAGAACTAAATACAGGAGGTTTTAACACTGCCCCTTACTCGAGCAAACTATGCACTAAAACTCTGAAACAGAACTGCAAGCATAATGCGAGAGTACAATATCAAAAGTAATCAAAAAGAAGAGCGTTATGTTAAACCTAAACACTTAACGAAATAATTGTGTTTTACCCTAGGTAAAGCTTTTGTGAAAAGGTCTGCTTCTAACTCAGAAGAGGGTTTGTAATCTAAACGAATAAGTTTCCGATCAACACATTCTCGTATGAAGTGATGATGTACGTCTATGTGTTTGGTCCTACGAAAGCATTCATTTTTCACCATTTTCAACGTACTACGATTATCATTATAAATGGTGATGACCTTTCTTGATTCTATGGATAAATTTCGCCTCCTTCACTGCATTGCCAAGGGCATAATATTCGGCTTCTGTGCTAGAACAGGCCACGTTTTGTTGCTTATGGCTATGCCAGTTTATAATGCAATTACCGAACCTACTTACAAAACCCGAATAAGATTTTCTATCAGTAATATCCCCCGCCCAATCTGCGTCGGATGAAATAATAACTTCGTTATTTCCTCTTTTGAAATTGAGTCCGTAGTCAGTTGTACCCGAAAGATATCGCAGAACTCGTTTAGCAGCGATCCAGTGAGATTCATTATAACATTTGTTATATTGACTAAGCTTACGGCACGCAAATGCTATATCAGGACGAGTGCAAACCGCGAGATACATGAAGCTTCCTATTAGTTCCTGATACGGAAACCTTGAATCCACAGTATCTGCTTTTGGAATATTAAAATTAACTTCCATTGGAGTCGCTATGCTGTGACAATCATTCATACCAAATTTAATTAAAAGGTTTTTAACGTATTCAGATTGACTTAACTTCAAGGTGCCTTGCTCTCGGTTCCTCTCCACCTTCATGCCTAATGCTTGTTTCACAGGTCCAAGTATTTTGATTTTAAAGTTGGAACTGAGTAATTTATAAAGCAGTTTCTTTTCATGTTCATTGGAACTGAATATGAAGAAGTCATCTACGTATAAGGCTATAATTACCTTATTTTTGAAGTAAACACATTTCTCAGTTTTTAGTTGTGTGAAGCCATTGCTAACTAAAACTTTGTGTACTTTTTCATTCCAGGCTCTACTTGCTTGTTTGAGTCCATATAAGCTTTTCTTTAGTAAACAGACTTTATTCTGCCCCTCAATTACAAAACCGGTGGGTTGTTCCATATAAATACGTTCATTGAGGTCTCCATTAAGAAATGCTGTATTAACATCAACATGTTCAATGTCCATATCATTTTCAATACCTATTGCCAAAAGTAAACGTAAAGTACAATGTCTAACGATAGGTGCAAAGGTTTCTTCAAAGTCAATGCCATATTGCTGGGTAAACCCTTTTGCAACTAAACGAGCTTTGAATTTCTCAAAATTACCACTCGGATCAACTTTTTCTTTGAAGATCCACTTGCATTTAATTACGTTACTATCTTTTGGTCGATCTACAAGTTTCCAGACTCCATGTGATATGAGAGAATTATATTCCTCTTTCATGGCCTCTAACCATTCTCTGTTTTTATCAGACTTCATAGCTTCATTATACGTTCGAGGTTCACAGCGCCCCATCAAGCCTACTTCAGTGAAATAGTTCATTTCATAATCGTCAAAATGTTTAGGACGACCGCGTGTACGTACAGGTCTAGCGTGTTCATGTACCTCTGATTCTGATGCAAAACTCATAGGCTCAGAATCAATATTTGGAGAATTTTGAATATTATTCAATAGTGAATCAGCAGCACCTTGTTCATGAAATGGTATCATTTCTTGAACAATAGATTCATTAATAATGGGTTCCTGAATTTCAGAATGGATAGATAAAGCATCTGGTGTAGCATATGCATCAACGTCAGATTCCATAATATTTTGTCGAGGAGTGTTCAAATTATATACCGAAACTTCAACAGTATTAACTGAATCATTTGAATTCTCTTTCGACTCTATTGCTTTGCACAGAATACCTCTGACAGTTTCTATAAACTCTACTGAACGAGCTTTTATAATTTTGCTACCATCAGCTGAATCACCAAGTCTATAACCTTTTGTGTGATCACAATATCCTAACATAATGTAAGGCTTTGATTTAGGATCAAGCTTTGTACGCTGACATTGTGGTGTAAGGGCATATGCGGTACAACCAAAGACTCTAAGGTGACTGAGGTTAACTTTAGAACCAGTCCATAACTCTTCAGGAGTAGCTTTATTTAAAGCAGCAGTAGGACTACGATTCTTTAAATAACAAGCAGTGTTGACTGCTTCAGCCCAATATTTTTTATCTAAACCAGCGTCTTGCAACATTGCTCTAGCTTTTTCCATTAACGTTCTGTTAAGCCGCTCACTGACGCCATTTTGTTGGGGTGTGTATGGAACAGTTGTTTCGTGGATAATTCCGCATTGCTTAAAAAAATTCACCAAACTTTTGTTACAATATTCTGTCCCGTTATCACTTCTAACACGCTTAATCTTGAGATCGGTTTGATTTTCAACAACCTTTTTGAATTCAATAAAAGTATTCAAAACAGTAGTTTGATCTTTACGATCCAAAAAATAAATAAATGATTTTCGCGTAAAATCGTCAGTAAAAGTAATAAAATAACGGCTTCCGCTCCAACTATTAACAGTCCACAAATATCTGTGTGGATTAAATCTAATTTTGTCACGCTCCTATGAGCCGGACCATGAGGAAAAGTTTTACTCTTCTGTTTTCCTTCAATGCATGGAGAACAAGAATTAAATTTTCCATTTGGAAATTTAATACCGCGGGATAAAGAATCACGAAGGACTAACATACCTTTAAAACTTAAGTGTCCTAGGCGACGATGCCATAGCTCCAATAAATTATTATTGGATACAAAAGCTTTACCTTCAGTAATCTTAGGCTCTTGCTTTAATAAAGTTGTATAACATTCCTCTTTTCCATCAACCTTGTAGATACCGCCCACATTAGTAGCTTGTAGCTCACAGGACCCAGTAATAGACACTTTATCGCTCCTGTAAACATTACATTTATTTATATCAAATATTAAAACATAACCTTTTGCTGCCACTTTGCTTACAGACAAAAGATTTGCCGCTACTTGTGGTACAAACAAAGTATCAGTAATAACTTTAACTTCGTTATTACATAACGTCACATTGACATTCCCTACGCCTTCGCTACACATTGTATCGCTATTGGCAGTAGTAATTTGTGTTTTAACATCAGAAGAGTAATTTTCCAACCAATCCTTTCGATTAGTCATATGACTAGTGCAACCTGAATCTAAAATCCAGCTATCGCGATCACAAACATCACTAACTAAGGCAGTCTCAGTTGAAAATAAAGAAGCATTAATTCCCTTTTTAGACGAAGAAGCCTCTTGAGTTGAATCGTTATTTGTATTCTTCTTTAAATTCTTCTTCAACTTAGGACATTTGGGCTTGATGTGTCCTTTTACATGACAGTTGTGACAGATAGGAACAAATTTGTTCTTTGCCATTAAAATCTTTTCGGATGGTTCCAAATATGAACTGGACGACTGTTTCTTGAACTCACTTTGAATTAATTGGCATTTAACAAAATCAGAAGTTAATTTTGTGTTTGAGGCTTCCATTGCCATGATCAGTGGATCAAACTCAGTTGGCAAGCCAATCAACATCAATTCTGCCAATTCTTCGTCATCAATAATGCATCCAATATCAGCTAACTCTTGCGTAACAGAAATAATATTTCCAAGATAATGATCCATGCAATCATACAGTTCATATTTTATTTGAGCTAGTTTTCTCTTTAAAGAAAGTCTACGACTTATGCCAGCATTCTCATATGCAGATTTTAAGTTTTTCCATGCTTCAGAAGCTGTCTTTGCATTTTTGACATGTGGGTAGCAAATGGGTTGAATGTTCAAACAAATCTTTGCATATGCTTTTTGATCTTTCGTGGGATTCTTAGTTGCATCACCAGATCCATCAGCAAACTCCCATAAACCATTGTCTATCAATAACAACTTCATTTGGAATTTCCAAGTGGCATAATTATTTACTCCTTCTAATTTACCAATAGACATATAAGAACCGGTACTTACAATTAAATTGTTTAGTGAAACATTTTCGTTTCCGATGTTTTCAACCATTTTGTAAAATATTATTGATGGTTAAACAAACTTACCTTAATGAAGTTTGACCATAATTATACAAGACGTTGCTTCCGAAGATATTTATTCAATCAATTCACTATGCAGCTCGCTCTGCTATGTACTAGGCATGACACAATTTTTAGGACCTAGGGATAAAATAAAATAAGTCCAAAATTTACATCCGACTCTCGTCCCACCCTTACCTGTCACCGGCGGAGGCGCCATACTTCATTCCTTTAGAACAAAATTTCGAAATGTGGCGCTTGGGATATCGCGTAATATGTATTTAACATATTGATTGGGACGGGTGGGTTATAAATATCTTCGGAAGCAACGTCTTGTATAATTATGGTCAAACTTCATTAAGGTAAGTTTGTTTAACCATCAATTATACTACGACGTTGCTTCCTCGATATTTATTCAATCAATTCACTATGCAGATGTTTAGAACCATTGCGAAATTTGCAAGATTTTTATTTTTATATCATTATAATAATATTAATTATTATTATTCTTTAATGTGAGCTATTAAAAGTGGATCCTTAGATACTTTGATATAGGATGGTTAATTACATGAATAAATACAAATGTAGTTGCATCTACGATTATCTTCCAAAAAGATATTAGTAATAAACAAAAAAAAAAAAATACGAAATTTAAGAAAAAAATTCTTCGAGTAGGCTATGTGATGCAATGCCATTACGGTTTTTTCATTTTGTAATGCAAAATGGTGAAAAATATTAAAGCTTATCAAATACAATGTTTAAGTTCTGTAGGATACAGACTTTGGTTGCTAGCCTTGATATTTTGGGAGAAAAAGAAGTTAACAAGAAACAGATTAAAAGTTCTATGAGTATACCTTATGGGACAATAATTAACATAACCAAATTAACACTATCATAGTTATTTCCTGTGAGACAGGATATTTTAACAGGCTTATTTGGGAATAGGATATGTTAACTTTAAAACGTAAATATTTACTAAGAGAGATGTGATGAATGAACATTTTCAACCGACTTCCCAAAAAAGGAGGAGGTTATATGTTTCGATGTATGTATGTTTTTTTTTATGTATGTTCGCCGATTTCTCCGCCTACAGTGGACTGATTTCCGAAATTGTTTTTTTATTCGTAATGGTATATACCCAAGTTGGTCCCATTTTAACCACATCAGAATTTGTTCGGTAATTTTAAAGATACCTAACAAAATATAAAAATACCAACATTGCATTATAGAGCAAAAGCCCGCGATAGCATGCCCTTCCTTATTTTATTAAAACTAAAGATTTTCTGTGTATGTTCCCAACATAGAAATAGCGATTAGCGACTATAAAAGTTGGATCATGATTACTTAGGCAGATTATTTGTAGCAATAACATTTAAAGTGGTAACTCAATTTCCTTAAAGTAAAGTTTTTTAAAGATTTTATTCCTAATAATATAAGAAATCACGCCATCCATTGCCAGGCAATTGGTGCAGATATAAACCCCTGCTAGATATTGTAACTTTACTAAATTATAGTTATATTTGTTTTGTTATAAAAGCTGAATTTAATATTAGTTTGGAAGGCCCCAAGGGTGCTTTTTATACCTATAAAAATCATCCTTGCTATCCATATTACCTACATAAGCAACTTGCATCCAAACTTCATACCTAGTCGCTAATTTTTTTTACCCGTATATACCACGCAGAGAAACATTCAGCATTTTTAAAATAAGGAAGGTTTGGTCGTCGCGTGCTCACGGTCTATTTATGTGCCAAAAATATGAGACAATTTGACATGTTCTGACATTTCAAATCAAACTGACATAAAAAGTTTCGAATTCTTAATTCTTTATTTTCGGCCACCAGTGAAAGAAAAGTTTAAGTTTTTATTAAAGAAAATGAAAAGATGTAGAAGCACTAAAAACACAGAAATATTTTTTTTAAATATTTATTTTACTATTATTTGTCTGTGACTAAAAATGATAAAATAAAACTTTTTTCCAAAAAAGTGAACCGACTTCCATTATAAAATTAAAAATCATGAAATAACAATAAAGAAAAATGTATTAGCATGCTACCTACAGAATGAGGTGAAGTCGGTGCCAAATTGAATATTAAATAATCTAAATTAACATTAGAATCATGTATATATACAAAATGCCTAGCTAAACAATTACATAGTCCTGCACTTGGCACCGACTTCACCTCATTCAGTAGGTAGCATGCTAATACATTTTTCTTTATTGTTATTTCATGATTTTTAATTTTATAATGGAAGTCGGTTCACTTTTTTGGAAAAAAGTTTTATTTAGTCTGCAATAGCAAACTCAACGCAGGCAGAGGTGCTTGTTCAGAGTTAATTTTACGAATAGCGACTAGAATTTTGACTACCTAATGTTAGAAATCTTTATTGTATTGATTATGAACATACACTTCTAGATGGTTAATGTGTCGAGTTGAAAGGACACTATACTAATTCAGGATTCTTTCTATAAGTACTCGAGGAATATCTTCACCTGACAAATATACGTATATTAGTTTGCAAGAGAAAAAACATGAATATGCAAATTTGAGGTCGGTACATTTCTGCTGAAATATACTGTTTATATAAACTACACTGTTTTTATAGACTGTACTTAGCCGAATATATAGGTGAATTGGCTACAGTCATAGAGTATAAACTATAGGTAGTATTAGGTACCTACCCACAGTACGATGATTTTAATATAACTTTTGTTATGAGTACGTACTCGTATGCACGAGCCTTTAGTTAGAACTATTAACGAAATACTGAATTCAACAAACGAAATTCAAGTGTACTTTCTGTACAAGCTTATTATGTTTCCAGTAACAAATACATATTATAAAGAAAATAGTTATGATGCTTAGTTTTCCAAAAGAAGAATCTAAAAGTTCTGTAACGTATAGGCAAAGGCCGTGTAATGACAAGAGAGTCTTTAATTGTGATTAGATTCTCGATAATAGATTACTTCCTTGTTCCAAATGGTAACTTACTCGCGCAAGTCGTTGCAGATGACCTTGGCTAGGAGTTATTTGTAATAAATACAGAGTAGCTGTAGAAAGAAAAGGTCCATATTATACTACTTTACGTCTTCTTTTTTTTTTTTTTTTTTTATTGATCAAAAAATTTGCATCCAAATCACTAAGATAGATATCTATAATTATGCATCCAGTTGTTGAATTAAATTTGCGGAGGAAATTGAATTATTAATAGAATGATGGGGATATTAGTTCCAAAGATTCGAGTTTACGTAGAGTATTCAACACATTTACGATCAGAAAAAAAATCCATTGCCATATTGGCTATTTGAATAAATCCCCATAGACAGAAACTAAAAAACAACATACTGAGTATCTAATATTGTTCGGTACTTGCTTGCTCAAGCTAGAGCTAAGGGCTAATGTCTAGTTCTTAAGAAACAAGTGCTTTGTTATCTTACTTTAATTTGCCCAAAAAAGAAAGCACTGCTCTTACTGGCTTAAGGCACTTATATTCCATTTATAAGGTGCTTTAGAGCGTTGCTGTTGTACAACTATAGTGAGCGTAGAAGCCGGTTAATTGGATTGATAAGCTTGATCATATGTAAGTATTGAAATAAAGTATGTAATAATAAGTAAGTACATAATCTCAGTTTGTATTAGGTATCATTACTTTGGATGGATTGGATGCAATCTGCAAAAAAATCAGTCAAGAAGCTGAATCTTTATGTATTATAATCTTTATGTAGGTATGTGTTCTTTATGTATAAAGATACATGGGCAACTGTCAGTGAAGCGAGTTGCTAATTATAAAAAGATAAAGAGACCGGTATCGGATATTGACCCGATATTGGGTGGTTCCGGAGTCACCCGGACTGACAATGAAAATATTTCATTATACAAACTTTTAGGAGAAAATTGATCGCCGGAACAGTTTATTTAAAATACTGTCAAATTTGACGCCATACTCAATAGTGACATAGAATACCTGTTTAATATATGAAATATAAAGGCAATAACTGATTGATCGATTGATCAGTCGATTTATTAAAAGTATTGAATAAATGTACCAGACGTGTATATTGTAAATTATCTAAATTATGTATATTTGGCGAATAATCATCTCGATTGATGAGTGGATTTCCTTTCCTCAGTTTACCGAACTCCGTTTCCCAGCTTTCTCTTGGGCTCTATCTGCTCCCCAATGTTTAGATATTTGGTATGAGTACATACCTGTTATGATGACCAGCAATGGTCAGCGATTTTCATCAGTCCTGATGTTCAAACATTTATAACAACAGATACATACAGATAATCTGTCACTACCAAGAGTTGAGACTCGAAGTCCGTGTTTAGCTGAAATGAACAGAGCTGAGTTAATACTGACAGTGCATGGTTATAACATCATTATAGTTCCAAGAACTTACGCAGCCAGAAAAAATAATACTTGACTGTATCAGTCTAGTAAAGTTTTAATAAGTATGAGATACTTAAAGGGTGTTCGAAATGTATAGTAAGATACACACTTTTGTTACATGGTTATCATCTGATAATATTACTATTTGCATAGTTATACTTCGGATAATAGTTTATCTACGATAGCTTGGGAGTTCTATTGCGTATATCTGGCTGATAATGTGTATATTTGGCCACAATCGCATTGTAGTTCTGTTTATGCTAATAAAAGTGTGTATAAAATAAGTAAGTAAGTAAAAATACTTATAAACCAGACTACGATCGCGTCGTAGTTCTAATGGGTAATAATGTGTATACCTGACTACAATCGCGTTGTAGTTACATAAGGTAATAATCATCATCATCATCTCGAGTCGAAATGGCAAAAATTAGACTTATTAAAATTACATGTGCACACGCGACTACAATCGCATTGTAATTCTGTATGTGCTTGACTATAGTGTAAAACCCTGATTACAATCGCATTGTAATTCTAAGGGTAAATGTGTATCCCTGACTACAATCGCATTGTAGTTCTATTGGGCAGTGCACACGCGACTACAATCGCATTGTAGTTCTATATGTGCTGTTATATAGGTGTAGTATATAAACTAGACTACGATTATATCGTAGTCATATTGGGTAATACTTTACTTTGCGCGAAGATTTTGTAGTTAGGCCTCTTGATTGGGCCCATTTTGCGTAAGGAAACTGGGCAGCTGCATATCTTCTGCGTTGTTGTTGTTCTTCTATCGGACTTTATGTGCTTGACTATAGTCGCTCTGATTACAATCGCATTGTAATTCTAACCCCGTCTACAATCGCATTGTAGATCTATTGGGTCGGAGCACACGTGACTACAATCGCATTGTAATTCTGTATGTGCTTGACTATAGTGTAAAACCCTGATTACAATCGCATTGTAATTCTAACCCCGTCTACAATCGCATTGTAGATCTATTGGGTCGGAGCACACGTGACTACAATCGCATTGTAATTCTGTATGTGCTTAGCACAGTCCACACGTAGATCACTCGTAGTCCGCCCGTAGATCACTCGTAGTCCACCCGTAGTCCACCCGTAGAGTACCCGTAGATCGCCTGTAGACTCCTCGTTGACTACCCGTAGACCAACCGCCATCATCATAGCTATTTTAATGTCCCCAATATTGGGGCACTGTCCTTCCCATGGATGGGTAAGGAGGATTAGGGCACCAAGTGGGCCCAATGGGGTTTGATGGGTTTTTAAGACTGTGAATACAGCTGAGACAGACCCATCCAGTCACTAACGAAGTAACGTTAAAATCGAAAAAAAATCGAATGCGTACAAAATAGGTACGTACGTTTTTATCACAATAAACAATTAAGCAATTGACGTAACGGATAAAAGTTTAATTTTAAATGTTGCAATGATGACAGCTTATGCTTGGCTAAAATCTTGTTTACACAATTATTCCAGGGTCTTCAGTATAGAATTGGACCCAGACTTATTCTGAACATACTTGTTATATCGTAGTTCAATATGATTAATCTTTCATCAACAAATAACCCAATTGGGCCTTGCGTTTAACTTTTAACGACGGTCAGAACAATCAAGGAATAAGAAGAAAATTATCAATACATATGTAGATTCGTGTTTTGCCACGAAAAAATGTTTTTACAAATGTAAGACTTAAACATGTGACGCATATTATGGTTACGATTCATGTAAAATCGCAACTCAGGACGCGAGATACTATTCGCGATATTGTATTATGCAACATCATGCACAGACAATTCCTAGATAAAAGGAAGGTAGGTGCATAGTTGGGTCAGCGGAGAAAAAATAAAATTCAATTGGTCTAACGACCGTTGTTTGTTGAGTTTATGATTAAATGTTATCAAAGTACCCGCAGGGGCACACAGGTGTGATGTAAAATCACGATTACGTACGAGTAATAGTAGCCAATGCAACATAAATACGTAGTTATCTAACATTTTGTTAGGCATTATAACTTTTTCAAAGTATCGTTAATATTCAAACCAGATATTCAGGTAATGAAAAAATACTTACAGTTTTTGTTGTTTACGAGTGAAATGAATTTAAAGTACGTCATTTTCCACTGACACTGAGGTTATAAATTAATTTAAAGATATTCCAGATACTTGGAATATAAAGAAAATAAAAATATTGTTGTAGTGTGTGTGTTGCCATGCCCGCACACAAAAAGCGAATGAAGTATGGCGCCTCCGCCGGTGACAGGTAAGGGTGGGACGAGAGTCGGATGTAAATTTTGGACTTATTTTATTTTATCCCTAGGTCCTAAAAATTGTGTCATGCCTAGTACATAGCAGAGCGAGCTGCATAGTGAATTGATTGAATAAATATCGAGGAAGCAACGTCGTAGTATAATTTTACTATAAGTAGTATTACTCACAAATAATATAATATATTAACACATACTAGGTATAGGGATTTACAGTAATCGGCCCATAACCAATGATGAAACAATATGTTATTAATATTCAATGAATAAAATAACCATGTAAATCTCTTGTAATTTTTATCACATAGGAAAGTTTACATGACAACGAACAACAACAAAACTTAGCAACATATTTTCATAATTTAAAAAATTCTTAGCGGCTAGGACTAAATACAGGAGGTTTTAACAAATCTGCACCAATGGCTTGGCAATGGATGGCATGATTTCTCATATTATTCGGAATACAATCTTAAAAAACTCTTACTATAAGGAAATTAAGCTACCACTTTAAATATGATTGCTACAAATTATCTACCTAAGCAATCATGATCCAACTTTTATAGTCGCTAATCACTATTTCTGTGTTGGGTAAATGCATAGAGAATCTTGAGTTTTCATAAAATAAGGAAGGGCATGCTGTCGCGGGCTTTTGCTCTATAATCCAATATTTGAATTTTAATATTTTGTTAGGTATCTTTAAAATTACTGAACAGATTCTGACGTGGTTAAAATGGGACCAACTTGGGAATAAACTATTTCGAATAAAACAATAATTTCGGAAATCAGTCCACTATAGGCGGAGAAATCGGCGAACATACATAAAAAAAAACATACATACATCGAAACATATAACCTCCTCCTTTTTTGGGAAGTCGGTTGAAAATATACTATTTAGTAAGTGTTGCGGACAGCGCGCAACAAATCCAAACCATTCAGCGCGTCCCTATATTCCCGACGCGCCCTTGCTGAGTTGTGTGGCTCCCCTGCTGCCAAGCCACTGCTTCACGACGACACGGACTGTAATCTTAGGTGGTGCGCCTCACTGACAGGACCACAGAACCAGGAAACTTTACCACGGCACTCAAATAAGAACACTTTTTTCCTTTTCTTCCTTTTATTGCACTTCACAACACACGAACGACGAAGCCATACAAACGTGCCCGGTTTATATAGCCTCATCGGCCGGCTAATGGTGGGAGACATCAAAACCCCTCCCCCCACTATTCGGCTTACATTTTCACAACTACCCTCTATATACAATATTTGGCCACGACCCCGTTCTTTGTTTACATACATTAACTTCTTCCTGTTTCAGACCGGGATACTTAATTATCCCAGTCCCAAACCGGGATAGCACATACTCTTAACCGGCTGGGGAATAAAAGTCACCAAATTCAAACTTTTATTTGTAAACATTACATATTATATACATTTCATAGGGGCGGGCCATTCTATATTTAGTTATATCTATTTTATACTCTATATATGGGCTTAACTAGCCTAATAACATGATCTAGCTAACCTAATTTGGGCAAAGCCTTTATTTACATTAAAATATATAAGAAAAACTCTAAGTTTAAAGGCACCCTATTGGAAGTTTACCGTAACGTGACCGCGGGTAGTTAAATATTAGCTACATTTAATTTATTAATTCGGCTGTCCGTAACAGTCTCTCCCCGTCGAAGGCTCCCTGCCGCAGACCTCATCAGCAATCGGCAGGACAGCCAGGTTTCCCGCAGGACGCCGGAACACGCCGCTTGCCGTCCTCACTGTGCAATTGCGAACCTCACCATCGGGGCCGGGATGAACTGCTATGACAATCCCTCTTGGCCAAAGATTCCGGGGTAGACTCTTGTCTACCACCACCACCAAATCGTCCACCGCTATTTTCCTCTGTTGTCTGTTGGGTGCATCATTGCGGGGTACTAGTAGGGGTAAGTACTCGCGCACCCATCGCCGCCAAAACTCATCCGCCAGGCCTTGGGCAGCCCGCCATGTTTTGCGGTCCGCCGGCTCACACGAGCCTAGTGTAGGCAGACCCATGGAGCTTCCCAGTAGAAAATGATTAGGTGTTAGCGCTTCGGGGTCGTCTCTCGTTACAGGCACGTGGGTCAGGGGACGTGCGTTCACCGTGAACTCTACCTCGGCAAGCAAAGTTTGTAGAACTTCTTCTTTAGGATGTTTCTCCGTTAATACTATTTTCAGAGCTCGCTTTACTGTCTGAATCATCCTTTCCCATGCTTCCCCTTGCCAAGCTGCTCCCGGACTTATCGTTCGCCAAATTAGCTGGTGTATTGCCGTGTAATCTCTTAGCGCGGGTTCCCAATTCTTCATGGCAGACCTCAGTTCTTGATCCGCTCCCTTAAAATTAGTTCCATTATCTGAGTACATGACGCGCGGCCATCCGCGTCGCGACGCCATCCTTCTCATAGCCATTATAGCTGAGTCCGTATTGAGTGAAGCGACTAATTCCATATGTATCGCTCTCGTTGTCAAACAAGTAAATAGCGCGCCCCATCGTAGGCGTTCATACTTTGAAAATCGGTTCATATCTATGATGCACAATGCAGCCTTCTTGGCATGTAGCACGTACTCATCTGTGATATTCATTACTTGTTCATCTTCCTGCGGCCACTCAGACTCTGGCTTGTATAAAAAATGCGGACCAATAAACCATCTATCATCTGAGGTCTTCATATCAAAATTCAATCTTGTGGCGTCATCAGCCACATTATCTTCCGTAGACACCCATCTCCATTGTGACACTTCCGTACTCTCGTTAATTTCTGTCACTCTATTTGCCACAAAAGGTGTATACTTAATCTCTGGATTTCTTATCCATTGTAAAACTGTCCTAGAGTCGGACCAGTACGTTATGTTTTCCGGCTTCCATCTATGTTCTTCTAACACGGACTTTGTGAGGCGCGTACCTATTAGCGCCCCCTGCAACTCTAATTTCGGGATAGTTTGCGACATCCTAGGGCTCACTTTAGCTTTTGCGGCGGCCAGAGATACATGAATTCTCCCAGCGTCGTCTTCAATTCGCCAAAATACGATCGCGGCGACCGCCGATTCACTCGCATCTACAAAGGTGTGCAACTGTCTGTACCTCACTCTCCCCGTAAAATAACTTCGGGGCAGACGCAATTCGCTTATCTCTCTCATTCCCTGCAGCCATCTCTGAAATAATTCAGCTTCTTCATGCGGTAGAGGGTCATCCCAATCCAACTTCATACGCCATAGACTCTGTAGTATGATTTTCGCGGTGATGACGTAATAACTTAAAAGGCCCAACGGGTCGAACGTCGACATTACTGCGCTCAACGCTTCTCTCTTAGTAGGTGGGCGCAAACATCTCTTGACGTCCTCTGGGACTCGGTTCATGGTAGTATTGAATCCCATTAAGTCGCTGCTCGATTCATAGCATAACCCAAGCGTGCGCTCTTGCTCAGCGGACTCCGTCAGGGGTTTCATAGTAGTCGCATCACAGCTATCCTGTCGCATTCTGTCTCGAATCTTCAGGCTATTTGTAGCGCAGCCTGTCAACTCGAAACCTGCTAAACTGTGTATTCGTACAACATCTGTCACGACTCTCATAGCCTCATCCTCGTCATCGAAGCTCTCTACGTAATCGTCCATGAAAAATGACTGCGTTATGCTCTGTGCTGCGCGTGGGCATTCTTCTCTGTGTTGTAAGGCGTTGTAATCCCTCACGCTATGCGCTAGGAACGGCGAGCTTTTCGCACCAAATATCATTGAAATCATCTTATACTTTGTGGGCGGTCCCTCTCTATTCTGTCCACGCCATAAGAACATTTGAGCCGCCCTGTCGTCGGGCTCAATCTTTATCCGTAAAAACATCTCTTTTATATCGAAGTGTACGGCGATTCTTCCTTCTCGAAACCGCCATAGAATTCCTGCCAAATTCCTTAGTAAGTCGGGGCCTTCCAATAATTCCGAATTCAAGCTTGTCTCGCCTGACAGTTTCGCTCGCGCGTCAAATACGAGGCGAATTTTCCCCGGCTTTTTGGGTTGATTACAGCGAAGTGTGGCAGGAACCACTGCTTAGGGCTTCCTTCTTCTGACCCATCTGCAGGTACAGCGTAACCTTTGTCCAGTAGGTTTTCGATCTGCGCTGTATACTTGTCTCGAAAATCGCTAGATTTATCCATCTTTCTTTCTATCGTCTGCAGTCTCTTGAACGCCTGCGCGAAACTAGGCGGCATCTTAACATCGTCTCGTCGCCATGGCAATGCGACTTGGTATCGCCCATCTGTCAATTTCACACTCTTCTGGAAGCATTCAACTGCTCTCTGCTCTGATTGCGTCATAGGTTTTTCACATTTCCTAATACCTATCGCATCAATCGCGAAATGTTCGCGCACTAAATCATGTAGCGTGTCATCTATCTTTCTCACGCTCTGTATATGGCATACAATCTCGCCATCTCGCTCCCTGTTTCGCGGAGCCGAGCCATGGATTATCCATCCCAGTTTAGTCAGGGACGCAACCGGCTGTCCCCGACTTCCTTCACGTAACCTCCTGGTCACGATCAATTCCCAAATATCTGATCCTATTAAGATTTTCGGCTTCATTTTGCCTGTACATATTTCCTTAGCAATGTCCTGTAGGTGCGGACATTGCAAATGTCTCATCTCAATCTTTTGAGTATTCAACGATAAATCTTTCATCGTTCTTGCTCGTATATTGTGTGCGCCCTCCGTGGTGAGTATCTGTAGACTTACATATCGGCTGCCTGTTATCTCTGAGTGCGCATTTATGCTTCGCACCGCGAACGGGGCCGGCGGGCCCTCCGCTCCCAAATTTTCAGCCAAATCCTCATCTATTATTGTAGTCGAGCTTCCTTCGTCGCACAGGGCGTACGTCTGAATAACTCCCTTGGGACCCTTTAGTTGCACGGGACATATCTTCAATAATATTTGCTTATCTTCCGTGTTGAGCGATGCGACCGTCTCGGTATTGTCTGTATTTGCCGTCTCGCGCTCACTGGGCAATCTGTGCAATAACTGGTGGTGGGGATATCTACACCCATTCATTCCGCATGCCTTTCGACTGCACTTGAGGCGCCTGTGTTTACTGTTGAAACACCTAAAACATATTCCTTCTTGTTTGGCCCACTTCCATCTTTCGTTTACATCCATAGCCTTTATTTTTGGACAGCTGGGCGTTGCATGTTTCTCATTGCAGCTCAAACACTCGACGTCTGTGTTGTATACGGTGGCCTCTTTCTTAGGTCCTCTGTATGGTGGTTTGAATTTCTTTGTCTCTGTGTTGGACGTCGTTGTACTCGTCTTCGGCGCGTTGTAAGCGTGTCGAAGTGCCCTGTCTGCCTCCTGCATTAAGAATCGAGCCAAAACTTCCATCTCGGAATCTGTAGTACTATTCGCTTCGGCATAGTCGCACCATCTCGCCTTTACGTGCGGGCTCAGTTTATCTACAATCTCTCGTGCCAACATCGGATTTTTTAAGTATCCCTTGTTGTCTATAGTACTCAATGTGCACACAATATTGTTTACTTTAATGGCGAAGCTGTTGAATTCGCTGGCCGTCGCGCCTGGGTTGCGCAACTTCCTTATCTCATCCAGCGTTCTGTCTATAATCACCTCTGGCCACCCAAAACATTGCTCCAGCGTATTCATAATTACATCTGGATCCGTTGCGGTAAACAGCAGTGACGAAACAGCTTCCTTTGCCTCTCCCCGCAAGCTAATCCGTAGCCTTGCGAGGTTCTCAGCTCTCGTGAACTTGAATAACTCTGTTGAGTCTCTCATAGCCGCCTTGTACGCCAACCAATCTAACGGCGCTCCGCTGAAGATCGGTAAGTCATGTGCCTGTCTGGGGACAGGCCGTTGTCGCGTCATCTTTTCCAAAACATCTGCCAATCGATCTATTCCCCTTTCACGGTGAGGCGTCGACCCTCTTTGTCTAACCTCTGTTTCATCCTTATCCCCCTCCCTGGTGAGGGCGGGCATGGCTCCCGTCTTTGAGAATCTTCCCTCACAGCCCCTCGTTCCAGATCCTCCCGTCCCGTCTGACGGACGTCTGACATGTACTGTGAAGTCGATGGCACGTCTGTATGGCCCTTTGGCTGCCCGATCATACTCCGATGCAGCCACTCATCGATGCGCGCTTGCACGTTGCCCGCAGGTTCCGCAGGTAACGCCTGTTCTTCCTCCTCTCTTATTGAGATTACTTCCACGGCTAATCTTTTCTTCACGAGCTCTGCTTCAATCTCTAATTCCTTTTTCTTTAGCATCGCTAGACGCTCTTGCGCCTGTAACTCTGCTTGCGCGATGCGAGACACGATGCTCGACGCCCCTGACCGAATTGATGGTGCCCGAAGTGTCGTCGTGCCTCCTTGCCTTGTATCTTCTTGTTGGGTTTGTTCTATCCCGCTTTCTGCGGGTAGCGGTAACTCTCTGGTGGTGGGGTGGATGTTAACATCCGTAACTGCCGATGGTGATGCTGGTGGTTCATCAAAGGTTAACCTCCTGGTCACTTCACTGTGGCTCTCCCGGCTCCTCCCGGCTTGCTGCTTCCTGGTTGTTGGCATCTTCGCACTTTCAAGCCCTAACACTAACACGCAGCCCTAACACTAACAATCCCAGTCGGGTATACTACCGCGGTGAACCCAACCGAGGATGGATGGTCGTGCAGGAAAGGAAAGGGAGGGACTACCCAATAGAGGGAATCACGCCGCTTCGGGTGCTCGGGTTACTGGAGGAACGCCAGTAACCTTCCGCAGTGCCCACTATGAGGCCCCGTCACGAACGCAACTCCTTATTGGCGTAGCGGGCTATTTCAATTCACCCCCCTGGTGGGAGATGATTGGCAGTGTCGCCCGGTCCACTACACCACCGCCCGGTGTTAAGTCGAGAGGCCTTGGGTTTGACACCGTTAGGTCCAAGTCCCCTCGAGCCCGCAGGGGATCCCGCAGTTAAAAGCCAAGTCCACGCTCCAAAACCCCAACGAAAAAGAAACCCACCCGCACCGGTCAAAGAAACAGGATAGAATATATCAAAGAAACAACATACACACGGTTGGTGCGGGTTGGTCGTTCGTGTGTTGTGCCCCGGCCCTCTTCTTTGTCCAAACTGCTTAGCCGCGCCTCTTCTGTGACCTTGAACAGCAATGCGCCAGCTTCTTCACAGGACCCTAGCCAGAAAAATCCGGCTCGAAGGACCAAGGGAAATGTTGCGGACAGCGCGCAACAAATCCAAACCATTCAGCGCGTCCCTATATTCCCGACGCGCCCTTGCTGAGTTGTGTGGCTCCCCTGCTGCCAAGCCACTGCTTCACGACGACACGGACTGTAATCTTAGGTGGTGCGCCTCACTGACAGGACCACAGAACCAGGAAACTTTACCACGGCACTCAAATAAGAACACTTTTTTCCTTTTCTTCCTTTTATTGCACTTCACAACACACGAACGACGAAGCCATACAAACGTGCCCGGTTTATATAGCCTCATCGGCCGGCTAATGGTGGGAGACATCAAAACCCCTCCCCCCACTATTCGGCTTACATTTTCACAACTACCCTCTATATACAATATTTGGCCACGACCCCGTTCTTTGTTTACATACATTAACTTCTTCCTGTTTCAGACCGGGATACTTAATTATCCCAGTCCCAAACCGGGATAGCACATACTCTTAACCGGCTGGGGAATAAAAGTCACCAAATTCAAACTTTTATTTGTAAACATTACATATTATATACATTTCATAGGGGCGGGCCATTCTATATTTAGTTATATCTATTTTATACTCTATATATGGGCTTAACTAGCCTAATAACATGATCTAGCTAACCTAATTTGGGCAAAGCCTTTATTTACATTAAAATATATAAGAAAAACTCTAAGTTTAAAGGCACCCTATTGGAAGTTTACCGTAACGTGACCGCGGGTAGTTAAATATTAGCTACATTAAATTTATTAATTCGGCTGTCCGTAACAGTAAGTATTTTTTGCGTTTCCGATACTCAAATCAAAGATGTCGTTAGTTATTGTTCTGAGATGTCGGCATTCACGAGTGTTCTGGGATGCCATTATCTAAAATAATATTACATTTAAGTAGTATATATTTTATTCTTTGATGAAAGAATGGATTAATTATGTATTTTTTAGCATAATATATTAGTTTTATATATTACGTACACTCATATCACTTCATATTTATATTTTAGAATGAAGAATTATGTATTTATTTTAATTTTTACTTAAATAATTCAATATTGGTAACACTCGATTCTTGAGCGCGGCTTGATTTTGACGTTGACAGTTGTTGTCAAGTATCCAAGTGCCAATGTCGACCGACGACAACCGGTCAACGTCAAAATCAAGCCACGCTGAAGAGTCGAGTGTTACCAGGTAAAGAAAACGCAATATTGATTTATTTAAGTAAAAATTAAAATAAATACATAATTCTTCATTTAAAAATATAAATATGAAATGATATGAGTGTACTTAAGAAATAAAACTAATATATTGTGCTAAAAATTACCTAATTAATCCAATCTTTCATCAAATAATAAAAATATACTAGTTAAATGTAATAATATTTTAGATAATGGCATCCCAGAACACACTTGAAGGCCGACATCTTTGATTTGAGTATCGGAAACGCAAAAAATACTTACTAAATGGTATATTTTAATTATAGATATTCATACTCCAATATATATTCAGAAAATCTATTTGACATTAATTATGATGAATGATAATTCTATTATTTATTGAACGAACTGTCCGCAGTAAGCCGGCGATGAACAATGTCTTTTCTATGACTATACAAAGCTGAAGAGGTTTTAGAAAAAGTTAAATTAAAAAAAAATTGTATATGATGCTGCATTCATAATAGGGTATCTAGCATTACGAACTTCCCACGAAAGCGAAGCCACGGGACATTGCGAGTGTGTAAATAAGTCTCTCGGACAATCACCTTAATTGACGTTTATGGAGGACCAGACCCCTTGTCAAGACGAATCAAACAAGCCCAAACAAGGCTGCGTCCTTTCATTACCGAGTTCCCTTGGAGCCCTTTTGTCTATATCGTCAGATCCGCGCCATGTTATTATTACACTATTACACTAGCTGCAGCTCGGGGCTTCGTTTCCGAATAAGTAGAATATAAGTTTTTTTAATTAATATTATAAATGCGAAAGTCTGTCTGTCTGTTACGCTTTCATGGCTAAACTGCTAGGCCGATTTTGATGAAATTTGGTATGGTTATAGTTTAAGACCCAGGATCAAACATAGGATATTTTTTTTCCAAAAATCAATCCCCAACTGATTAAATAATATCCATCAATCATATTTAAATAATAGCTGCAAAAACAACTTTCACCAACTAGAACTTGATACCAAAATAAGGGAAAAGGTCGACTTCCCACATAAATAAGCTAGCGATGTACCTTACCAAGAAAAGACAAGAAAAAGCAAAAGTGAACCGCTATTGAACTTTACTGAAATAAAGACCTATTTATATCATTTACATTTCAAGGCCTTACAATTACGTCTTCGTTACCTGATCAATGGGCAATGGTCCGATCAAATGGACCAAATGAGTTTGTTTGCCAAATGAACTGAAATAAAATTATGAAACATGGTTAAAGATTCTTGGGTTTGAAACTAACTGACCGAGTAAGAAACACCACGTTGTTGCGCTCCATCAAAATGACAGTGTGCAAATAAATGAAATCATCATCAAGGCAAGGTCGCTTTTACTAGAACGAGCGTAATACAGCCGAGCGTTTCAACTTAATCACATTCACTTCCAATACCCAAAAACGTAGTCCGTGGTACAGTTAACTGTACCGCATGAAAGTTTAAGGGCTCTCAGTAAGTGAAAACGGCAATATTGGCTGTTTTTTATAAGCTGCTGTTTAAAGAGTTGAAGAGTTTTCGCCCTGAAATTTCTGATATGTATTGTAGAACGTATGTTTAAAGGGAGGACTGTTTCCAAAACACGATGGGAAAAATTTTGCTCGATAGAAAAAAATCCTGAAGTTACCTCTAAAATTTCATATGAATACAGATAACATCCGTGTTTTATAATAAAAAATGTTTTAAAATCACCAACACAAAGGTATTTTACCTTTTCGATTTCGTGACTGATTTAAATTTTTGAAAAACTAAACATTTCTATTAACTTTTTGATAAAAATGTGAATGGCGCGCAACCGGGACGTCCCCCCCCCCCCGCCTCAGCCGCTTCATATGAATTTTCGCTGGCCGCCTAACCCACCTTAATGATGGTCCAGTCAAGTGGTCAATCTCAACTATACTACGGACAAGAAGCGAAAATGAGCTCAGCTCGCCTAGAGAAGCTTTTACTACATAAAACTTTTTTCCAAAAAAAATGAACCGACTTCCATCATAAAACTTAAAATCATGAAATAACAATAAAGAAAAATGTATTAGCATGCTACCTACTGAATGAGGTGATGTCGGTGCCAAGTGCAGGAGTAAGGGTGTTATGTAATTGTTCAGCTAGGCATTTTTTATATATACTCGTATATACAGGATTCTAATGTTAATTTAGTTTATTTAATTTTTTATTTGGCACCGACTTCACCTCATTCAGTAGGTAGCATGCTAATACATTTTTCTTTATTGTTATTTCATGATTTTAAGTTTTATGATGGAAGTCGGTTCATTTTTTTTGGAAAAAAGTTTTATTTTATAAGTTTTAGTGCTTCTAACACCTATTTTCTTTATTAAAAACTTAAACTTTTTTTTCACTGCCCGAAAATAAAGAATTAAGAATTCGAAACTTTTTATGTCAGTTTGATTTGAAATGTCAGAACATGTCAAATTGTCTATTATTTTTGGCACATAACTAGACCGAGAGCCCGCGATGACCAAACCTTCCTTATTTTAAAAATGCTGAATGTTTCTCTGCGTGGTATATACGGGTAAAAAATTTTAGCGACTAGGTATAAAGTTTGGATCTCAGTTGCTTATGCAGGTAATATTGGATAGCAAGGATGATTTTTATAGGTATAAAAAGCACCCTTGGGCCTCCCAAAGTGACATTAAATTCAGCTTTTATGTATAATAAAACAAATATAACTATAATTTGGTAAAGTTACAATGTCTAGCAGGGGTTTATTCTGCACCAATTGCCTGGTAATGGATGGCGTGATTTCTAATATTATTAGGAATAAAATCGTTAAAAAAATTTACTTTGAGGAAATTGAGCTACCACTTTAAATGTTATTGCTACAAATAACCTGCCTTAGTAATCATGGTCCAACTTTTATAGTCGCTAATCGCTATTTCTATGTTGGGAACATACACAGAAAATCTTGAGTTTTAATAAATTAAGGAAGGGTATGCTGTCGCGGGCTTTTGCTCTATAATGCAATGTTGGTATTTTTATATTTTGTTAGGTATCTTTAAAATTACCGAACAGTTTCTGGCGTGGTTAAAATGGGACCAACTTGGGAATACACCATTACGAATAAAAAAACAATTTTGGAAATCAGTCCACAATTGGCGGAGAAATCGGCGAACATACATAAAAAAAAAACATACATACATCGAAACATATAACCTCCTCCTTTTTTGGGAAGTCGGTTGAAAATAGGCTGAAATTGGACGTTTTGGCTCTTCTGGTGGCTGTTGGCCATCGTTCGTAACCTGTCAATAATTTGAGGCGGAGAAGCCTCGATCGGGTCTTTCATAATACATATTAGAGTGTTTGCTCAGTAGCTGGCAGGCGGCCAGGCAAAATACTCGTACCTGGATAAAATTCTATTGGAAATGTTAGATGTGGTCTATCGAAATATTCGGCGGAATCAAATTCAAATAACTTTATTTTGCATAAAGAATATCGCTCACTTATTTACATCAATTTTACACGACTGCCAAGATGTGGATTGTTTTCAAGATAATATTCGTCTTGTTCGAGTTTGCAAAGTCGAACAGTTTTATTCCGATCAGCATTTTCACATATTCGACACAAATCAGACAGTTCGCACCTAACCAGCGGCTGATCGACATCAAACCATTTTTATTTATTTTTACCATATTTAGATACCATTTTACTATATTAGTGATTATTTTAATTTTCGTATTTTACCATATTTTCCAGTAAAACCTATTTTAGCTATTTTCTTATATTTTCGTGTTTTTACTCCATCCGATAACTTCTTGTATTACCATTCTTTATTCTGTGACGGTGAGCTCTGATAAGTTAGGGCAAGTCTACATGAAGCTTTCTGTGGGTTTTTCAATGAAAATATCTGATATAGAAAAAAATCTTACGTTTTCTTAGGTAGCATAGGATAGATATGTCAGAGTATGATAGTTTTTTTGTCAAACCAGTTATTTCGCAACAAACTACGCCACATATATCACGCCTTTCACTCGTTGGGGTAGGCAGAGACTGAAGAGACTTGCTAAGACTTACCCTTACATATAAACTCTAAAAACATTATCCTTCCTTTTCGGCAGTAGTGTAAACACAATTACTCAACAAGCTAATGGTCCACTTTAGCACGATTCCCATGGTGTGGCCCGAATCGTCGCAATAACAAATAGGTTTTTGTAACGCGAGGAAGCGCGACCCGCTGTATCCGAACCTAGATAAGATAGGACGACCCCAATAGACTATCATTGGGAAATTTTTGCGTTTTTTTGTTGTTTTTTAATCTTTTTTGCATATCGTTTTGAAAATAAATATTAAATTCTTTGTAACCGAATTTTACTTTGGCATAGAACTGGCGGGACGTATTCGACGGTTTTCTTCTTGTAGTATTATTATATTATGACGATTCTTTGACAGATCGTTCAATTTCATTTAAACCATTTATTAATTATTTAATTACTGTTAAATTTCGGGGTCCTAAATACATATTTGAGGCATACCTATACATCATCGGGCAGTCGAATTCGACAGTTCAAATTTTAATATTACTATCCAATTTAATCTTAAAAATTAATAGTATTTTAAACTTATAGTTAGTTGTAGAGAGGCATATATGGAAATAACTCCACCGAAAAGAACGAAGTTCTTAAAATTATGATTGATTGAAGTAATCAAAAATTAGAATAATGGTGGTGATAATGATTATTGTCCTGCGGGTCATAACTTCAGAAAACAGAATCTATTGTCTTATTCTTATTTCTGTGGTTACCCCAAATAAAATGCAGTCTTACGTTTATTGATTTCTCTTTCACTGTCCTTTGGCTGTCCATGTTGTGGTCACGCCCGTATTCCCTGCCGAGTTTAACACAAGTAAAACAAAAGCAAAGTTAATGAAAATTTCATAGGACCTGAGTAGCAAAATTTTAATTAACTATGTTGAATATTTAGCTTCAATTAGCTTAGGTTTAGGTTCAATTTGTGAGCAGCTTCCTTATTTGTCTATGTAATGTTGCTAACGAGAATACTGAAATAATCTGGCAACTTTTTTCTATATTCTTTGAAAACCAAAGAAGGTTGTTTGAAAAGAAAAATTGGAAATTCTCACGAAAGCAAAGCCCGAGGGCTGGGGTAGTTCCTAATTTTAAGTGTTTCATTTATTTGTTATTGTCGTTTCTAACAAACCCAGAGTGGTCAAATAACCTGAACAAATATTTTGTACATTTTAATATTCAACCCAGATTAAAGGTTGTCATGGTTCACTAATGTTTCACCAAAAATTCTTTGACAAACCATCACTTTATAAACTATCACTTAAAAAACTATACCTTTTAAAAATATTTCATTTTACAAACTCGTTATTTTAAAAACGTTTCATTTTACAATTTCTTTTTTTATAAATGTTTTACTCTGCAAATGTATCGAGTATAAAACTTTTATTTTATAAAGTTTTATTTCATCAAATAACTCTCTTGACAAAAACATCAATTTACAAACCTTCTTCTTCTTCTTGTCGAGTCGTAATAGCTATCAAATTATCGGTTGGTACTTCCGAGTAGAAACGTATAAAAGACAACGCCTGCAAGAATAATAATAGCAACCATTTTTTACTAGCTTAGGTTATTCCTATTCTTATTTATACTTATATTTTATCGTCCTCAAAGTCTTTTCGGGTGGTCATAAAAAAAATTACCTGAACCTAACTTTTTTCCGCCCTCAAAGTCTTTCCGGGTGGTCCTAAAAAAATAACCTGAACCTAACTCTTTTTCCGCCCTCAAAGTCTTTCCGGGTGGTCCTAAAAAAAATAACCTGAACCTAACTTTTTTCCGCCCTCAAAGTCTTTCCGGGTGGTCGTAAAAAAGAAATAACCTGAACCTAACTTTTTTCCGCCCTCGAAGTCATAAAAAAAATAATACCATAAAGGACAGTATCGTTGTGGAGATCTGGTGCCCGCGCTAGGTATCAAAGATCCTGTGTTGCAGATCACCAGGTCCCTCACCCGGTGTGACACAATAAAAGGTATTAACATGTAGATATCATATCACAATACGATTTGTGAGTTAATTTACAAATAAAAGACGAGTAGTGAGTGACTTCTGTACCTAACCCTACGATGAAAATCTTGGGATCAGGAGTTTAAAATTTTTTGTACTTGAAACTTCATATCTTCTAGTTTTGGTAAATAATATTTATCAAACGATGCATTTGCCAAACGATATTTTGTCTAACGTTGTTTTACCAATTGAAAATTTTGTTAAATAATTTGTTTGTAAAATGATAATTTGAAAAAACCAAAATTTGTCTAGTAATTAGTTTGTAAAATGATCATTTTTTTAATGGGATGAGTTTGTCAAAGCATATGTTTTTGAATTGCGTAGTTTTACAAACGTTGTTTATAAAATGATTGTTTTTTAAATAATAATTTGTAATATGAGGGTGTACCCATTTTCATTGCCGAATATTTTCTCTCTTGTGTATGAGCAAGAAATTAAAAAAAAAAATATCTTACATTTTTACAATAACGCATTAGCGAATAGGGAAGGTCAACGGGCCTTCCCTGAAAATTTTGCTTTTTGTTTTCTTTTGCTAAAAATTCACTGTCCCTATAGACATTCTCCTAATATCTACAGTGCTCCAATTGGCCTATATTTTTTAAATATCTTTTAAATTATTAGCCTTTCTAGAGTATTTCAACCATGCAGTCTGTTTCACGGACAAAAGAAACTTGAAAAAAGCCGTATAAACTCAGCAATCAATCCATCACAATAAAAACGTTTCCGTAAACAACTCAGAGCAAGAGGATTCACTTTACGAGATTAATTTGTAGAGATTCTATCTCGTTCCGTCTCAGTTACAAGTTTAATGTGTTCTTCCTGTTGTGGCGTCTCCTGTTTCTTTTCATTCGTCTGTAATTTCCAATGTTTATATTTTCCCTCATCACTTTTATCTATTACAAGCTTTTATTGTATGTATCATCATCACCCATCATCCGTGCCCACCGCTGGGGCATTGGTTTGCCTTATGGATGGTAAGGGTGATGGGCCATGACCCACCTGACCCAATTGGTTATAACGTCTTCAGTCGGCATATATGTATGTTCAGGTAAAAAACCTTGCATAGAACTCGGTCTACATACATAGTTGAAATTTCTTTACTTCCTAACGACCTTGAGCATAATTACCTAAATTTTTAGCAAACAAGTCTTTGCAAAATTAATTGTAGCAAACAAATATTTTTTTCTAAGTAAATCTAAAACGCGAGTTACAAAAAGATAAAAGCTCGCATTTCAACAAGTTATGCAGTATGAATGCTAAGTATCTTATTTAACTTAATGGATCTACGGCAGGTTTTACTTGTCTTGTCTTCCATTACATCAGAAGAAAAAAATGTATCGAAGTCCAACAAAATAAAAATTAAATACCTAAATACGAAAGTTTGGATGTTTGTGATGATATTTGGTACTCATTGAATTAGAAAATTGTTACTCAATCTCGCAAAATCTACTGGATGGATTTCGATGAAATTTAGTAGGTATACGGGTAGAAAAAATATCAAGAATAGCACATTTTATTACTAAATTCACACGGGAGTGGAGCCCCCGGGTTCAGCTAGTTTATTATAATAAAAAATAAAACTGTATATTTGTATCATATCATAATCTAAAATATCATAATCATAATATCGACGGTCAGATTTTAGAGCGGAAAGAAGAGGCCAAAGATTTGGGTGTCACATTTGATTCTTCTCTCTCAGCCTAAAGATGTCCACTGCTGGACAAAGGCCTCCCCCAAGGATTTTATTCAGGGGGGGTTTTGCCGTAATCGCCTCGCTTGGCAGGCGGGTTGGCGATCGCAGTGTGATGGCATAGTACGCGGAAAGATGCTGCTGCCCATTCTCCGGTGTTTTAAATCCCTTAGTCGCCTCTTACGACACCCACGGGAAGAGATGGGTTGGTGCTATTCTAGGGCCACACCACAGGCCACACATTTGATTATCAAAGTCAAAGTCAAAGTCAAATCATTTATTTATTATCAGCTATCTTTTCGTTCTCATTTCAATCAGATCATTACCAAGTGTAATCAACTTAATGGGTTTTTTCTCCGTATATCAAAGCAATTTAAGAACCATACTACTCTAAAGTACTTATACACAACCATAGTTCACCCAATAATAGAATATGGATCAGTGATATGGTCAAAGTCAAAGTCAAAGTCAAATCGTTTATTGCTTCCTTAATGTATGTAGGTCTTTGCTTATCTCCTTATTATTAAGTCCACCAAGACAACATTGAGCGGGTTCAAGCTGCTATTTGTAGCAGATATGGGTTAAATCGAACATTAGAAAATTCTGATGCAAAGTTAAATTATTTTAGTATATCCTCTTTGGTCTTAAGGCGACATAGAAACGAACTCCTCTGTCTATATAAGATAGGTAATACATTCTTTGATTGACTGTCCTGAACTGCTGATGAAAATTAATTTTAATATACATTTATCGAATACGTAATCTTCCCACTTTTACTATTTTGTGTGCCAAAAATAACGTCTCCTTCAACAATCCCTTGTGTGTCATGTGTAGTTCATAATAATAATTCAAAGCTCGATGGTTTTGATATTTTTAGACTACTTTTGTTCAAAAATTATTTCCATAGTGTTCTTTTCTTTTTTCTTTTTAGTGGTAATCATTCCTACAAGAATTCATGTTCATGATTTTCGTGTTTTTCCTTATTTTCTATTTACTTTTCAGAGCTACACTTTTAGTACTGTTAATGGCTTGCTTAAATGGATCATGTTGTGTACACAATATTTTGGACGTTTACTGGATCTGTATTGCATACAACTTCCTTATTTAAGATGTACCTACAAAGGTACTGACAGAGCCGGCTTTAGCAATACCAGCGCCCTGGGCGAGATTTCTATGGCGCCCCCTAAATACTATTCAAACCCATACGAAAAAAGGCAAAGCGTAAAAAATATATTATAAAATTTCGTGCCTCAGACGACTATCGAGCACATTGAGAGTTTTAAGTTTTTTTTTATATATATTTTATTTAAGATTTATAAGAATGAAGTACCTGTAACACAAGTTTTTATTATTTAGCACAGGACTAACGAGAGCTATAAGGTGCAAAAAGAATTATTCGAGAAAGTCAAAAACGAAAAAGTGCGAAATAGTGAAAAAAAACAATTTTTTCCGAACTTTTGATTTTGTTCGATATTTTAAAGGGTTAACAGCTTAGCTGTAAACCCTTAAAAATATCGACCTGTAGTCTAACCTTTTTGAAAAGAGTCAAAGTGTCAGAACTTCGATACGCGTGTGGAAATTTTACAATTTCACAGGCGTAATGTCGAGGATATAAATTAAGGTGAAAGCCAAGCTTTGGCTGTCCATACATTTTGTTTTACAGCAATGCTCTTAACTTCGTTAATGATTCTAATAATAAAATCGAATTTCCAATTCTTATGTAGTAATTGTGCTCTCATGTTGAATTTAACACAATAATGTATAATAATTTACGAGAAAAACGGCATTTAAAATACGACAAAAATAGAGATTCTTGTTGATGTGTGCGTAATATTTTGTGACATTTAGGGGCGACGTCTAGCAGATTTATTACAAACTACTGACTACTACTATTTATATAAAAGCACTTTGAGACCTAAATGCATGCTACCTCGATGTTGCTAGCATTGACAGCGCCATCGGCTGTACGTGAAAAACAAAAGAAAATTATGAAATGCTAAAAAATTATAAAATAGCAAGTTTCAATATTAAATTCAATTTAGGGTTCAATATACTTATTTTTATGAAAGATTTTTTATGTTGAAATTTAAATTTGATTACTGGGACTTTTGGATATGAAGACAGGCTTTCTAAATATGACATCTGGACATCACCTGGACATCTGGATGTGAAGACCTGGACTTTATGTACTGCTGTCCAGGTTTTCGTATCCAAATGACCAGACTCCCACGTCTTCAAATTCATATGTAGGAGATGATCTCATGGACATCTGGAAATGAAGACCTGGGTATCTGGACATCATCAGGTGATGTCCAGATCTTCATTTCCAGATATGTCCATGAGATCATCTCCTAAAGCTTTGGTCTTCATATTCAGCTGTCCAGCATTTCATATGCACATGACCAGACACCCAGGTCTTCACATCCAGATGTCAAGATGTCATATTCAGTTATCCCTGTCTTCATATCCAAAAGTCCCAGTTATCAAATTTAAATTTCACCATAATAAAAAAATCATAAAAATTCGTACTGAACCCTAGATTTATTATTACAAGCTTGCCATTACGTATATGACTGGATTGGAAATATTTGTGCAAATTCATCTCAGACAGAAATGCAGCCAGCTCGCTTGCGTGTCGTTGCCGTTCTGTGCGAGGTGAAAAGGTGGCAACGCTGCTTTTTTTACACGACTGACCAAAAAAGGAGTGTTATGTTTTCAGCGTTCATGTATGTATGTATGTATGTAAGTTTCTTTATTCCACCATAAGTCCTGAACGGCTTAACAGATTTTGATGTGAGAGGTGTTGTTGGATTCCTTGCATTCGCCCGAGTGACATAGGCTATGTGACGTCATCATAAAAACAAAATGGCAGATTATATACGCGATAAACAGCTGACCGAAAAAAATAAATTTGATCAATCTTATCGAGTGTAGTATCAAATTGAAGGGCTTTAAAAGGCAATTTCAAAAATATATATAACTTATATGATTGTATGTACTTTTAGTTGTATAAATAAATAAAATAGATAGTAAGATCAACACCGTTAGATCGTCAATGTACACAAAGAGTCCGGCCTTCGGCCTCGCCCCGCTCTTTGCTCACAAGCCCGAGCTCGGCCTTCGGCCTCGCTTGCGTGGCTGGCAGCCCTGGAGCTGCGTTCAGGCCAGGCCGAAGGCCGAGTCTTTCGTATACATGGATGACCTTATGATTTCATTTCAAACGGCTCTTAACGTCGAGTGGCCGAGGGTCTCCTATGATGGCTCGCCCCCCGTCGATTATACGATTCTAGTTTCCGTGGGCAGTACCCCAGATCCACTTTGGCGTGCCTTGCGCCCATAAGGCAACAGTCCAGAGCTTCGTCTAAACTACCACCGGCTGTGGTCGACGCCAGGGTTCTCTATGTCATTCGGTCGAGCACCTCCCCGCCTATATATTATAGGTACTCTCCGCAGGCAGTACCCCAGGTCTACTTTCAGGTCTATTTTGGTACCGTTCCCGGTGCTGCTGCATCTGCGTTTAAATTGAAGGATTAGCTTTTATATTTCATCTCAAACCTTTAGTAAACCAAGGACCCCCCCGGCTGCGCAATCAAGGCCACAGCCCGAGCTGCGTCCAGGACAGGCCGAAGGCCGAGTCTTTCGTATACATGGATGACCTTATGATTTCATTTCAAACGGCTATTATCGAGCACCCCCTATATATTATAGGTACTCTCCGCAGGCAGTACGGTACGCCAGGTCTATTTTGGTACATTTTCCGGTGCCGCTACAGCTGCGTTTACATCGAAGGTTTAGCTTCCCTTCCCCCAGCCGCGCCGTCTCGTCCAAGCATGCCCTGCGTATGTCCAATGGACAAACATTCACGCGTTTGCTACTCAGTTAGCCTTCAATCGCGTTTATGTTGCGCCCATCACTAAAATGACTGGCGTGACGTTATCATATAGGTAAATAATGGCACGCTCGGTTTTCATACTATCGAACAAACTTGCGGTATCTAGCCTAATCTAACCCCCTCCCAGCCGCGCAAGCAAAGCTACAGCCCGAGCTGCGTCCAGGCTAGGCCGAAGGCACAGGGGTTTCGTATACATGGACGACCTTATGATTTCATTTCAAACGGCTATTAACGTCGGCTATGACTGGCTGTGGTCGTCGCCCAGGGGCCATTGTAATATTTGGTCGAGCACCCCCCCCCCTATCTATTATCTATCTTAGTTTCCGCGGGCGGTAATCCCAGCTCAGGTCACTTTGGTTGCTATATTTCCCGATGCTGCTGCAGCTGTGTTTAAATCGAAGGCTTAGCTTCCCTTCCCCCAGCCGCGCTGCCGTTTCGAGAATAAAGTGCAAGACGAGGCTTTAGCCTAAAGTCGAGCCCTCTGTATACAAGGACGACTTTTATATTTCATCTCAAACCTCCAGTACACCAGGGGCACACAACCGCCTGAGCTGCGTCCAGGCTGGGCCGAAGGCCGTGCCGGAGCACGATCACGAGACGGATCTCGTGAGCATAAAGGGGGGCGAGGCCGTAGGCAGAGTCCTTCGTATACATGGATGATCTTCCGATTTCATCTTAAAGCCCCAATAATCAACCGAGATACTGAGGCCGAAGGCCGATTCGCCTTTGCCCGCGAGGCCGATGGCCGAGTTCCGTGTATGAGAAGCCGAGAGGCGTAGCGAGTCCTAAGGCCGGGGCCCGCCTCCAGCCGGTGCAAGTGAGAGCGAAGGCAGAGTTGCAGCTTCATAGCAAAGAGCTAAAGCGAAAATAGTCTTTCGGCTCTTTACCTAGTCTAAACCGACAACTCTTCTACGTTGATGACTTTTTACTTTTTCATTCATTTATTTAATCATAAACAATTTTTACATCGTATTTGATATTTCTAACTAAAATATAACTTAAATTAAATTACATTTATAAATTAAATAAAAATTAAATTACAATTACAAATTAAATAAAAATTAAATAACAATAAATAAATTAAATTGAAATTATTGGTTAAATTATATTTATATTTATGTCAAAGTCTATAATAAAAATGCATAATAATTGAAGTCAATCAAAAAATTCACTAACTGTGTAATAATTTTTGGTCAGCAAGTACGCCTTCAATTTCGCTTTAAAGAGCTTCAGACTTTCCACATTTTTTATCTCTTTCGGCAATTTATTATAAGCTCTGTAGGCTTGATATTGTGCGCTATGAAACATAATTTTTAAATTCGGCATTATGTCGTGTATGAGTGCCTGCCTGCGAGTTCTTTCGCGAGCTAGCCTTTCTTCATTTGTTTCTATTGCCGGTAATCGTTTTTTAAGGTCTGTTAGAAGAACAAATAGGTAAAGACATGGAACCGTCAGTATGCCCAGTGCGACAAAGTATTTTTTGCACGACTCCCAGGGTGGGATTCCAACCATTGCACGTATGGCACTTTTTTGTATGACAAAAGCTCGCTCCTGATTATATTGATAACTATTTCCCCATAATTTAATAGTATATCTTATTTTTGACTCTACTAGGGCATGGTATACTTTTTTAGATGAGTCAACGATACTTCGTTCCTTAATGTCCTGATAACATAACAAGCCGACGAGACCGATTTCTCTATTGATTCCAGTTCTTTCTTCCAATTTAGAAACTCATCTATGTATAATCCTAGAAATTGAGTGTCCTGAACAATATCGACTTTATTCCCACTAAGGTTGATGTCCAGTGTATCTGAATTTCTAGCAGTCGATTTAAAAAGTAACACCTTAGTTTTATCTTGATTTAGTTTAAGTTTATTGGAAACAAACCAGTCGTTAAAAGCAGTTAATAATGTATTAATTCTATATTCTAAATTTACAATGTTATTATCAGACACGACGGCATTAGTATCATCCGCATATAATATTAATTTTATGTCATTTTGTATGTTTAAGATATGTTTAACCAAGTCATTAGTAAATATAAGAAACAGGATAGGTCCTAGAATGGATCCCTGTGGAACTCCCTTTTTATTGAATGTAGTTTTGATTTGACTACATGTTCACTATCGTTTTCTATCGTATTTATTTCAACGTACTGTTTTCTGCCCTCTAAGTAGGATTTGAGTAACAGGAGTGTGTTACCACGTATTCCATAATGCTCTAACTTTTGCAATAAGATGTTGTGGTCAACCAAGTCAAACGCTAAGCTAAGGTCAAGAAAAAGACAGGCTACTTTCCTTTTTTCACTTAGTTTTATTAATATTTCACCTACTAACGCATCAATAGCCTCCCTGGTTCCAATATTTTTACGATATCCGTACTGTTCGTTTTCTAAAATACTGTTATCTTCAAGATGTTTCACAAGTCGCGATTTTATGATCATACCAAAAATTTTTGAAAATATTGATAATACCGATATAGGTCTAAAGTTTTTGGGATCTTGTCTCGAACCTTTTTTATGTATGGGAACTACTCTAGCAATTTTAATTTGGTCAGGAAATATATTTTGCATTACACACATGTTAAAAAATTGAGTCAAAGGTATTAATAGAATGTCAATGTTATCTTTTATTACTTTAATTGGTATTTCGTCATAGCCACACGAGTTTTTACAATCCATCGATTTGAGTATTTGTTTAATTTCGTTAGGTGTTATAGTTGTCCACTGCATGTCGTTTTGGATTTTTGTAACATTTGCATTCAATAAGGCAATAGGATCTCTAGTTGCACTGGATACAGCAGAAGCAGATTGTTCAATGAAGTGATTGCACAATATATCTGCTACTTCTTGCTGGTCATATATAAATTTACCATCTTTTTGCAGAATTATGTCTCTGTTCAAACTTTTAGTCTTTTTACCTCTATGTTTATTAATAATTTTCCAGATTCCCTTAGTCAAATTTTTTTCCTTGTCTATTTCTGCACCAACAGAAATTTTTTTTGCATGTTTTAATACCCTTCTATAAATTCTAATATAGTTTGATTTGTATTTTTGTACAGATAAATGACCTTCAGTTTTATTAAAGTTACACAAAAATCGCTTCATTTTACTAGCAACCCGAATACCTGCTGTACTCCAAGAAGCTCTTTTTTTCATGCAGTTCACTCTTATTTTTTTCTTTTTAAAACATAAGTAGTAAATTTTTTTAAAAGTTTTTAGGAACCCATTTATTCCCATTCTGTCCCAGTTACATTGTATAATTTTTTTTCTAAAAAGATTATTATTCCTATCATTAAATATTCTCCTACTTATGTGATAATATTGCGCTCTACCCCGGTGTTGACAATTAGTGTCAAGTATGAGATTACAGAAAATAGCAGCATGGCCGTCCCCTAAATTGTTATGATCCACCTTTTTACTCACAAAATATCGATAATAATTTACTTACCTCTTAAACTTTTCTTTAACATACTCGAAACTGCAAAAGTAAAATTGTCCTGCACAGCACGCTAGGTGCTTTAGCCTCGCCTCGCCTCTCGGTTTTATGTACGCAGCTCACCCATCAGGCCTTCGGCCTCAGCCCCTCTGCTGGTTTGAGATGAAATGAGAAGGTCATTTATGTATACGAAGGGCTAGGCCTTCGGCCTTGTCACTCTCTCTGCTCACGAGATGGAGCTCGACCTTCGGCCAAGCACAAGTTGTCAGTCGTGTTTTTTATTTTTTAATAATTAGCTTGTTAACCCAAAACATTGACGTATGATAAAACAACAAAAGATATTTCTTTCTATCCATAAGAGATCGTTCTGAAACTAAAACAATTTATTTTTGCAAATATATTTATCAAAATAAATTATAGTAGGTGGGTAGGTAGGTATTGTACACGTATTCATTAAAAAAAAGAAAGTATAGTAATGTGTGCATACATTTATATTTAGTTTTAAAGTAAACAAATATTACTTATAAATTATTTTTTAGTTTTTAGTTTGAATTTCACAACATATTTTCTGAACGTCTAATTTAATTCTATAACTTCTAGGGCACGAATTATCGATATTTTGAAGTATCGATAGGTAGGTATTGGCTCTGTGATTTATTTTAATTATTTTTTTCTAATTTTCTTCATTTTATTTAAATAAGTACTTATTACTTTCATGATGTAAATACATTTCATTGAAAGTGTGATTAAGTATGTATTGACCGGTGGCAGTGCGGAAGCTAATCGATGAGCTTCGGATAAGTATTATCAAATTATCAATTAAAATGTAACTAAAGGTACCTGTGTATTACTTTTTTGCATAAAATACGCATTTATTATTTGCAGATTTATTTTTGCATATTTAATTTATATCAATAATAAAAGATATCGATATTCGTGGTGGTATCGATATTTATAAGTCTACACTACATAAGTCTCTCTATCTCGGACGCCGCCGCCGCGCCGCCGAGGTTTGTCGTGATGAAGAATTTGTCATCATCATCCATCATTCCTAGCAATGAAGGAGTCATCGTGCACAGAATAATGACTGCAATATTTAACAATTTATGTGGGAAAGAAAGAAATAACTATAATCTTTTTTTGTTTTCTTTAATAAATAAAAGTTCGGAAAAGATCATTTCATTACTAAAAATAAAAGTCAACAATGTGTAGATACCATTTAGTTTTATTTAAAAAATATAAACCTAATCATACAATGCAATAGGCAATAGTAAATTATGACCATGACGTATGCGGTGGTATTTCCTGTTACCAGTCATGGTTTCAAGTTAGATTGATTTTTGAAAATGGGTGTTCGAACTATTGATGATTTGTGTTGGGAATCTAAGAGGTGTTGAAATTTAAACTGCTGAAACTATTGGTAGATAGGTATTTGCATTATATTGTTCGTGAACTAATTACATTACAGTTTATTACTAATTATGATTTTGCACTATTGAACTTGAAGTTCTTCTTGTAGTGCCTCTCCGTTACTGGAGGCCGGCCGTCAGTTTCGCAAACTCTTCTCTGTTCGCCGCTATGCGAAACGGCTCTTCAACCCTGGTGACTCCGGTCCACTCGCGTATATTACTCAGCCATGATTTTTTGCGTCTTTCAGCACGTCTCTTGCCTTCTATTTTACCCATCATAATAAGTAGAAGCAGCTGATATCTGTTGTTGCGTGTATTATACACAACCGTGTTAAATTTCACATATACTGCACTTACGTCTGTTGATTCACACATTCATTACACATAATTGTTTGTTTAACTATTATTTTAACGCTTTTTAGTGTTAATTAATCGTCCTTACAAACACACCGGTCTGTTTGTTTATGTAAAGTCAACTTGTCACCTTGGATGTTTGACAGTGACGTTTGACGGTGACGTTTGAGATGACGTTTGGAAATGGTCCCTGTACATCGGTGGTGTGTTGTGACGGACGTGTTGCTAGAATGTTTTTTATTTACTTATATTTGTAAATAATATAGGTAATTGGTCAAAATTTATAGAATAATAATTTGAACAAGGATTTTATTAGATTAACTATATCTTTTTTCTCCGAGATGAATGAATGCCGCACTTCGACGGTTTTGTCTCTGATCGAAATCTATGTTGTCTCTGATTTCGTGGCAACGCTAGGCTGAGGTGGTAAAGGAAATAGGCCTCGACCAAGATGATCTTTCTTGGATTGCTTTTCGGATGGAACACGCCGCAGGGCTCCACGCCTCGCAATCTAGAACCTCCGTGAACGGAGGATAAGATGGAGCGGTCATAGTGCACCGCTCTTAAACTTAGGTTTTAAGTTGTTAGTTTACGCTTTATTTTTCAATATTCCACGTTCCACGTGTGATACTTTATTAGTTTACTCGTTTAAACTATTTTTCCTCGTGCTCCGGCACGTGATTTAATGTCGTGACATGACTACTTCAGAATGAGTTCCCACTTATATTTTTCTTTCTTTTCGTTGTACATACTGGTTACAATGACCCTGACCCTAAGGGTAATCACCTTCTCTGGATAAATAACCCCTATTTATCCCAGTAAAACAATAACACTTCCTGTAAGCAAAGAGGATTGCCGACCACCATGTGATACAAGACCACATGGCCAGGTGTCTCCAAATCAACAATCCAGGACCCCCAGCTGTTCCTACATTACTGGGAGTGACGAGGTGATACAGTTTATTGGAAGAAAAGGAAAGGACCTGAATGGGATTTACCAAGTAACATCCATTTTATAATTAGAACTTAAACTTTAGAATTTATTTTAAGGCAGCGACTTTGCCTAATATGATTTGTTCCTAGTTTTATCACGTAGAGAGGACGCTCTCAACCTTTGTTAAGAGGTAGGTCTCATAACCAACTTTAAGAATAAGGACATTTTTCTATGTCATGTGTTTTCATAGGTTATGATAATTAGACTTTAGTCTTAACTAGTTTGTTTTAAGAAACATGTAAGAAAAGAAAGGATTTGTTAAAACATTCCTATAGAAAGAATTAGTAATAAGGGATAAGAATATTTATCTACTAAAAAGTGAGTTTACCAAATATGTATATTTTCCTGTAATATATTTAACTTGATATATAAACAATTAACTTGTTTAATTGATTTCAACTAATAGTTGATGGCGCCCTTGGTTAGAATTGAAACACAACATACACCTGGTCTCTTTCTTCAAATGTAACATTCCACAGAGCGACAAGAACCCACCGACCCACTCCGGAGTCTCCTACATAACGCACCACTGAGCTGGCTGTGCGGTTGTCCACCGGTGGCGGGCCGTGTTTTGCACGCCTGTCCTATAGTGAATACTGTCGTGTCGTAAAACGTGTCCCAAATATTTAACTTTGCGCTTTTTAACAGTTTGCAACAACAGTCTAGATATTGCAACGCGCTGGAGAGCTGACTTTCTGAATCCAACTGATACGAACTTGAACTATTCTTATAAATATATATTTTTTGCTTTCTTACAAAATATGACAATGACAAGAAGTAATTATAGGTTATTTTTCGCTCTTTGTATTTTTTAAATTTCTTTTTCTTTTTTCTTATGCTGCCAGCCAGTCCGATTGGCAATTATAAATGCAAAAGTGAATTTGTTGGTTTGTTTGTTGCCTCTTCACGCTTTATCTACTGAACCAATCATCCATCTTTCGCATACACATAGTTGGAAGTACTGAGAACTCCCATAGGGTACTTATCATCCCGGGAAAAAGCACGCGAGTGAGCCGCGGGCAAAAGCTAGCGTGTAAAAAATAAAGAGGCGCCTGCGGCGGCCCTTTATGACGACCCTTTGAGGCACCTCTTTGGGACGACCCTTCGAGGCGCCTCTCCTTTTTCTCGCCCCTCACCGACAACAAGGGGCGCCTGTGACGCCCCTCACTGGACAACAGGGGGCGCCTGTGGCGCCCCTCGCCGGACAACAAGGGACGCCTGCGGCGCCCCTTGACGTCCGGCGCCCTGGGCCGTCGCCCAAACGCGCCCCCCCCTAAAGCCGCTACTGGGTACTGTTTTGTGTTCTTAATAAAATAAAATAAAACCCAAGATCCTCTGTGGGTCGCCAAGGCATCGAAGTAAGTAAGTAATTATCATAATGTTACCATTTTTAAAACGTGCAATAAAGAATTTTTAAATAAAGTAAGTTAACTAAGTGCATGTAACTTAAACAAGTAATGGGCCCAGTGGCCCACATTTGTTTGGAGTTCTATTGAATATATGGCAGCAGTTTGGCAACGCCGACCGTGCCAAGGCTCCGCTGGAAGCGCGCCAAGCCATGACACGCGGCCGCCATTATTATCATATTTTTTTTTAATTTGCATTTCATATGCAAGCAAATTTACGTAGGAAAGTCCTTAAGGCCCCTTAGTAAGTGAAAACGGCAATATTGGCTGTTTTCTATAAGCTGCTGTTTAAAGAATTGAAGAGTTTTCGCCCTGAAATTTCTGATATGTATTGTAGAACTTATGTTTAAAGGGAGGACTGTTTCCAAAACACGATGGGAAAAATTTTGCTCGATAGAAAAAAATCCTGAAGTTACCTCTAAAATTTCATATGAATACAGATAACATCCGTGTTTTATAATAAAAAATGTTTTAAAATCACCAACACAAAGGTATTTTACCTTTTCGATTTCGTGACTGATTTAAATTTTTGAAAAACTAAACATTTCTATTAACTTTTTGATAAAAATGTGAATGGCGCGCAACCGGGACGTCCCCCCCCGCCTCAGCCGCTTCATATAAATTTTCGCTGACCGCCTAACCCCCCTTAAATACTGACAAGCAGTGCTTTGGCACCGGTACCAGATTCTCATATTAAGTACCGGTAAACATATTTCACCGGTAAACTGTCCAGGAGTTTGGATTTGTATGGAGAATTTGAAGCCGATAATAATAAACTGCTGAAAAGTTAGTGAAAACCTAAGTGGGTGTTGAATATGACCGATCACCGAGGTGAAACGTTCGGATCATAGGTTGATATGAAAGTTCATGTTTTTACTTCTGTCGTGTGGTTCACATACTAATTTTCTTATAAATTTAGTTTGCAATGCACTTGGAGTTTCAAGGCAATTCATATTTGTAGAAATACGGACCCGTAAAGTTTAGCTAATTTATTAAAAAATAATAATCACGACTGACAACTCACATAGCCTAGCCACTCGGAGGAATGCAAGGAATCTAAAAATACCTCTCACATCAAAATCTGTAAAGCCGTTCAGGACTTATGGTGAAATAAAGAATCTTACATACATACATGAAACCTGAAAACATAACACTCCTTTTGGCCAGTCGTGTAAAAAAGACAATTTCCGCCAAAAAAAGTCTACGTCTATCTACGGACCCTACATCTGCCTAGCCCCAGTTCCCCACAATATACTTCTGTATTTTAATTAGCATTCTATGTATTGTTTCTGCGACATTGGCATTGATTCGTTAGTAGTGGCTGTAGACACCATTGTCACCTCTGTAGTAATTTACGATCTGATCCGACCGTAAATTGTAGACGTGAGCTGAACGACCATTCCGAGTGGCCTCAGGGGAAATAGTGCAGTTTTATATTAATTTGTTATATAGAAGCGATGTTGGAGGTCAAATGGTCGAACTGTTATATAGAAGCGATGGTGGAGGTCGAATGGTTAAGATGTGTCGAAAGAAGTTCGATATCAGTCATAGGTATAGGTTTTATAAAAAGACAAGCCTCAAACTAGTTCGAGCTTTTGTTTTGTCTGTACGAAGAATTTTGTTTTATTTTTATTATTTTATTTAAAAGTAAACGTACAATGAGCGATTTTTCTGACAGAAAATTAAGAAAAAGAAATCAGTATAAAAAAATCTCAACAGTTGGAGTTTTATTGAAAGCCGAGTTTTAATAATGGCTGTACCTATATTGTGCGCTTTTTATTGGCAGCCAGAGGCAGAAAAAAAATCACCTAACAGTTTGACAGTTGCACAAATCACAATATTGATACTTTTTAGATGTTTTTTTACTAAGTTTTATTTTTTTTTTAATGCCAATCCCGTGAATTTTTGCTTTTTGTATGGAACTTTTTCTCTCGCCTTTGCGCGCCATCTATAAAGTCATCTGGAACTATTTTTTTTTTTAATTTGGGTCTCGGAAAATCCCTCATAGAAGGGCTTAATGCTAAGGCAAAGATAATCTACCAGCCAACCTTTGGGTCATACAGACCAACCTGCAACCTTTGGGTTTTATCCTCATATTTCATCAAAAAGCTTTTATCAAAAATATTTGAAAATGTACTTACGTCCTATTTACAAATATGAATAAATCAACCAACGAAAACCTTCACACGACGACATAAATACAGAAACATGCCTTTGTCTTACATTTAGAAGGTACAAGATAACTCCCGTTTTCTTCATCAAGCCTTTTTCAAACAATGCCTGCGCAACTGAAATGACTACCTGAACACGCGTGCAACAATAGCCAGTGACGCTCCAACAATAAAGTTCATATTTCCACAGCTGGCTGTGTGACATGTGTCGTTTGTGCTTGGTATCGGACTGTTAATTTCCTGCGAGGAGAAATTCGCAATATACTTTGTTCAAAGTGACGTTTTTACTTCGGCTGGAAGTTGTGGAGAAAATTTTGCTTCCCTCCCCTCGTCCGAAAAGAATGTAAAAGTTCAAGGTATTTGGAGCGATGTGAATTTGAAGGCATTCACGGTAATGGAACGAAATGGAAATTACTTTGATTATACTTACTTTGTATACTTACTTCGAATCAGAAATGAGGAGATCCGTAGGAGAACTAAAGTAACCGACATAGCCCGCAGAATCGCGAAACTTAAGTGGCAGTGGGCGGGGCACATAGCTCGTAGAACAGATAGCCGTTGGGGCAGAAAAGTTCTCGAGTGGCGACCACGAACCGGAAAACGTAGTGTTGGCAGGCCTCCCACTCGGTGGACCGACGGACGACCTGGTGAAGGTCGCGGGATGCGCATGGATGCGGGCAGCGCAGGACCGGTCGTTGTGGAAATCTTTGCGGGAGGCCTTTGTCCAGCAGTGGACGTCTTTCGGCTGGGAGAGAGACATAGGTACTTACTTTGTAATACTTTGTATTCAGATTACGTACATAAATTGCCCAAAAAAGGGCTGTAATTGTTTCCACAATTCCTCTGTAACACCTAAATTATTTCGCCTATTCAGATGTTCGAAGACTGATTAGAATCACGAAGCATTTAAGATATTGTTTAAGATATTAACATTTCAAATATTGTAGTCATGCTTTTTATTTTATTACGAAGAATAAATAACCTTTGTTTACTTTTTCCTTTTATTTTTTTAACGAAGAAAAGTTACCTTTGTTTACTTACCCTTTCTTTCTTTACCCTTGACGGAATCCTTAGCGACAAATATATCCTTGGACGACTTTCACAATACACGTGAGGAAAAGCTTTTATCTGGCACATTTTGCTATCTGTATCTTTTCACAAACGAGTTCTAAACAAAGTTGAACAAACGCCTACACAAAATGTTACCGCAATCACACACCACTGCTTGTTTTAAACATCTAATTAAGGCGCAAGCTGAAGCGAAACAAAAAACCACGAGCAGGTAAACCACATCATTATAATTTCTGGACTATTTCTGATATGTTTTATTTTTTGTTTGTTCCCACAACTTTATCACAGATACTGCAATATATAAGCATAGAGAATTTTCATTATCCAGTGAAAACTAGTAAAAGTACTTAGTACGATTTCGAGGTGAAACTTCTGACATCGGGGGAGGGGATTAAATTTTCATCCACTTTCTCTGTACAAACGTCAGGTACAATATAGGTGGTACCTACTAGTGTATAGAACCGGGAAATCCCGGTACTGAAAATCCCGGGATTTCCCGGTTTTTTTGTGGCGGTAATAGAACCGGGAATTAAAATACAAGAACCGGGATTTTCGGTACTTTCGGGATGTTTTTACACGACTGACCAAAAAAGGAGTGTTATGTTTTCAGCGTTCATGTATGTATGTATGTATGTATGTATGTAAGTTTCTTTATTCCACCATAAGTCCTGAACGGCTTAACAGATTTTGATGTGAGAGGTGTTGTTGGATTCCTTGCATTCGCCCGAGTGACATAGGCTATGTGACGTCATCATAAAAACAAAATGGCAGATTATATACGCGATAAACAGCTGACCGAAAAAAATAAATTTGATCAATCTTATCGAGTGTAGTATCAAATTGAAGGGCTTTAAAAGGCAATTTCAAATATATATATAACTTATATGATTGTATGTACTTTTAGTTGTATAAATAAATAAAATAGATAGTAAGATCAACACCGTTAGATCGTCAATGTACACAAAGAGTCCGGCCTTCGGCCTCGCCCCGCTCTTTGCTCACAAGCCCGAGCTCGGCCTTCGGCCTCGCTTGCGTGGCTGGCAGCCCTGGAGCTGCGTTCAGGCCAGGCCGAAGGCCGAGTCTTTCGTATACATGGATGACCTTATGATTTCATTTCAAACGGCTCTTAACGTCGAGTGGCCGAGGGTCTCCTATGATGGCTCGCCCCCCGTCGATTATACGATTCTAGTTTCCGTGGGCAGTACCCCAGATCCACTTTGGCGTGCCTTGCGCCCATAAGGCAACAGTCCAGAGCTTCGTCTAAACTACCACCGGCTGTGGTCGACGCCAGGGTTCTCTATGTCATTCGGTCGAGCACCTCCCCGCCTATATATTATAGGTACTCTCCGCAGGCAGTACCCCAGGTCTACTTTCAGGTCTATTTTGGTACCGTTCCCGGTGCTGCTGCATCTGCGTTTAAATTGAAGGATTAGCTTTTATATTTCATCTCAAACCTTTAGTAAACCAAGGACCCCCCCCCCGGCTGCGCAATCAAGGCCACAGCCCGAGCTGCGTCCAGGACAGGCCGAAGGCCGAGTCTTTCGTATACATGGATGACCTTATGATTTCATTTCAAACGGCTATTATCGAGCACCCCCTATATATTATAGGTACTCTCCGCAGGCAGTACGGTACGCCAGGTCTATTTTGGTACATTTTCCGGTGCCGCTACAGCTGCGTTTACATCGAAGGTTTAGCTTCCCTTCCCCCAGCCGCGCCGTCTCGTCCAAGCATGCCCTGCGTATGTCCAATGGACAAACATTCACGCGTTTGCTACTCAGTTAGCCTTCAATCGCGTTTATGTTGCGCCCATCACTAAAATGACTGGCGTGACGTTATCATATAGGTAAATAATGGCACGCTCGGTTTTCATACTATCGAACAAACTTGCGGTATCTAGCCTAATCTAACCCCCTCCCAGCCGCGCAAGCAAGGCTACAGCCCGAGCTGCGTCCAGGCTAGGCCGAAGGCACAGGGGTTTCGTATACATGGACGACCTTATGATTTCATTTCAAACGGCTATTAACGTCGGCTATGACTGGCTGTGGTCGTCGCCCAGGGGCCATTGTAATATTTGGTCGAGCACCCCCCCCCCCCCCTATCTATTATCTATCTTAGTTTCCGCGGGCGGTAATCCCAGCTCAGGTCACTTTGGTTGCTATATTTCCCGATGCTGCTGCAGCTGTGTTTAAATCGAAGGCTTAGCTTCCCTTCCCCCAGCCGCGCTGCCGTTTCGAGAATAAAGTGCAAGACGAGGCTTTAGCCTAAAGTCGAGCCCTCTGTATACAAGGACGACTTTTATATTTCATCTCAAACCTCCAGTACACCAGGGGCACACAACCGCCTGAGCTGCGTCCAGGCTGGGCCGAAGGCCGTGCCGGAGCACGATCACGAGACGGATCTCGTGAGCATAAAGGGGGGCGAGGCCGTAGGCAGAGTCCTTCGTATACATGGATGATCTTCCGATTTCATCTTAAAGCCCCAATAATCAACCGAGATACTGAGGCCGAAGGCCGATTCGCCTTGGCCCGCGAGGCCGATGGCCGAGTTCCGTGTATGAGAAGCCGAGAGGCGTAGCGAGTCCTAAGGCCGGGGCCCGCCTCCAGCCGGTGCAAGTGAGAGCGAAGGCAGAGTTGCAGCTTCATAGCAAAGAGCTAAAGCGAAAATAGTCTTTCGGCTCTTTACCTAGTCTAAACCGACAACTCTTCTACGTTGATGACTTTTTACTTACCTCTTAAACTTTTCTTTAACATACTCGAAACTGCAATAGTAAAATTGTCCTGCACAGCACGCTAGGTGCTTTAGCCTCGCCTCGCCTCTCGGTTTTATGTACGCAGCTCACCCATCAGGCCTTCGGCCTCAGCCCCTCTGCTGGTTTGAGATGAAATGAGAAGGTCATTTATGTATACGAAGGGCTAGGCCTTCGGCCTTGTCACTCTCTCTGCTCACGAGATGGAGCTCGACCTTCGGCCAAGCACAAGTTGTCAGTCGTGTTTTTTATTTTTTAATAATTAGCTTGTTATTTATTTATTTGGTTCGCTAACTGGCTATGCAACACACAAGTTCATTAAGATTTATGTGAAGGCATCCAAGTTGTCATCCTTCTTATATTATTATTCAAATCGTTAATTGACATCATTAAAAACCGCATAGAACTCATTATTTGGTTTTGAAATCAGCTGAAATTTATACCCTTATAGTTTATACGGGCAAATCCATTTAAATATATGGCAATTAACAACACTGACGCTATGCGCGGCGAACGGTGCAGGAGCAGAACTCTGTGGTGATTTGGAAGATTCGGAAGGATGTTAGATCGACGCAGAATGACGACCACGAAACAAATTTAAAAATCGAGGTGGCTCTTTTCGAAAATGGAGGCGATCGTTGCCGACATTTATCACAAGCTTATGGTCATCTTCTGAGTATTCCATCCACCAGTGTTGAGCCAGAAATGATTTTTTCTTCGGCTGGCCTGCACTGCGGTGTAATAAATTTAGATCGCGTTTAGGTGATGTAACTTTGGACGCGTTAATATTGTTGAGGACATATATTACAAAGCAAAAAAAGCTTTCAACAAGCTAATTATTAAAAAATAAAAAACACGACTGACAACTTGTGCTTGGCCGAAGGTCGAGCTCCATCTCGTGAGCAGAGAGAGTGACAAGGCCGAAGGCCTAGCCCTTCGTATACATAAATGACCTTCTCATTTCATCTCAAACCAGCAGAGGGGCTGAGGCCGAAGGCCTGATGGGTGAGCTGCGTACATAAAACCGAGAGGCGAGGCGAGGCTAAAGCACCTAGCGTGCTGTGCAGGACAATTTTACTATTGCAGTTTCGAGTATGTTAAAGAAAAGTTTAAGAGGTAAGTAAAAAGTCATCAACGTAGAAGAGTTGTCGGTTTAGACTAGGTAAAGAGCCGAAAGACTATTTTCGCTTTAGCTCTTTGCTATGAAGCTGCAACTCTGCCTTCGCTCTCACTTGCACCGGCTGGAGGCGGGCCCCGGCCTTAGGACTCGCTACGCCTCTCGGCTTCTCATACACGGAACTCGGCCATCGGCCTCGCGGGCCAAGGCGAATCGGCCTTCGGCCTCAGTATCTCGGTTGATTATTGGGGCTTTAAGATGAAATCGGAAGATCATCCATGTATACGAAGGACTCTGCCTACGGCCTCGCCCCCCTTTATGCTCACGAGATCCGTCTCGTGATCGTGCTCCGGCACGGCCTTCGGCCCAGCCTGGACGCAGCTCAGGCGGTTGTGTGCCCCTGGTGTACTGGAGGTTTGAGATGAAATATAAAAGTCGTCCTTGTATACAGAGGGCTCGACTTTAGGCTAAAGCCTCGTCTTGCACTTTATTCTCGAAACGGCAGCGCGGCTGGGGGAAGGGAAGCTAAGCCTTCGATTTAAACACAGCTGCAGCAGCATCGGGAAATATAGCAACCAAAGTGACCTGAGCTGGGATTACCGCCCGCGGAAACTAAGATAGATAATAGATAAGGGGGGGGGTGCTCGACCAAATATTACAATGGCCCCTGGGCGACGACCACAGCCAGTCATAGCCGACGTTAATAGCCGTTTGAAATGAAATCATAAGGTCGTCCATGTATACGAAACCCCTGTGCCTTCGGCCTAGCCTGGACGCAGCTCGGGCTGTAGCCTTGCTTGCGCGGCTGGGAGGGGGTTAGATTAGGCTAGATACCGCAAGTTTGTTCGATAGTATGAAAACCGAGCGTGCCATTATTTACCTATATGATAACGTCACGCCAGTCATTTTAGTGATGGGCGCAACATAAACGCGATTGAAGGCTAACTGAGTAGCAAACGCGTGAATGTTTGTCCATTGGACATACGCAGGGCATGCTTGGACGAGACGGCGCGGCTGGGGAAGGGAAGCTAAACCTTCGATGTAAACGCAGCTGTAGCGGCACCGGAAAATGTACCAAAATAGACCTGGCGTACCGTACTGCCTGCGGAGAGTACCTATAATATATAGGGGGTGCTCGATAATAGCCGTTTGAAATGAAATCATAAGGTCATCCATGTATACGAAAGACTCGGCCTTCGGCCTGTCCTGGACGCAGCTCGGGCTGTGGCCTTGATTGCGCAGCCGGGGGTCCTTGGTTTACTAAAGGTTTGAGATGAAATATAAAAGCTAATCCTTCAATTTAAACGCAGATGCAGCAGCACCGGGAACGGTACCAAAATAGACCTGAAAGTAGACCTGGGGTACTGCCTGCGGAGAGTACCTATAATATATAGGCGGGGAGGTGCTCGACCGAATGACATAGAGAACCCTGGCGTCGACCACAGCCGGTGGTAGTTTAGACGAAGCTCTGGACTGTTGCCTTATGGGCGCAAGGCACGCCAAAGTGGATCTGGGGTACTGCCCACGGAAACTAGAATCGTATAATCGACGGGGGGCGAGCCATCATAGGAGACCCTCGGCCACTCGACGTTAAGAGCCGTTTGAAATGAAATCATAAGGTCATCCATGTATACGAAAGACTCGGCCTTCGGCCTGGCCTGAACGCAGCTCCAGGGCTGCCAGCCACGCAAGCGAGGCCGAAGGCCGAGCTCGGGCTTGTGAGCAAAGAGCGGGGCGAGGCCGAAGGCCGGACTCTTTGTGTACATTGACGATCTAACGGTGTTGATCTTACTATCTATTTTATTTATTTATACAACTAAAAGTACATACAATCATATAAGTTATATATATATTTGAAATTGCCTTTTAAAGCCCTTCAATTTGATACTACACTCGATAAGATTGATCAAATTTATTTTTTTCGGTCAGCTGTTTATCGCGTATATAATCTGCCATTTTGTTTTTATGATGACGTCACATAGCCTATGTCACTCGGGCGAATGCAAGGAATCCAACAACACCTCTCACATCAAAATCTGTTAAGCCGTTCAGGACTTATGGTGGAATAAAGAAACTTACATACATACATACATACATACATACATACATGAACGCTGAAAACATAACACTCCTTTTTTGGTCAGTCGTGTAAAAAGACCAAACAGTTTATCTGTGATCGCTAGATTTTATTTGATTCTTAGATATTAATCTGTTGGCGAAGATTTTATTTGATTTTTATATCTATTTGATTTCAATTTTATTTGTAATTTTATTGTAGCTAAGGGTTCCTATTGTTTTCACGGCGTTAAATTAAGAGTACTTTCAATTATAGTTTGGTTTTAACTGGATAATTAATGAATACTAAGTTTTACTATTGCCAAAGGCTAAGGTTAATTAGTCATTAATTATAATTAAAGATAAACTATTAATGGTTGAAAAAAAAATTTAAGTACCGAAAATCCCGGGCATCCCGGTTCCAGCATAGTCCAGTACCGAAAATCCCGGTTCCTTGAAACATATCCGGTTCTCTATACACTAGTACCTACATAAGTTTTTTTTAGAAACCTTACCTTAAACTGTAAAATTTGGAGGCACGGAATCCTAAAACCTAAGGTTTACATTGACCTTCTGTAAAATTAAATGGAAAGCAGCAGAAGTAGAATCTAACCTCGCAGCCGAGGCCACCTCACCAAGATTCAGGTCGAATCAATTTTGTTACTTTTCCAAACTTTTTCGTTTATCATGATAACATGTTACATACAGTGTTATAGGGTCACTTGTAAAACAAATAACACTTAAAGGGCTTCAATAATTTACTGAACATCTCTCCATTGAATGTTATAACGCAATACGCAAAAAGAAATTCGTTTTCCTTTACCATATCTGAAAAGCTGATCGCTCATATTTACGTATGGGAAGTGCGCAATTTAACGAAGCATTTTTTGTATGATACTTTTATGTTTTATCGTCTGATCAAGTACGGCACCCGACAAAATACTTTTTTTATGTCTATCCATTCATTGAGAAGCGATTGTGGTCTAGTGGTTAAGTGAACTGCCTGTGGGCTAATGGTTTGAATTCTACTAGACCTAGTATATATATCATATAATCTTTGTCATATACCGACCGACCGATATAGAGTGGAGACCCAGAAAGACCACGAGGGGAAGAGGTCGTCCAGCAGAGAGATGGGTGGACGATATCAGGAAGCATATCGGTCACACACAAATGGATGAGAAAGGCTAGAGACAAGGAGTCATGGAAGAGAATGGAGGAGGCCTATGTCCGAAGACGGACGAAACAAAGGCTGCAATGATGATAATGATATCATACACCAGAGAAAAGAAGCAGCGTCACATTGTTTTTTCTTCGCTCCCAGACCAGAATAGCATGGAAAATAACGGAAACACAAAGGAATCATTCGGGAATTTAATAATAGCACCGTTATATATCACTGAGTGGAACCGGTCTGGAAGAAAAAAACAATAGGCACACTCGGCCAGTCGGTGCTAAAGTTATTTAATAGAAATAAAAAAAACAGCTACAGCTGCGCCCTCAATAGGCGCCCGTCAGGGTCCGCTTCCGGCGCCCACACCCTTCGCTGCTCGCTATGTCCATTTGCCGGAGCAGACTAGCGACTTTTTGTGTCGCAATAAGGATTATCGTTTTTCCGCTCCTTTGTTGGCACTACTGGCGAATGAGGTCTATCTAATATTACAACACTGTCATTCATCAGCTGTCAAAGTCAAATGACAGTATCATCTAATAGTATCATCAAATGACAATTCCATCTGACAGACCTTATTTGACCATCTGGCAGACTCTATTTGCACCGAATAGGTGCTAATATATAAAGTAAGTACCTACCTATGTATTTTCATAAAAGCTATGTTACGAATACATATGGAAACATTATTTGACCGCTAAGGCCCATCCGATGCTGTAGCAGATAATTATGATCTTCTAATTCCGTATGATCGCTTATCTTTCGATTACAGTTGGTGTACCTAGCACCTACAAAATATGCAACATGACAAATCTTGCAAGCATGTCAATCAGATCTAGGCAATCTAGGATAAAGAAATCACCTATAAAAAAAATATATTGCGACTTTGTATTTGTATACATTTGGATTTGAACCTTTGTTTTCCACTTTCACATTTTCAAATGTTTTACCATCGCCAATCGCAATGCTAATAGTATCAAGTCTGCCATGGTTCTAAGCGATAACTAAAGCAGTAATTTCCATGGAAAAAGATGCTTACATATTACCTGCTTTCTCATCATCATCATATTCAGTAGTTTCTTACAAAACGATGGGCACAGAAATAAGTAATATAAATACTACGTACGATGGGCATAAGTCGCATTTCGTTCTGTTTTAACTTTTTGACATTCAATTAGGTTCGATTGACGAAACATGTTGTCGGATACATTTCTATCTAAGTATTTTTGACGACGCATGTTGCGCATACTTACATTTTTGTGTACTTTTGGGAAATAAATTACTTAAATGTTGTAAATAATTGTATTCGTTGAAATATATCAACCGGACATTATTACTAAAAACACAACAACAATACACAACCGAAGGATCTCTACAACACAACTGACATATACTACCTACTTACTTACTTTACCTACCTACTACAATCGCTTTTTCAAAATTACAATGTCGTCATCCCAGCGTGTTTTAGGTTTTCGGATTTTCGGTTATGGTTACCGTATTTTGCTTTGGTTTATTTATTACCTAGTATCCTTCCATGCTGGTCTGGGAGCGAAGAAAAAACATAGAATGTGCCAGCTGCTTCTCTTCCCGCGCAGATTGTAAAAGTCAATCGAGGGAAAGGGCTTTAAACTGGGGATTCCTCCACTCATAGACGATGGCCTAGCAACCTGTCACTGTCTCTATTCCATCAAAAAGCCCACTAGTCCACTACTCAGCTAAGCGTGGCCTTCGAGTCTCACGATTCTTGGCTCTGTCTGCCCCGTAAGGGATAAAGACGTGATTCTATGTATGTATGTATGTATGTAGTACCTAGTGCTTATTATTAACAGTGAAAATTACCCTACTATTTTGAAATATTAGTCATTACTTGTTTCCAGGAATGCCAAAATTGTACTCTTTAACGAATTTATAAACAAGTGCAAGTATTTAGTTCATTATAAACGAAACCTAACTCCTCAACACCGTAATGATGCAAAGTTTGGCTTCCAACTTTCTTGTATTACAATACCTAAAATATTCACGATACTTCAACTTGTTAAAATTGCGAAAGTATCAAAATTCGCCCTTTAACGCTCCATTAATTAATATTGACGTTATATGAGAAGGGATCGGGATTCTTTCCCGAATTATTGGCGGTGCTACCTACCTTTTTGTCAGCTTTTCAACGATATCAACCTTTATATGTAGATAAATTGCAAAAATACCTCTAAGGGTTAAAGGAAGGACAGCTAACAACATGATGATAACACTGTTTACCATAGGTCAATCACAAATCGTATGCCCTGGATCCACTCACATCAACCAATTAAGTATAAGCGTCATGAGTCTGGACTCAGTTAATGAAATTCTGGGCCCGTATGGTGGGTCTTGCATTCCTTCCCTCTACGCCAACCTTCTCTGTCCTGGGGCATCCTTATCCAAATTGTTGCCAGCAGTATTCTTAACATCGTCGACTAAACACATATTTTTGGCTTATGACTGAACGAATACTTCTGCGTTCCAGAGACGGGCATGTACCTGGGCTCGCCGTGCGCGCAGTGGTGCAACCCGAAGCTGGTGCACGTGGTCTGCGAGCCTTCCACCCGGACCTGCCAGTGCGACTCCAAGCATTCCGTGGCGCTGGGCGTCGCTAAGGGCTGTGCCAAACGTAAGTCAGTCCTCTCTTGCTAATGTATCTGTCTTCAGAGACGAGCCTGGGCTCGCCGTGCATGCAGTGGTGCAACCCTAATCTATTTGTTCTTCCAGAACGCGAAGCATTTTGATGTGCACTACTCTCAATTGATCAATATTGATCAACTTTAGTAACTGACATTGTCTATATTTGTCATTGAAGGTAAAATACGGTGATACTATTTAATTTTACCAAAACCCTCTATTTCAAAGTCGACTCTCTGTACTGTGGTTGCTTTCACTCTTCGAAAAAAATGTTTCTTTGATGGTAAGTCCGGGAATTAACAATTATTGTTTCTACGAAATAAGATAGAAAAGTATCAGTACAGTTTTTAATCTGATAGCTCTTAACAGTGGACCAACAGGTAAAGACATAATCAAAGACTTCCAAGTCAATGTAAATAAAAAACAAATAAACACGGTCCTTTCATAGAACCGTCCAACTTAAACTACGACAATATTTTCCGCCATCAACTGTATTGTTTGCAAATAGCGAAGACAAAGCTCGACAACATTCATCTTTTGTTCGGCAAACGCAAGAGCTCTTCATGGAGTGGAGAGCTCAACTCACCCTGATGAGATTTTAATTCAATTTCAAGCCACGCTCATTTTATAAAATCACTGCCACTACACACTATAAAAGAAATAATGATCAGTCGTGGGACACCAGGCAGATATGATAATAATATATCGAATTAAGTATCCATACTAATATTATAAATGCGAAAGTTTGGATGTGAGTTTGTGAATTTGTGAGTTTGTGAATTTGTGAGTTTGTGAGTTTGTGAGTTTGTGAGTTTGTGAGGATGTTTGTTACTCAATCACGCAAAATCTACTGGACGGATTTCGATGAAATTTGGTACAGAGGTAGATAATGACCTGGAATAGCACATAGGCTACTTTTTATCCCGGGAAAAAGCACTGTTCTCGTGGGAAATTCACGCGGGCGAAGCCGCGGGCAAAAGCTAGTATCAAATAAAATTATGTCACAAGATTCTACGGTAGATTTGTCTGACCTACTGTGTTAGATTTTAGATTCACATTAAAAGTGTCAGGTGGACCATGGGTAATAAATAAATCTCGAGGTCCATCCAGGTGAACTACCGGGAATATAAACAAATCCCCGTGGTACAACACGTGGACCACAGGCAAAAAAAAATATCCCGTGGTACTTCTGGGTAGACTACGAGGTGAAACTCGGGAACTAAAGGTACCTATATACAGTATTCTCATAATTAAAATTTTTGGTAAGAGTGTATATGAATTAGGGATTTTGTTTATCTAGGACTAGAGTATTTAATGAATGAAATAGCCCTAATAAAATGTCACCCCAATCGGAAACAGAGAAATCAATGTAGGTCAAACTAAACTTGCAAGATTTGATTACAGGCCGAGGCACTAAATAAAAGTAACAAAACCATCCAACCGCTTCTGTCTGAACGTGTTAGGTACAAAAAATATGACGAACTTATTTTCAACCTTACAACGCGATCCTAAATTTTCTAATGAACCCCTAATATGTTTAAGAAAATTGATGAATTCCTTTACCATCACAGCAAGGAAGCTGGGCGAGCAGTGTTTCTACCGTCAGACATGTAGAGCGTTCGACGCACACTCGTCCTGCGTCCAGGTCAACCACAATGCATACTGCCAGTGCGATCCTGGCTACCACAGCACCTCGCACTCCAGGCCTACGCAGAGGATATTCTGTACTGAAGGTAAGACCTGAAATTAATGGACTTGACTCAACAACCAGAGGATTTAATGCGCCCTGCACCCAGTGCGTGTCAACCACAATTATTATATTCTTGCTGTCAGTGCGACACTGGCAACTACAACATCTCGCTCTCTGTGCAGAGAATATTTTGTACCGGAGTTAAGACTTGAAATAAATGGTCTACTCTCAAAAGCCAGAGGATTTGGGGCGTCCCGCGCATCCAGGTCAACATCAATTCGTATTGGTGGCCCAGCTATTTTTGTCACGTGAAGGAAAGGGCTAAAGTTGTGTGGTAAAAAGAGATCAAATGGAACGTCTTTTTCTTTCTGTTAGTAATTTTTTTCTTGTTCGCTCCCACATTCAAGCTGTATACAGTATGCAGGTCCTTGACTTTAAACGACGTTTCATGACTTCTCCCCAGACTTGGTACTGCTGACAGCGGACATGCCGACGCTACTGGGCGTGGCGTCGGGCATCTTCGTGCTAGCTGGTCTTCTCTGCATGGTGCTGCATCTGTACACGAGGGCGCGGTATCATCCCACGCACTTAGCTGACGCGAGACTTACACCACCGTGTCTGTACTCGCTAAATGATACAGGTATATAACTGCTTTTATGATAACCTTTGTTATTGCCTTTAGATACATCAGAGACCTATTGAAACCCCTCATCATTTTCAACATTCTCAACCAGTCATGGGAGATAGCAATGGAGAAACTGGCATAAAATCTTCGCCTTTGTTTCGGGCCCAACACCGTCACGTTTTTGGTCCATCATTTCCATTTTAACTGCAACATCTACCTAAGCAACATAAGTCCTCAATCTTTCTTGATTGTATTTATCTTGTCAGAAAAACTTAGGTATAACTTCGTATACTCCATTTCAGGTGGCACCATAAGCGGGACGCGTGCGTCGTCCCGAGCGTCGTCTCGCAGTGGCTGCACGAGCGGCACCCTGGAGCTGGAGTCGTCCACGTCGCGCCGCGCGTCCCGGCGCGGCGTGCCGGTGTCGGCGTCGCGCGCAGGTGCGGCGCGCACCGCGGCCATCTTGCTAATCTCGCGCCACCTCAAGGCCGTAAGGCGGGACGGCGGCGCGCACCCGCCTAAGTGCGCCGCCAAAGGTGATCTGGATAATGTATGCAGCCCGCGGCCCCATTTCTGCACGTCTTGGTGTCCGGGCGACGGCGGACGAGCTTTCCTCGAACGCTGCGTTCAGGATTTCTGGCTTGTGTGTGATCTGTGGAGGAGGGATCATAATCATGTTAATGCCAAAACGTGGCTGTTAATAACCCTACAATTTCCAAAAATGTCAACAATTGTGACTCACATTTAGTCAAAATTTGATAATAATGATGAAGTGAATACGAAGAATGAAATGCTTTCGGGGAAAGTCCGCAACGCATGCAAAGCGCCGATGACGCCCGTCTGTTAGATGTTGCGTTTCGGTGTTAGCGGCCACGGACAGACGCTAGTCCACCACTCGATGTTGAACCAAATATGCTCAGTCAAACCAATTTCCTAGGCTTCTTCTGAAATAAAGCAAAATTTTATTATATCATTTTACTTTCTATTAACTTCCCTTGTGTCTTTTGAACCCTTGTTTTGTGTATATAAAGTTGTGAACTGTTTCAAACTGTGCTGGTAAATACCCTGAATGCAATAGATAGCTCTTATATTTTTACGGAATCAGTATTTTCGTATTTGTAATCTCTAATTTTTTAACTCCATCATTAGTCTTTGTTTTAATAAACTTAAACATCAACGTAGACAAGAAACATTTTTCTGTAATTTAATTCCGTACTACTAGTTACTACTCCGCTGGCTCAGTGACCCCAAAGTGGATCTTGGGGACACTGAGACGAATTCCAAACAATTCGTAATAATATGCAGACGAATTACAACAATCAATTTGATTCATCTTCTTATTATTTGCTCTAGAATGGCATATTTGGGAAATATCGACCTAAACCTAACGGTTTTGACGGTTTGTCGTAAGTACGCTTGATGTGAGGCTTTACTCGTGGCATTGGCACTATCAAGAACAACCTTTGGGCTAAAACTATTGTAAAGCTATGGTGTGGCGTCAGTCGAGCAAGATGGCCAAGGTCTCTGTCTATTCCTTTCTCTTCTACACTTCTTCGAAACTGAATCAAGGTAGCCTTAGCCTGGTCTGTAGCCTCAGAAAGATTCAACTCTCTGGGAGTTACATGACCATACACATTTAATAACACTTATCACATTCACTTAGCACATGATCCAGATATCCAATCATGGATTGGGGTTTCTGATTGCATTAATGTACATCTTAGCTATTGAAATTTTCGGGAAAAAGACGTACAATTAGAAGGCATCACTGTTAATAGAAAATTGCATAGAATTGTTAAAAAAAACTTCTTGATGTTATACACAAATACATAAGTTTTAATTTAACTTTAACTTTTCAAGGTAACATTGGTTTATAAGGGTTTTAATAACTAATTTAATGGTAATGCCTTTGAGAAATACATCAGATAAGTACTATTCGAGGGCCAAGGCTTCAGTTTCACGACCAGCACGTTGCTTCGCTTCTGTCAAACTGTCCACTCTTAGCGTTGGCTCTGCATGCAAGTCTGAATCATGTCATGTCGCAATCAGATTGAAGTATATAGTATACAGTTGTACCCTGTTAGTAGATAATTGACTTGTACCTATAATTCATTAACAAAATTCGTTTGTTTCAAGTCGCCAAAAACAACGCACCCTTTAACAAAACTCTCTCAAAACTGAAGTTGAAAACAATAAAACTCAATGGATATCACATAATAATACTGCTTGCAACAAATACTGGCAAAGATTATATATTTTCCATACCAAATGCTAAGCAATCTAGCTGATTTTCTATTTCAAATCGCATCTTCTTAGCTTTGAAACAAAAATTCACCTGGCAATGACATTTCTACAACTTGGCTTACATTCTACACCAAAACAATCATGCTATGCATTCACAGCAGCAACGCATAGCACAAAATATTCGAGCGAGACCCTGACGCAAAAATAGTAATTATCTTATTTTTCACTCAGGTTCGCGACGTCCAAGTTTAAGTTCAGTTCAAAGCAGCTCTTCGTCTATTAGGAGTTACAGTGCGAAAAAGTGGGAGAGGGAGAGAGAGCAGAAAGAGCGACGGCAGATGAGTATGCGTCTGGCGCAGCTCCACGACAAGATGGCTGCGGGCAGGGAGATCCCGAAACATGCGCCGACGCCGTCCCCTCGCTCGCCAAATAACTCCACAGACGGGCTGTTGCCAGCTGTATGTGAGATTAGAGAAGTAAGATCATCATCAGTTCCTTATTAGACTCCGTTTAGGTATCCTGATTTCGATGTACCGAGTATCTTTGCAAGACGATGTTTTAAATATGCCGGCCACTTATATTAGGTCATTATAGACAGGATACTTAAATGGTAGTGTTGCATTAGTTAGTTAACCAAATGTGACTCCGCAAAATACCCTGTGAACTGTTAAGTAACTTGCAATTAAAGTATGTTTTGACTCTCTCCTCTGTTCAATCTTGAATGAAAGGCCCTTCATCATGAAACCATGTTTACCTCTTGTGCCACATCGCACCTTACCTATCTAACCTTGTATTTATAGTACCTTATCATCAGAAATTGCAAATAATTTCAGCTATAAAGTTTCTACAATAAACTAATTCGTATCACAAGTTTGTAATTTTGACGTGTCAACTGTTTTTTCCTAATAACATGGTTTATGATTAAAATCCAGACACATCCCTGGATCACAGTATACTTAGAAGACGTCAGCAGATTTTTTTACACTCTAACAGAAGCAGAGCCTGGAACGAGTACTAAAATTTAGTTCACAATAATTTCTGTACTCCCACAGGAGTCTCGAACGACAGCTAATATCCAACTCATTCTTTCAGCTGGTGACAAACCCAGAGCCTCAACTGCAGGGCGTGGACGGTCCTTGCTCCTCGTCGTCGCTGTACTGACACCAGCACAACAGGAAGACGCGTCGCTCCCTCGACTCGCTCTCCTCTGACGGCACACCAGCATTAGCCTGGATGTAGACAACTAGACGTGACCAAAAGTGCTTCAGTGTGCGTTAATCGAACCAGAAGAGCAAGAAGACTCGTCGCTCTCTCTCGCTCTTTTTAAACACGCCAACCTGGATGTAGAAGACTAGAAATGACCACAAGTGCTTCAGTGTTTCCCGCGGCACAATAACCTTGGCCTGGATGTAACCTTTCATGATATGGCCAAATGTTGACGTTTATACAATATGGCCAGTCGAAGCTAGCCTATCATGACCAACACGAGACAGACATGACCAAAAGTGCTTCAGTGTATCTGTGAATCGAAGTGTCTCCGAATGTCGAGTTATTTGATAAGCTTCGGTGATACAAGTACTGTGGATGTAAAAGATTTAATCTTAGCTAATGTTCTAAGGTGAAATGATATAATTGTTTGTAATAAAATCGATAAACTCGAAAACAATTAGGAAATGATTAGGATGACACTGATGGGACAGGTTTACTTACTAAACATATTTACAGAAAACAGAATTTCCATGGCTAGAGAATTAATCGTAGGATGATAAACAGAGATTAACATAATAAAGCGACGCAGTGCGTCAATTTTTCATTGATTTGCGTTTCAAAAACCGGGTATGTCTTGCTTTGTTCAGCAAATTCATATTTTTAATAGCGTACCTTCCTAGACTGAATTGAAATTATCGCGCTGTATACTTAGATACTATGATTAATTTTCGAACTACCAATCCACAGTACCTGTACTAAATGAAGAAAATAATATAGCGTATAATGTAATAATCCATACATATGGTTCAAATCAGAAAACCCCGCGTAGAAACACCATTTCAATTAAAAATAAGCAATAGGACAAATTCGGATTGATCGCTTCAAGCTTTTAGATTTAAGTACTTTAAGTAAATATAGATAAGCAATGAGGATTGAAATTCGTTTGGAAGAGCCTTTTTCTGTAGTTGAGTAACTGACAACGTCGTCTAGGTAAACTAGGTTTTAATAAGGTAAATGTCCCCTACTTCAACATATAGAATACGCAGTACAATTTCTGTGATGAATAAATGAATTCGATCCCCGTTGCTATCGACTTTATATAGGCGAAATTTTGTGGAATATATTTTGGCAGCTATCACTAGGGATGTGGATTTCCGCCATTATATATTATACCTCCTATAGGCGTGAAGGTTACAAAAGCTTAAATCAAAAAGCCTAGGTACTTTCGTTAGGTTAAAATGTATAGACATAGTGTAAGTGCGATAAACATAGGTACTTAGGCGTTTATATGAAAATTGGTTAAATTGGGACATACATATAGGTACCTAATTATGAATTATTTTATGGGAGACACTTAAATATTTTCAAATTATCATGTCTAAATTTATTTTGTTAACAATGACTGGGCATTTCCTTGCCTAATCAATTGTTTGAAAGATTTAAAAAATGCTTTGTCTTTTTGTTATTGCAAAAGTGAAAAAATGATTTAAGTACCTACTTAATCAGGTACTTTATTTTTTCTACACAATATAGACAGGTACGTATGCTTGACATGGCAGGAAAGGTTATCTGAGTTCGCAGCGCAATGAAACATATTAGATTTTGTGAAAAACCCAGAGAAATATAATATTTTTATTATAGGAGTATTTATATCTGTGGGAAATCTTTGTTATTAATATAAACATGTACACAAGCGAGATAATACATTATTAAAACATAAACAAGACGATGTAACTTATTTATTATTATTAAATCATGGACGTAGGAAAAAAGAATTAAATTAACTGTATCAAACGATAGTAGGTGTATATCATAGAAGTAAATGGCATGATGTACTTACTCCCATAATAAAATAAGGTCAGATAAAGATAGAAATCGAATTGTATAAATATATCACAGAAACTTGTATAAAGACTGAATCTCCTAATATTTATACAAAAGTTAGTAATTAAAAATATCTGCAATTGATACATCAAAAACGAAGAACAAAAATTATACTTACACAATGACGACCTCCGAGGCCTAACGGTCATCATCATGACACCGGACTGCTACACCGGAGGCACAGAATTAATATTAGTACTACCCGGAGGTCCCGGGTTCGAACCCCGGTCGGGTCAAGATGGAAAATGATCTTTTTCAGATTGACCTGGGTCTTGGATGTTTATATGTATTTGTTATAAAATAATCATTGAGTTAGCATCCCATAACACAAGTGTCGAACTTACTATGTATGTGTGATTTGTCCGTATATGTGTATTTTAATTTAATACATGCAGATGATAGAATATTTACCTAAATACAATACCTACCTTCACCTACTTCTGATCGATACTGTTAATCAATTTATTTTACTCGTCTAACCACAGAAATGGCACAAATTCTTTAAGCTTTTCTTATCATTTAGGTACTTACCTATTCCGGGCTTATTCAACCATTTTATGTGAAAAGTAGGTAGGTACCTACTTACTTATAAGTATATAAAAATGAAATATTCACAATTTAGGTAGGTACCTTGAAAATTCGTTTATGTTTGTAACGGAGTAGATATTATCTTATCTTCATCATCAGTCACTGACTTTGTGATAGGTCGTCTAATTTGTTACTAAAAATAGCATTAGTGACACATAAAATGCGCATAATAAATGAATAATGTACTTACTAGCAATACATATAATAAATGGGCAAATGGAATAATAATGTTCAGGTAAAATTGTGAGATTGACGGAACAGCAACAATACATATCAACGAGACACAGGACCGTACGAAAGAAATGTCGCAAACAAAGGGATGCATAGCCGAGCAGTAGTGGGATGAGAAGTCTTGTTACATATTTGAAAGAAAAAAAGAAAAATTATTTATTAGGCACAAATAACAAACTATTTATGAATACGGTAAAATTAGTAGTCTATTTTACGAATTTATCAATTTTAATCATTTGTATATATTACTATTCAAATTTATTAATCTATTCAGTTTATTTATTTAATGTTCATATTTAATTTAGGTAGGTACCTACTAATTTCTTGACGCAACTTGCAACACCCACAACTTGGGTTCATGTACCTATTTACTTAAGTACATTTACAAACATATACTAAGGATAAATGAATTAAATTAAATAAATGAATTATATCTTCAAATCAGCTCAGTTATCAGAATCATGTTATTTCCAGAAATACCAACAAGTTCTGGAACAGTGGTGTCGTGTGCAAGCTCTCCCAGCTTTCTGAAGCTACACTAGACAGAGTTTATCATTTTGACAGCAACAGTTGTTATTAATATCGTTCTAACGATTAGCTTTATTTATAAAGTTTCTTATTTTCGTCTCGGCCGTGGCCTCGTCGTATTCTTGATCTACACATATTCTCGGGTCTTCAACCTTGTTGGGGTAGACAGAGCCTCGAGATGTCAAATCTAGTCCCAGTAATTGGGCTTGAAGATGAAAATAAAAATTATAAATTTGATCGTTTAGAAAATAAATATGGCCTGGGAGCGAAGAAATAGTATATAATCTGCTGTATTTGATTGTAAAAATCTATCAAGAGAATGAGTTTTTAATTTTGAGTTGAGCTATCCTTAGATGCCTTATTGGAAAATCAAGGGATAATAGACAACGCATGTCAAAAATCAAAAATAATTAATACAGCAATACAAAACTATCGAATTGAATTGATGTTAAAGCTATATATACTCGTAGGTACCTACCACGTATTGATTTCATTGACAAACAAAGATAGTAATGGCCCATGAGATAAGCTTATGGTACAGAAACTAACACAATAAAATAATTATCTAGGTGTTTTAATCTGGGTACAAGCCTAGATAAGTTCATTCAGCCATATAAAGACTCAAAGACCTTTACATACTTCTCATGTTAGTAGCACCAATACCATACATGGTACTCTTGCGCATTTTGTAGTGAAGCTAAGGTCAAGAGTCGAGGCCTTACCAGCAGACCAAAATAGTGTTTTGTGTCCATACAGAGACGCGGATACACCGTTCAAGTTAATTTTACATCCCCTATTTGGAACTGTTCTGTACTTACTGAATATGATCTTAGTATACTTACTATATGTGCAGAAAACACTACATTTTTGACCTACTTATCATGGTGACTTTTAAAATATTTTCACCTTGGTAATGTTTATACTGATACAACATTTATACGATACAACTACTTCTAAATTTATAGCAAAATACCTAAGATCTTTTAATTTAGACATTCCACATTAAGTATAGAGAAATGACACGAAGTTTGATCAGCTGACCGACCAATTTGTATGGGAAGGTGAAAATTTGTCATTTTTTGAAAAATATCTTTGAGTCCTCAATTTCATCATCCAAATATTTGCGAAAACTTTGGACACTGCTAAAAAGGTATAATTAGCCATTCTAAGCAACCTAACTCTAATTGATAACGATAAGGTACGTCAAAATAAATATAAAGTGACAATCCTTACAAAGATATTCTTGTAGAAAACCACAACATATCGAAAATGTAGGAAACTCCTTATTAATTTTGCATTATTATTTAAAAAAAAAAAACACAAATTGCAATTTCCTTCCCTCCTTACTGTATATTTAATTAATGATAAGTATTTACGCTTGGGCTATTTAAGTACCTATAGATAGGTAGTTTATCATACATTACATACATTTTGTAACAAACTAGACCTACCAAGAATGTATATTGACATACACACAGTATGGGACGACATGATCAAATTGCAATATTTCAAGATATTTAGAGCAAGAAAATATTCCTTCAGGATTTTTGATCACAAAATAATAGAGAATACTAAAGGCCAAGGTCGCTATTCTCAAACGCACGAATGATATCGTCGCAATGTTGAAATTATATCGTGTCGTAGTTGTATACTGTCGTAGGTAACCATTATTTTATAGACTGCTTGCCAAATGACAGGCAGTAAGTTAAATAAGACTCAATAGCGTAAGAGGAAAGAGTGAATGTGGCTTTGGCCAGGCCTTACTGATCAGGGATCTCCGAGATTAGGAATTAAGACATGTTTAACATAACTCTAGGCACCTAAAGATCTTATACTTGGTCTTCGATCAAAAGCATTACAAAACGACCTTGCCTAAGACCCCGTGTACGATGGACTCATCATATTTTTATTTCGAAATAATGCTATGTGAAAACTATGGGGCTTCATTGTCCTGTGATCCTCAAAAGTAAAGTCAAGAGTCAAAGATACGGTCAGTATCTAAAAGGCAATGAGAATCTTTAAGACTAGGCAATAAGGTCTTCGAGGTATGAGTATAACTGCAATTATGACCCTTGTCTGTAACTAGAAAGGACAAGAATTTTATAAAGGTTTCCAAATCCACGATGAGTTTCAAATTATGATACTTTTTGCGCCACAGAATGTTAAACATGTTTAAATTCATGTAGCAGCAATCAGTGTAAGATAGTGTTTACAAATCATTTTGTACTTGTATGTAAATACCGCAATAGTTATCGTTATAATGTATAAGTGCTAAGCTAAGTTTGCTTGTTGGGTCCTGAGTCTATTTTTTCACTGCTAAGTAGGTGTTAGTTCCAACTTAAGGCTATGTTAACGTGGTACTCGATTTTTTACGGTTAAAAGAGTAGTCTCAGGGCCCTGGTTAAGGGATTATTCGATAAATCTGTATATTCGTGATAATAATGTAGAAACCTGTTCGAAAGAAAGTCCTGTTGTTTTGTATTAGCACAAACGATTATGATAAAATTGTACGAAGTAATATTTTTGTTGAATTAAAGTTGTTTGCATTGTCGGAATAAAATGTCGGAAATATTATTTTCGCTCATTTCGTGTTGTTTCTGTCTTTTATTTACATTTACAATCCTAATAAAAATAGCTTACGTGCCGTCTATAGACGAGTGTGTCCGAATCCCACAGGAAGTGATGCTAAATCTGTTGTTTCCGGACAGTCACGACATTGCAGTTGATAGAAGAATTCGTCCCCAAAGACAATGGTCCTTAGGCAATTATACTGTATCACTGACACTTACATACATAGAATCACGTCTTTATTCCTTACGGGGCAGACAGAGCCAAGAGTCGTGAGACTCGAAGACCACGCTTTGCTGAATAATGGACTTTCTGATAGAACAACTAACACTTGATCTAGAAAATGTACAGTCAGCTGCAGAGCAGAGACACCAGACCCGCCTGAGATAGGATTCGTTGAGACATGGGATCAGATTTCGATTGACCTTGTACCCCATTCGATCAAAAATCAAAAAAAAATCAAAGACCATTTTGCAAACGGGTACCTACCTACCTAGGATGTTGACCTAGCTGCTGATCGGATAAAAACAGAGCCAAATCACAGAATAATAAACTATTTTGTGTCCAAAAAAAAAACCAAATGCACTAAGCGCGCAGTAAGTATAATAAACATAGAAACGTAGTTATACCAGTTATACCACAGAATACATAATAGTACAGGCATGTACAGGTAGATACCTAGTAACACTCAACGAATTTTGTGAGGGGTGGATTTATTTAATTTTGTCTTAGCTTTGTCCAGCTCCAGTGAAAATATATCTAGACAGACATAGGCTCAATTTAACACTATACCTACCAGGACTACGCGCAAATGCAAGGCTGTTCTGCTTGAAAGATGATTGATATTATGTAGTGGTATGGAGGAAATAATAATAATCTTATGTACTGTACTAGTTTATAATAGTACTAGCTGTTGCCCGCGGCTTCTCCGCGTGAGTTTCCGCTTAGATGAAGGTATATTCCACTCTGTTCACCTGGGTGATATCACCTGGGTGAAAAGAGTAAACTTTTTAGTATCTTCATTTCACCTTGGACTCATTTCACCTAGGTGATATCACCCAGGTGAATTGATTCGACAAATTTGGTGTCATTTGTTCACTTTCGCATTTATTCACCCAGGTGATATTGGGCCACTTTTTTAGTAGATTTAGTATCCTTTTATCACCTGCATACAAAATCTCAAAAACAACTTTCAAATTAAAGTCAAGTTAATATTTTAATCAGTTTAATGTAAATTAAACGTAATGAACTGTACAAAAGTAATCATCAGGGTTACTCAGTGTGTAAAAAAGTATTAAATAATAATCATTAGATACATTAATTTTTTAAATAAATCAACGTAATTTTTCGATAAAAAAGGTTACTGAAACAGCAACATCGAAAACAATATTTAAAAGTATCTACCAATCTAACTCCAACTTATTTTATTAGGTGTTTACCATTCCGAACAAGAAAATACTATATTGCACTAAAGAAAATTATTAAATTATTTTATTTTCTTAACCGTAACAATCACTTTTGATTTCTATAGGTTTAAAACATTAAATTAAAAATATACTTAGTATCTAACAGGACTTTTAATTTGAGAGTTATTTATAAGTTGTACGTGGGTGATCAAATTCTACCAAATTGATTAAAAAAGTGGCCCTGTATCACCTGGGTGAATTAAGTCCAAGGTGAATAAATGACACTAATTTTGTCGAATCAATTCACCTGATGAAATTTTCTGGGTGAAAAGAGTCCGAGGTGAAATAAAGATACTAAAAAGTCTACTCTTTTCACCCAGGTGATATCACCCAGGTGAACAGAGTGGAATATACCAGATGAAAAGTCTTTTTGTGTTCCAAACAGTTTCAGATGTTTCGGATCTTCGATTTTTATACGTCTACAGAAAATGCTCATCAAATTAATCAAGTTTTAGACAGACAGACAAGAAATTCCAAAAACATTTTTTTGCTTTCTATTGTTCTTATTAAGTGTCCCTCTATCTATTTTAGTCAAAAATACTAAATGTACAGACAAAATATTTTTACTGTTTTATTATATGTATAGATTTGGTAGAACCAAATAACGAAATGAAATGAAATGTTATTATTCTAGCAGCAATAGTATCAGAGTCATTGCATCTATATTATAGATAGTATACCATTAACTTGACTATTATTTACGAAGTAACTATTATATCGATAGACCGATAGTATAGAAATGCAATATTATCAATAGCACTGCATAAATTCAAAGTATCGAAACGCAATATTATATCGATAGTATTTCGTTTCGATACTATCGATAAGTGTAAGACTATTGATAGTAATTGTCAATAGTATTGTGACCTTGAAAAATAGTCACACAATCGATACTATTGATACTCGTCATCTCGTAAAACTCAATAGTATCGATAGTATTGATTAGAAAACATTAATAGTAATCGATAGCTTTATCATCAATATTGGCTATCGATAGTATGACTATTTTCCAAGGTCAACTATCGATACCTAGTCCTGCAACGCTAGTATCGATGCAACAACACACTAGTACCTATATAGTAGGTATTGATTCAGACATAATAAAAATTTATTTCTGTGTATTGATTATACTACCTATCTAGCTCTAGATAATATCGATACCATATAAACTCAAAATCTATTTATTCAGACTAACTATCGAGTCATACTATCGATAATTAGGCAACAATATCCTGAATTTAATTTAAGTAGTAGTCTAGTTCTAAATGAAAGATATAGATAAGTTTGTATTAATTTATTTGAATTAAGTTACTGACGGCAATACCGCAATCACAATCGACGGCAGATTAGCGACAAGGTACTTGTGGAATGTGTTTAGTCGACCTCCTCGATGGTGGGGCCGGCGCCTCCGGCCGCGGCCCCGCCGGCGCCGGGCGCGCCCCCGGGGAAGCCGGGCATACCGCCGGGCATGCCCCCGGGTGCACCACCCGCGCCCTGGTACATCTTCGTGATGATGGGATTGCAGATACCCTCCAGTTCCTTCTGCTTGTGCTCATACTCCTCCTTATCGGCCAACTGGTTCGAGTCCAACCATTTGATGGTATCGTTGCATTTGTCCAAAATGATCTGCTTGTCAGAGTCGCTGATCTTGTCCTTCAGCTTCTCATCCTCCATAGTCGACTTCATGTTGAAGCAGTAAGACTCCAAGGCATTCTTGGATTGAATGGTCTCCTTCTGTTTCTCGTCCTCATTCCTGTACTTCTCAGCTTCGTTGACCATGCGCTCGATTTCTTCCTTGGAGAGACGGCCCTTGTCGTTGGTGATGGTGATCTTGTTCTCCTTGTTGGTGGATTTTTCTACAGCGGAGACGTTCAAGATGCCGTTGGCGTCGATGTCGAAGGTGACCTCGATTTGAGGGACGCCACGGGGCGCAGGTGGGATACCAGTGAGCTCGAACTTTCCAAGGAGGTTGTTGTCCTTGGTCATGGCACGCTCACCCTCAAACACTTGGATGAGTACACCAGGTTGGTTGTCGGAGTACGTGGTGAAGGTTTGTGTTTGCTTGGTGGGGATTGTGGTGTTACGTTTGATGAGAGTGGTCATCACTCCTCCGGCGGTTTCGATACCGAGAGACAGAGGGGTGACGTCAAGCAGCAGCAAGTCTTGGACTTCCTCGGACTTATCTCCGTGCAAGATAGCAGCCTGTACAGCGGCACCGTAAGCTACGGCTTCGTCAGGGTTGATAGATTTGTTCAGCTCCTTTCCATTGAAGAAGTCTTGTAGGAGCTTCTGCACCTTGGGGATACGGGTGGAACCACCAACAAGGACAATGTCGTGGATCTGTGCTTTGTCCATCTTGGCGTCACGGAGGGACTTCTCGACGGGCTCCATAGTGGACCTGAACAGATCGGCGTTCAGTTCCTCGAAACGCGCCCTGGTGATGGACGTGTAGAAATCGATACCCTCATACAGAGAGTCGATCTCGATGCTAGCCTGAGTGGAGGAAGAGAGAGTTCTCTTCGCCCTTTCGCAGGCCGTTCTTAGACGCCTAAGAGCCCTCTTGTTGGTGGTGAGGTCCTTCTTGTATTTTCTCTTGAACTCCTGGACAAAGTGGTTCACCATGCGGTTGTCGAAGTCTTCGCCTCCCAAGTGCGTGTCTCCGGCGGTGGACTTGACTTCGAAGATACCATCCTCGATGGTCAGGATGGACACGTCGAAGGTACCGCCGCCGAGGTCAAAGATAAGGACGTTACGTTCTCCGCCCCCCTTTTTGTCAAGACCGTAGGCAATCGCCGCAGCAGTTGGTTCATTAATAATTCGGAGAATGTTCAAGCCAGAGATGGTACCCGCATCTTTTGTGGCTTGTCTCTGCGAGTCATTGAAGTACGCAGGAACCGTGATAACTGCATTTTGCACAGTTTTACCGAGGTAAGCCTCGGCTGTTTCCTTCATTTTTGTAAGCACCATTGAGCTAACTTCTTCAGGGAAGAAGGTCTTGTCTTCACCTTTGTACGCTACTTTAATCTTTGGTTTGCCTCCATCACTGACGACCTCAAATGGCCAATGCTTCATGTCGGCTTGTACAGTGGCATCCTCGAATTTACGACCAATTAAACGTTTGGCATCTGAAACAATTGAAAAACAATATCAACAAAACTGCCTACACAACATTTCATTCATGATATCAGATTGATATTCTCAGATTATTTTTATCAATCAATATGTTCAGAGACTCTAGTCTAGTATATTGGGTTATCATCATGAAAATTAACACATCCAACAAAACACAAAAATTTGGCCTTCATTAATAAATAAGGAAGAGAGCGTGAGTCATAATATTTGCCAGTAGTGATGCAAGATCTGTGATCATTTACAAGAAACCTGACTAGGAGTCGATACCCCATGAGTCATAACTTCAATGTGGAAATCTGAAATCTATATTTCTCCATCATCATTCATCTCTTCCTCAATAAAAGTATCATTCTAGAGTTTAGTGACAACAATATGAAATGTGCCACAAGGTTTGTTTTGAAGAACAATGGAATAATTTATTCAAGGTGAACAAAGTCAAATATGGTCATAGAATCGATAACTATCAATACCTGAGATTCATGACTATTCTTCAGTTCATAACAGAATCTTTGTTGTCTTTGAGAGCCATTGTTCTTTATATTTTTAGCTTTAGTTGTCCATGTGTTTGATTAATAAAAGTCCATGTTTGATTAATAAAATAAAAAAATACTAACCAAAAATGGTGTTGTTAGGGTTCATCGCCACCTGGTTTTTAGCAGCATCTCCGATGAGACGCTCGGTGTCTGTGAAGGCCACATACGATGGTGTGGTCCTGTTGCCCTGGTCGTTGGCGATGATTTCCACCTTGCCATGCTGGAACACCCCCACGCAGGAGTAGGTTGTGCCCAAGTCGATACCTACTGCAGGTGCTTTCGTAGCCATCTGGTGATAAGAAAAAACCAGTTAGTTACATATGATCAATGGACAAAACTGAAACCTTCCACGCTTCGTTAAATATACCTAGTTATTTGTAGGTATTTGAATGTAAATCAGAAAATGACGCCCATAGTGATAACGTGACAATGTTCGTGAAACCGCAATATGTTTATTGACGCACCCAAGACCTTCGTAAGGGGCACGTGTATTAGCATATAACATATAGGTACTGGTTAGGTACAAATACCCATAAAAGTTATTGAAGACGTATTAAATTGAAGAGGAACCTAACAATAGTATTGAATATGAATAATACTTATTGAATTATAATAAATATAATGGTATATTAGTTCGTTGATAATACTACATAAAAAACTTTGGCATTCAACAATATTTCCTAATAAATTTTATAAGGAAATAAAATAATTATAATATAGGCAGGTAGGTATAGGTACTATGGAATAGTACGAATAGTGCTAGCAACTTCTACTAACATACTAACTAAGCAAGCAGGAAAAGAGTTCATCGTACGCAAACAATGACCTAACCTCAATGTTCACTCTCCGAACATTGCCATTAGAAATCCGCCATTTTGAACCCAGAAATAGACCACCCACTTGATTGGGATCAGATTTGGATTGCGATCGCGTAGGATAATGAAAAATGTATGAATGAAACGAAAGAAATAAAATGAGGTTTAGCTAAGCGAGAACTTAGCGGATATGCGGCCATCATGGAAAATCGATACGGAATGTTCTCGAATGCCGCAAGTCATAATCAAATTACAAAAAGGCAACAATGTACCACATGTTGAAACATACACAAAGATATAAAATCTAATTACATAACAGGATAACGTGGTAACTCTAGAAATTTGGAAAATTTGATCATGTTGGGCGGTGATTGTCAAACCACGTGAGTCACGTTTCTGATTTTTGGTTAAAAGGATGAAAAGACACCAATGTGATGAATAAAATATAACAACAGTAGGTACCAAAGAGTACTGGACTGGATTGTAAAATATGAATAAATTCACAGCGTCCACGCCAAAGATAATAAGTCACCACCCGACATCTACATCAAGAAATATACAAAAATAATGCATATTTTTTAAAAAATCAACACGTACTTGAAATACAAATGATAAAAACCACCAGTAAAAGGTAAATTTTACTTACTTTATGTATTTAAATTTCTTCGTAGACTTAAAATAGAAACACTCGGAAAACGTGCGCGATTGACGGATTCTTCACAAGAACTAAAATGGCGGTCTCTGTTCTACAAACTTTATATAATTCACGCATTCATTCAAAGTGTTACCACAACTTGAATTGAAAAGTTACAGTTTTTTAAAGAAACAAAAAAAATCTTTATTCGACTAACAAAAATAATGAAAAAACTATTCTAAACATGAAAACATTACATGCATTTACATAAGAAAAAAAATTCTCTTTTAGAAAAATTTAGGCTCAAGTAGCTCAAGTCTGAAGTCTTATTAAGGTAAACTCCGTTTTTTCCTACTTGTCCTATTATGCAAACAATCTTACCATGTCTTTTTATTGTTTTTAGGATTTTACAAAAATATAAATTAAAATAGACTTTTTAGGAAATTACTTTCGTGGTTAATAATGTTTTACTTTAAAATGTTTAGGTTTGAATTAATATTTGATAATTTTCAACAAAATTCAACAAAAAGTACTGTGAAGATTCTTTACATAATAGGACAAGTAAGAAAAATGGAGTTAAGTGTCAAATCAAAACCAAAGCGCTGATTTTCAGCTAGTATACATACTTATCTAGCAATTTTAAAAATGGTTGCTTGGAAGAAATTGCTTACAGCGATAAGGCCTTCCTTTCTTTTAAGTTTTAAGCTGACTAATCGTGAAGGAAAATTGTGTCTATTCCATATTAATGCAAATCAGTAATATTTAATTAGTTATAAACAGTGATATAAAGCAAGAAATGTAATAGGATGTTCATTGCGATTCAGAGAGGCAATGCAGCTTTGCTTTGCTGTAGAGTTATTTGTGAATGGATTTCAATAATATTTTGAAGAAACATTGTACTATACTAGATTCCTCACAGGTTATTGACGAAAAAATCAAAAGGGGGAAGTAATAGGCCCTTCTATTCGCGAGGTTTATATATATTCATATTCATTTATTTCATAACAATTAATATTGTGTAGCGATTGATACAGTAATTTAATCAAATCAGAAACCCGGATTCGGGGCGCGTGCTCAAGGTAGTCCCTATTATTTATTGGCATGTATTTAACGCGGCGATAACTTAACCTGAATATGGGATTTAAAAAAAAATAAGGCGGTAGCAAAAATATTAGGTTGGCAGCTACAGTGAGGGATAAATTTAAGTAGAAAGTAGCAGCTAAATAATCAGTTGTAAGCTTTGTTTTAATTTAAAATAGCATTGGTTTTTTGTTTTGGCAACTAAACTTATTGTTAAGCGAACACTTGACGGCGGATTAAAATTAGAAAATTGGCTTTCTTAAATTATACAATAAGGTTGTATATAATATAAGATTAACTGAGATGAGAAAAAAATAAGAATATGGTCATAAAAACATACTAAGTGCAACAGTTTAAGAGCTCTAAACAAAGCAAATAGTGACATGCGAAAAAAATATTGTTAGTCTATAATTTTATTTCTTGACTCTTCTTCTACAAAGGCGAAAAGCATTGGGGTCCCTTCTTACGAACTTTATTTCATCTGTAAAACCACTTTTGCCCTTCTTCTGTCAATCGCGTGTATTTCCTAAACCAAGGGTTTTCTGAACCAATTCACAAAATCTTCTGCCTCTTTCAAGTTAGAAAACTTACAATAAAAATTCCAAAGTTTGATTCGCCCACGTATCGCTTTTGGTTCTCCTTGATTTTCTATTTCTGATTTACTTGAACAATAATCTGGAACTCTATCATCACGATTTATCATACGACTCGATCCTGTTGACTCTTAATTAATTTTTACATATAAACTTCACTTTCATTAACGAAATACGTAAACGTTAACAAAACAATCTTAGAACGAGCGCACTACGCCGTTTTCATTACATTATGATTCTAAAAATAAAATACTGAAATCAGCTACTTGCGAATCGCAGCCCGAAAATGTATTTTTATATGGAAGCCTGGTGTCAAGTTGGGGCGAAAACAACATTGTTTGTATGTATGTATGTATGTAAGTATGTATGTATGTATGTATGTATGTATGTATGTAAGTATGTATGTATGTATATTTGTTCCGCGATAACTCTCGGACCGTTGAATTTATTTCGATGATATTAAGAATACGTGTAGCAACTATCCATAGAATTTTTAAGTTCGTTGCGCAACAAAATCGGTTCAGCCGTTTTTGAGATATTTTAAAAAAATAATCGCGAGGTCTAAGTTCGCAGCGAACTACTAGTTAATAAAATTATTGTTATCCCTCTGATAATATTAGTCGCCATGTCATTATTTATAGCACCTTGCCTATGATTTCAATGGTACCGTTTAATTAAAGTAGCAGCCATTATTTAGTTTTCATGAATCCTTGCATTTTTAAGTTCATCTAATATAAATATTGCTTCAATATTTAATCGCTGCAAAGTTTTTTTTTGTTAATTACAAAACAGTTAGTCGCCCTTTAAGTTTTTAGTCACCGCGAAAATCGCCTTATTTATTTATTTTTTAAATAAAAATCTAATAAAAAAGTTACATATTCTGTAAAAAAAATTGTTGGCAACATTATCTAGATGTTTCATTGGAGGAGTTTCTGGAATATTCCTGAACATTATCCAATGAAATTCTTTCCCCCCGACGCCGTAGCTCGTGATTGGTTAATTTTGACATGCGGTCAATATGCATGCAATGCAAATGCAATTTTTATTCTTCATTCATTCATTCAATTCATCTGCATCATTATTTTTTTATTTTGTTTGATTGGTTGGATCATTGGATTGATCATTGCATTGATCGACTAACTAATGGATTATTATTTCAATGTGGATAATTGAGATTCTGAATACCTATCTGAAAAATCTGTTTTTATTAGGAATCTATGAAAAATTAAAGTCAACAAAAGTATATTTTGTACAAAACGGAATACAATTTTTGTTTGTACAAAAGTATATTTTGTACAAAACGGAATACAATTTTTGTTCGTTAACCGACTTCAATAAAAGTAAGTATATAGGTAATAGGGTAATACCTATGATCATAAAATATGATGATATCGGTAATCATAGCGTATACAACGCAACGCAAGCAAACTGCAGCTGCTGTTCAAGGGAATAGCGGGAATAGGTACAAAAGGCTCGCCAGCAGGGGTTGATTTGTTACCAAATTCACCATATCCATACAAGCTCCCTAAAGTACCGGTAACGAGCTCTATTTGTCATCTGCAATAACACCTAGCTGTGCAATTTTACATCCTCATGTCCATATTTGTGCCAATCATTCCATTATGATTTCTCATATAAAATGACCACGTGGTTTCTAGAATAGACGAGGAAAGTAGGTAATGACCTTTGAATATTCAATGACACGTAAATATCACTGATAAAATATTCCAATTATTATGATGTTACAATTAGCAAATATGAGGAAATGATGAGTCATTGGAAACGTAAAATAATGAACCAGCTAAGATGATTACATTAGGTATTGTTAACTTTTTGGTACCTCTAAGGTAGATCTCAACATTTTTCAATAGGTAGTTTATTTTAATCTATAGAAACCTCAGAGAAATAATGTAGAAACCATGGAATGGAATTATAAAATCATACTTACTTCCGTGGTAGAAACGAATGCTATTTGTCTGCTATTACTGGCTATTAGATTTTTATCAGGTAAAACGTAAAAAGCGAAAAAGCAGTTGCATTTGTTTCATTCTACGTTACATTGCTATGATATTATTGTCAGGCGCCTGTATAAAATAAATAGCTTTTGCACTTTGATTATTTACTATTCAAAGCTTTTGCATTAGGTCATAAATTAATCATTTTAAAGAATGAGGGGAGGCAATAAATGATTATTCAAAGTTTTTTAAACACTATTTTAATGAAAACATTCCATATTAAATAAAAACAATATAAACAACAGTCGCAATTACCTACAAATACGTATGTATACAAAAGAATCCACCGTTCGTTTTATCTAACTAAAACCAATATTTTTGGCCGTTTCCATGCCGTTCCTTACCGTGATAATGTATTCAAGATTTTTTTTTACAATATTACAACTACGAGATTCAATGAATTTACTGATTTTCGTATTTAAATATTCAATGGCTAATCATCGAGATATTATGTACTAACGCACTGGCACATGCATTTATTTATTTTCTTTGAGATACAAATTGTGTTTGTGGGTCAAACATTTTGTAGATTGTAGTCATACATTGCTCAGTGAAATAAGAACTTATGTTAATTTAACTTGAATTATTTTAAACATCAATTATTACGGCATAGTTCAATGGCAATGCAGTGTACTTATAATTAAATTGGTAACTAAATCTATATAATAGTACAAAAGTGAAAAATTAACAAAATTAGCAATGCACTAAAAGTTGTGCTACTAAATAAATAGGTACTTAAAAGCAAAAGGTCAACACTCACAAATACAAGACTGGCATTCCACTGAATGGTAAGAAACCTAGATAAATAAAAAAAGATGGCCGCCATGGGACGCCAGGCAGATGTAAAACATCATGGCACGACGTCATGCCATTTTCCGTCACGGCATTCGAGTCGATTTTACTGCCAAGCCACGCCAATACACGTTTTATATCAATAGTAGAAATATACTGCTCCCATTTATAGTTTTAATAATATGTGTTCATTTATCAAAATAAAGATCAAACGTATAATACGTGAAACGGAATGCTAGTCTTAGTATTCAACTCATAAATACTTTGGTAATACATGTCTTACATTTCAGTCCAAAACACAACAAAATTTAAAACTGTACAGATTTTTTCTAACTTCTGTACTGCAGTGTGGCCGCTGCGATAGTATGCCATACGTCTGTTCGCTAGGATCAGTCAAGGTCACTCACATACTATCGATAGACCTATCGATAGTGTCGATAGCCAATAGTTTGCAATACTATTGACGATAACCAAAACTATCGATAGTATTGCTTTTCGTTACTATCGATACTATTGAATTACAATACTATTGAATTTTTACAAGCTATCGATAGTGCGATAGTATCGATTGTTTGTTGAAATATAAGTCTCAATAGTATTGATTAGATAACATCAATAATATCGATAGTATCTAATACCAATATTATTGGCTATCGATACTGTGACTATTTTTCAAGGGCACAATACTTACTATTGACAATACTATCGTAGTCAACACTATTGCTGCAATACTAACAAGGAGCTTCGCTTAGTAAGAGCCAAGAGACTAGCTTAGTGACTGATTCTAGTGAACAGATGTATGGCATACTATCGGAGCGGCCACACTGCTACGCGCATAGCTAGGAGCCTGGATAGTCACTAACGCAGTGTGGCCGCTCCGATAGTATGCCATAAGTCTGTTCGCTAGGATCAGTCCATAGAGAAGGAATAAAGAAGAGCTGCTCATATGTTAGTAGACCTGTGCCCAGTCGACCAACTTGAGGCTTCTAACTATTTGCCATCAGACGTTACTATTGTCGCAAAATTTTCCAAAATTTTCTTTTAAAAAACAAATGTTCTCATATTTGTTACAAATTCAAAAAGATTCCAACCCAACACGTCGTCGCCGATAATGATCGCAGCCTCTGGATAAAGTACTTACCTGGTCCCAAAGTACCTAGTCCCTACTTTTTAATAACTTTCCAACTTATTTTTTGCCCGTTACTTACTGCTTACTACTTTTGTGCCTAATGTAACATAACCCATAACTCGTACTCATAAGAGATAACAGTTAACTACACTTAGCACGATTTTCTATATATATGTCATGCACCTATCTAAAGGATCCGCACTGCACCTACCTACTGTGGCTATAGCTGAAAATCAACGGGCGCTCATTGAGCACCATTATCGTTGAGCTGTGACCATTTTGTATTGCTGCAGCACACATACACACGGCACAGCATGTGTGTCACATATTATTATTTTCTTGTACGTTTGTTGGTGTTCTATTTGTGTTATTGCGTGTGTACTGTAGTGCAATTACAAATAAAGATTTTATCTTTTTTTTATCTATCTATCGCATTAGTAGAGTTCACTTCACAGTGTCAACACGTACCGCAGATGTGTCGAAGTTACACGAAATTTTAGAGATTGTGCTCATTAACAATGAAGTCCTGTATTGTGGGGTGTAAAAGTAACACACACAACAAGGAATCACGCGATAAAAGTATATATTTTCACTCGTAAGTAATTTTTACGTAATTATGCCCACAGCGGTGGATCCATCTAGTGAGTAATAGCAGAACTTAAGAGAAATGATAAAACAGTTTGCGAAAATAATTCTGCTGCTGGCCAATAGATGGCTATACAGTTTGTTAAAATAAGTCGTATCATTGCTTCAAGAGTTCATTAAAATTAAATGAAAATGATTTTATTTATATGGGCTAAAAAATAGCATTTTTAAATTCATTTTTTAATTTGTGTCTACGGTAAGTATACTTCCCCCGTTCCCCTCCCGATGCGGATACTGTATTTCATATTTAAAATGCCTATGGGCAAGAGCACCTCTTCCCTTTCCCTTCTCCGTGGATCAGTCACTAAGCGAGTCCCTTGGCTCTTAAAACTAAAAAGGCTTCTTGTAGTGTGGCCAGCGATTCCCTTGGCTCTTACAAGTAAGCGAAGCTCCTTGTAGTGTAGACTTAAGGTCTATTTAGACAGTGCAAGTTTCTCGCCTGTTGCATACAATTCAATTAAAGCAAGTAAATACTTGCATGGTCTAAACAACAATTGCTTGTAATTTTTTCATAGTCAATTATTGCACTGAAAATATTGCTCGTGTATGTACAAGAAACTTGCACCGTCTAAATGGGCCTTTAGCCAGGGTAGCGTATTATATAATTTGAAGCCAGGACAGGCAGGGCAGATTCCTGGCACTATGAGAACCGGAAGTAGGCACTATGAGACCCGGAAGTACGTCTGGTAGGCGAGCCCCAGCGCCGTGGTGAGGAACCACGCGCAGCAGCCCCACCACAGCGAGAACCCCAGCACCCCACGCCACACCACTGGGGTGAACACCTGAGGGACAAATATTAAATTATTAGCTCTTGCCCGCGGCTTTGCCCGCGTTAATTTCCCACGGGAACAGCGCTGTTTCCCGGGATGAAAGGTGCCTATAACGATTTTATGAACCTGAAATTTTGCGTACACATAGAACTACCGAGGACATTTTCATCCAAGGAAAACGCACTGTTCCCGTGGGAAATTCACGCGGGCAAAGCCGCGGGCAAAAGCTATATAGTAATCAAATCAATATATGCATTATTTTCATACTATTTGACATCTGTAAATTCTGTCATAAAGATTAAGCTATTTCTGTTACACACTTCCGTCCCTTTTCACGAAATCATACTCACCATCTTCAAATTCTCCCAGGCCAGCTGGTACTGTTCAACACCTTCTTCTATCATCGGAGACACAGGTGCTGAGTCAGGAGTGCACATTTCCTGAAATTTGAAATTGCAAAAATTTAGTTACGTCTGAAAATCAGTGCTAGACTTCTATACACATACGTACATGCATATTATCACGTCTGTTTCCCTAACGGGGTAGACAGAGCCCAAGGTCATAAGACCCTAAGGCAACATTTAGCGTGCATGTGTTAAAACTTCTATCTTCTAGCAGGTCCTGCCATACGAGCAGAAAAAAATAAAAATAACATTTTAAGACATAATATAACAAGACATACTTTGTTTATGCTAATGATATTAGTTACGTATAATAGGTAAATAAAGATCTGTCTGTACTGTACCTGTGTCTCATAGAATAGAGCTGGCCACGAGTACCCGGCCAGCGTCTTGTACATGAGGGCCAGGAACAGGCACAGCACCACGGGACAGATGTACTGCAGCGCCACCACGCATAAGTAGTAGAACACCGACGCCACCTGCAAAATTTAAGATTTTTTTTTTGTAGGATTGTAGCCGACAAATTAAATAGGACATTCGTTGTTTTGCAATACTATACGTTCATGCATAGCTAGGTACCCCCAGGTACTCGTCTGATAGTCTATGTGATTGTGGAGTTGTCCAGTCTATAGCCCATCTTTTATCATGCCCTAATTGCCCTTCCTCCTGTACCAAAGATCTCAACGAGGCTAACGACATTGTCGTGGCCAATTGTTGGTCAAAAATAATTTGAGTTTTGCCATTCGACTCGAGATAATGATAAATCATGGGCACAGTCGAGAATCAAAAGTGCAGTGAAAATCTACAAAGCAAGGCAATAATCTTTAAGGCTAGGCAATAAGGTCTTCGAGGTGTGACTGCAATTTATTCTTGACTGTACAATAAACCGATTCTCTGCTTGTCAAAACTTTATTCTTACACGACGCGTAAAAGAACCAAGTTCATCAAATCAGCGTGAATAAAGTGATCCAGTAAGCTGTCAAATTACACCTTTTGAGGTATGGACGGAACCCTAAAAATAAACATTGCCTTCTGCAAGTACAGACAGATGAATAAAGTGATCCAGTAAACGATAAAATTACACCTTTGGAGCTAAAAATGGTAACATTACCTTCTTCTGCAAGTCGATGTTAGTGATCCGGCCAGCCTCTTTCTTCTGCGCATCCAGTCTCCTCTGCGCCATATCTAGGTAGGCTTGCAACTGACGCGGCATCAGACTCAGGCGCAGGACAGCGGTCACCGCTACCAACACTATGCGGAGGGTGTCGAAGGCTTCCGGCCTCATACTGGAACAACACTTATTGTTTGATACCGGAAGTCCCGAGATCCATTCCGGGTCGGATCAAGATGGAAAATGATCTTTTTCATATTGGTCTGGGTCTTGGATGTTTATCTATGTCGTGGCCATATCGTAGATTTGCTCTTTTATTAAATGCTCGAGAATGTGTGTGTGAAACATTTCATGAAATGTCTATTGGCCAAATCATGATGTGGTTTGGGCAGATTAATGATATAATAGTAGTTTATGCAACTGTCATATAATAGAGGGTATTAAAACATGAGTTCAAAATAAGATTACACGAGTGTTTTAATACCTAATTATATACACTACTTTATTTAATCTCATGGCTATAGGTAGCTACATTAAATAAAATGCAATATAAAAGAAACATTTTCCAAGTCATAAAGTCTTGGTAACATTTGTCGTACGCTTTTCTTGGTTTTCCTGGCAAAAGACTTCGTCAGTTTCGTAGCTGTTTCTAGAATGTCAGGTGGAGTTAAATTTTCATCAGTATTATCGGTGTTGCTTGACATTTTTGCTACTAAAGTTTTATCCAACAAAATATTACTCAAATTCGTATGTACGAAATAGCGCCAAAACGGAAAAAGCCTGTTATTGGCAGTAGCGGATTTAGGGGAGGGGCACGGGGGTACGTGCCCCCCCCAGACTGCTTTTTTGTGTACCTACTGTAGAGCGAGATTCCATAACAGTGCATATGAAATTAAGAAATTAGCTCACAGAGGCTTGTCCATCCCGCTGAAGACTGACAGTGAGATACTGCCTGGTGACCGGTCGTATCCAGAGTAACACCAGTACAAATGGCATCGCGAAGTTTGTATTTAATTAAATCTATACATATAATAAAACAGTAAAAATATTTTGTCTGTACATTTAGTATTTTTGACTGAAATGGATAGAGGGACACTTAAAAAGAATAATAGAAGGCAAAAATTTTTGGAATTTCTTGTCTGTCTGTCTGTCTGTCTGTCTGTATGATCACGCTAATCTCCGAAAGTACTGAACCGATTTGAATGAAACTTTTTTTGTTGTGTAGCTATTAAGCCTGGGCAACATTTAGGCTATAATTGATTTTGAAAACTGGAACACCTGATGAAGAACCAAAACAGAACAGTTAAACTATAAGAAATATGGAAATGGTGCTTTAACAAAAGTTGTTCAACCTGATGAGCATTTTCTGCTGACGTATAAAAATTGAAGATATGGAACATCTGATGAAGAACTGCAAGAGACCAGCTACACTATAACATATATGGAAATGGCGCCTTAGTAAAAGTCGTTCAACCTGACGAGCATTTTCTGCTGACGTATAAAAATTGAAGATATGGAACATCTGATGAAAAGCTTCAAGAGACCAGCTACACTATAACATATATGGAAATGGCGCCTTAGCCAAAATCGTTCAACATGATGAGCATTTTCTGCTGACGCATAAAAATTGAAGATCTGGAACATCTGACGAATAACTCCAAGAGACCAGCTAAACTATAACATGTTATATGGAAATGGCGCCTTACCAAAACTTTATTAATCTGATGAACATTTTCTGTAGACGTATAAAAATCGAAAATCCGAAACAGTTTGGAACACAAAAAGATTTTTCATGTAAGCGAAACTCACGCGGGCGAAGCCGCGGGCGACAGCTAGTAAATAATAAACATATAACTCACAGAGGCTTGTCCATCCCGCTGAAGACTCTAACAGTGAGGTAATGCCTGGTGACCGGTCGTATCCAGAGTAACACCAGTACAAATGGCATCGCGAAGTTAGCGTTCAGAAGTAGCGTCTTTAGCTTGTTGTCTCCGTAATATCTGTAAAGGACATTGTAGATTGGAGGAAGAATTGAAATAAAAACATCCCTAGTTATATTATAAATGCGATAGTAAGTTTGTATGATTGTTTATTTGTTTGTTTGTTACCTCTTCACGCTTTAACCAATCTTCCTGAAATTTCGTATACATATACATGGTTAGAAGTGAGAAGGACTGAGAAGAACATAGGGTTACCCTTCATCCCGGGATAAAGCACTGTTCCCGTGGAAAATTCACGCCGGCGAAGCCGCGGCAACAGCAATAATTTTTATCAATTTTCATGCAAAACCTAAGTAGTGTTAGCCCTACTTTGGTACCTATTCCTGACATAGGTACCAAAGTTTCATCACACTAATATTTATAAAGAGGATGTATTGTAGGTTTGTTTGTAGGGGGTAATTTTCGGAACTACTGAACCGATGTCAAAAATTATTTCACCAATAGAAAGCTACATTATACCTGAGCGACGTACGATACAATTTACGTATGTAGTAATCCCGAGCGAAGACAGGGCGGGGCGCTAGTCTTAATAAAAATAAATTAAAAAAAAATAGGTACTAACTTTAAAGAATCCCAATGCATCCTAGCAACCCTCAGACCAGGGAAGGTGAACAGTGTGCCGATGAGCGCCGCCCACACCGCGAATGACAGCTTCAGGATCAGCTTTGATGCTGGACCTCTGAAATATGGATTTTAAAGTCATAGAAATAGGCTTGAAAATAGCACTTTTAAATCATCATATACTTTTTTGTTGACGTCAGAAAATTACTTAAAGCTAAGGTTACAACCGCCTCCAAAGCGCAAGTGGAGAAGAGGCGGCGCAACAAACTCCACTGCTGCATTTTCTCCAAAGACGTCACTTTACAACATATGTGTCTTATTTCTCAATATACTAGTATGTAATAATGGGTCTTATAACCACTTATTTAGACCTGCTTTTTACTTTACACAATACCAATTAATTGCTGTAATCTATACTCAACAAAGTTAAATTAAATGAAGGCAAATTAAACATAGGTTTCTTTGAATAATTAATGCTATATTCATACAGAAAAAAAAACACTTACACAGAAGATAAACCCTGGTTTTCTAAAAACTTTGAGGCATTCTCATAGAAACTATCGTAGGCAGGGTCGACTCCCACCTCCAAATTGGACTCATCTATGATCAGAACAACCATGGCAACTAATAGGAAGATGCAGAAGGCTACAATGCACGTGGAACGTTCGCCGATCGACTCTTCACTTGTGAAGTACTGCTTTGTTAAAGATAACAGGATTTTTCTGGGCTTGAGTTATGGCTCTTTATGTTGATTGGCATGCCGGAATATTCTAGTCATTTAAAAAAAAACAAATATCTGAACTCTTATGCTGTCTGTCTCCTATAGGTTACACAGCGTGACCAAATCTCATCATGTTAAAATTACATTTTCATATTAATGATGAGGAAATGAAAACATGATGAGGAAACCTGCCCCACATACATATATGGGATTACAGTGGATTTCATTTATTACGCCCTTGGTAGTACCGACCACTTTGATATAGCGACGTAAAATCGAATTCCCTTGAATTTAGGGCATACTTTAGTACAAAATTCATTTGGCAATAGCGACCTCGGATGTAATGCCGCGATCGGTTTTAGAGCCTGTTGTTTAATGAATTATTTGTAACAATTCCTAGAAATCCCATTCAGATATTGCGTCTTTTGTGAATATCCACACAGATGGTTGGCAATAAATGTGGAGACCTTTGTGTACATCCACACAGATGGTCAGCAATAAATGTGGGGACCTTTACCTTTTGTTTATAGATATTAGCTACCTAAGCAGGCAGGTTAGGTTAAAATGCACACATTTTGGACACTCTGGTCTGTGATTTTGGAGTTGAATATTATCGAAGTATATATATATGCGCATGGATACGGGCAGCGCAGGACCGGTCGTTATGGAAATCCTTGGGGGAGGCCTTTGTCCAGCAGTGGACGTCTTTCGGTTGAGAGAGAGAGAGTATACATATATATATATGTAGTGCCTATACCTCGATGTAAAATTTTACAAAGTGATATTCTGAGTAGCAACTGTGGCTCCTAGACGCAAATTCACTGTTAAAGAAAAGGCGGAAAATATCGGTCTTTGCCTGTAACGTCATCCGTATATAAAGTCGAAATCACAGCGGTCCCTTCATCGTCGTTACACCCGCATTTCACTGTAGTTGCAACTTTTAGGTACCTGCTGTGTCTTTCTTAGCCAGTAATTGATGTCATTTTTGGGCAAGAGCCAATGAGTTTTATGATATTTAAAAATTATTATCAGAGCTAAGGAGAATCTTATTTTATACTGTGTATTTAAAAGGATACAGTGAAAACAACACAACCAAGAAACACCACACCATGCTCAAATTGAATTCATCCTTCAGTGGGAATATGGATGTGTAGACCTGAAATTATATATTACATAATTATTTATTTACCATTTCAAATAGTCAGTTTAATGATGTTGTCAGTGCAGGTCGCATCTGAGATTTAGATATTTATTTAAAAAGTAAATATTAATTTTGTGTAAAATATTTCGAATATTTAAAACAAATTAAATTAATAATAATTAATATTATATTACCTATCAATAACTTACCTCAGACATAGCATATACAATAATTGTGTACAAAGAAAAGTCCACGATCCATAAATACTCAGTATAAAACCTTAAATGCACTACATCCAGGGGTGTCACTGGGGCAGTCTCCAGTTGTATGTCTAAACTTCTGGGTACATGAAATGTCTCTGGTTTCCCATTTGGCTCACTTTTACCACCCTTTTTACTCTTAGCTTTGTCTTTTGGCACCCCTGCCAAAGCTTTCAGCTCATGATTATCTGGGTATAAGTAACGATATAACCCTTGTGAGCATAATAACCATCTAGCAAATGAATAGTTCCCTAATTTTTGTATCACTGATACCATTATCAGTGTTATCACAAGTTGAGCTCCAAGTAAGGCCTGAAAGATGAATTTTGATTTTTTTTATTTAAACACTATTAATATCCTCTGCTACCTTTCAAAACTAAATATACACACCATTTTGCTCCCTTTTTCATTCAGTGAATAGCCTGTTCATAGTCTATTATTAAATTATTTTTATTTCAAGATACAATTTATAACCTCAATTTCATCTATTTATTACTCCCTCCCACACAATACTACTCGAATAAATTAAAAATGACATTGAGAAAGATAAGTTGGATTGGAGTTGATATCATTTTGATTCAATAACATTATAGTTGCATTTGTAAAGACAGTCAGTCTGTAGTACAGTCTTTTGAAGTTGATAATTTTTTGAAGTACCTTCCTACTTCCTACCTTGCAAAAACTCAAAAACTATGTATGTACATCTAGGGTACCTAACTAGGTTTAGTTATTTATTTTAAAATTAAATTGTATATTACGTTGTTAAAAAACATTTTGCTTGCTAAGATCTGGGATAAAAAAATGTAGTCGTGGATGGATAGCAAAGTAGGATAGCTAGCAAGCTTCGTAAACGTATAGCTAGCAAAGCAACTGTCAACCAAAACTGTGTTTCCACCCGTAGTGGTAATTTATTTTACCTATTTTTAAGCTAATTTAGTACCTTACCTTTTGTACCTAATTTGTTACAACAAGACATCTACGTTAAATGTAACTAAGAAGAACTAGAACAGACAGATTTATGCCAATATAGACCAAGATAGACCAAGTACACATCCACAACACCCCCAAAAATTCTGACTAATATTATAAATTCGAAAGTGAGTTTCTTTGTTTGTTTATTAGTTTGTTTGTTTGATACCTCTTCACGCTTATATACTGTAACAATCCTATGAAATTTCACATACACATAGTTAGAAGTACGGAGAAGGACATAGGGTACCTTTCATCCCGGGGAAATGCACTGTTCCCATGGGAAGTTCATGCGGGCGAAGCCGCGGGAAAAAGCTAGTAGTTTATAAATGCTTGTTTGTTTGGGATATTCACACTGTGAATTCACAGACCATTGTTCACTTTTTCAATTCCTAGGTTCTCTTGTCCAAAGTGACGGCGATATTGACCGGGACGTGACCTAAGCGCAGGATGGGCAACGTGGAGGCAGGTTACGTGAGTGACCTGTGATTCGCGTATTACAAAACCCCTAAGACAAAAAGGAAAAATCTACAAAAAAATCATCATGTTGTATGGATCAGAAATTGTCATTTGCCCGTCAGCAAAGAAAGTGACGGATGAAAAGCATGTGGCGTTAAACGCTACTGCGTGAATGAATGAATCTCTTTAGTTTGTGGAAATAATACAGGGGGCCGATTCCACTAATTACAAACGTAAATGTCGTGTTTCAATTGTGTCTCAAGATCCAAGGAAATTGAAATAAAGTGACAAGATCTCTTTAAGACTTCTATGTTTTATTACGATTTCTTTGGCCTTTGAGACACAACACAACTGAGGCATGACATGACATCTACGTTTGTAAATTGTAGAATCAAGGGCCAGTTTTATTACTTTCTGTTAAAACCTCCTGTATTTAGTCCTAGCCGCTAAGAATTTTTTAAATTATAAAAATATGTTGCTAAGTTTTGTTGTTGTTCGTTGTCATGTAAACTTTCCTATGTGATAAAAATTACAAGAGATTTACATGGTTATTTTATTCATTGAATATTAATAACATATTGTTTCATCATTGGTTATGGGCCGATTACTGTAAATCCCTATACCTAGTATGTGTTAATATATTATATTATTTGTGAGTACTTATAGTAAAATAATATTTTACAAAATGGTTGAAAACATCGGAAACGAAAATGTTTCACTAAACAATTTAATTGTAAGTACCGGTTCTAATATGTCTATTGGTAAATTAGAAGGAGTAAATAATTATTAGCCACTTGGAAATTCCAAATGAAGTTGTTATTGATAGACAATGGTTTATGGGAGTTTGCTGATGGATCTGGTGATGCAACTAAGAATCCCACGAAAGATCAAAAAGCATATGCAAAGATTTGTTTGAACATTCAACCCATTTGCTACCCACATGTCAAAAATGCAAAGACAACTTCTGAAGCATGGAAAAACTTAAAATCTGCATATGAGAATGCTGGCATAAGTCGTAGACTTTCTGTGCAGAACAACTACGCTCTGCTACCAGAAAATGTGCAGAACAACTACGCTCTGCTACCAGAAAATGTGCGCAGAGAATCCGGACAAACGAAGCGGCGGGAAGAATTCTGTACCGGAACTTCACCGAGAAAAAACCACCGGTAAAAATAAGTACCGGGAAAAAATCTCCACGCGGCACCACGTTTGCCCGACTAGAACCTAACTTAAGCTATACGCAGACTGCTACCACCGTAGCTTATAAAGGGAGCTACAGGGCCCTATATAATAACCTAACCTATAAATTAACTAAACTAAAAACTATAAATTTAATCTTCAACTCACCAAGTTGACTTTTCTTTCGATCCAAGTTGGGGTGTCTTCGGAGAAGGTGGTGGTCCCTAAATCACCCAACCTACCCCATGAGATCTCAACCCCCAGAAAAAATACCTGATCCGTCTAGCAGTTCCACTCGGCAACAGGTTTCGGCGTCTCCAGGCAGCCACAGGTCACGTCGGTCACAACAAACAGTCCAAGTAAAAGGTTTCACAAACACACACGTTCCATAGTTATTTAACAAAAGGGAAACTCACAATTATAGTTCAAACTAACCAACAATCAACGTGGTTTTAGACAAAGGGACGCGGGACCTCTCGCGTATTAAACAAACCGAAATCGCACAGGACAATGGCGGCCGTCCGCCATGCCATTCACGCGAGCAGCAGTGTGAGAACCCCGAACGCCTGGTGGCGACAATAGGAAACGCGTGCGTTTCGTTTCACGCAAATATATTACAAACATCCCCCCGTCCCGGTCTGAGAAGCAGACCGCTAGCTTACTCTACGGGAAGGCGGGCGAGAGAGGTCACACCTCTCCTTAAAATCGAACCGTCGACCAACACCTCAGCCACACGCGGAGTGCCATCTCCGCCAAGAATCAAACGTAATATGCGAGCTCGTCGCCAAAGCAATGAGGGCAAATTTGCCTCTTTTAACAATACTAAATCACCCTCCCTGGGAGGCTCAGTCCTGTCTGTCCACTTCACTCTTTGCTGCAGCAAATGCAAATATTCAAGCGACCAGCGACGCCAAAAGTCCTGGCTCATTTGCTGCAACATTTGAAAACGCGACAACCGATATACGCGTTCGTCCTTCCACGGGTATTCGGGCAGGGCATTCAAAGGCCCTCCCACCAAAAAATGACCAGGGGTGAGAGCTTCCAAGTCATTTGGATCTGGAGATAGCGGACAGAGAGGACGAGAGTTGAGGACCGCCTCAACTTTACAAAACACTGTGGCCAGCTCTTCAAAAGTTAGAGCCGTTTCTCCGATAATGCGGCGGAGGTGGGTCTTTGCGGATTTCACAGCCGCTTCAAAAATCCCTCTCCAATGGGGGCAACTTGGGGGACTAAACTTCCAGGTTATTCCCCTTTGGGCAGCAATTTGACTTAAACTAGTACAATTTTTATCAATAAACACAGAAACATCCTTAAGATAATTTACAGTTCCCTTATAGTTTGTGCCATTATCAGACCTAATAAGGGAAGGTAGACCTCGACGCGAAACAAAGCGATCCAACGCGGCGACGAAGGCCTCCGTAGTCAGAGCCGATACCACCTCCAAATGGACAGCCTTGGTGGCCAAACAAACAAATACACACAAATAGTCCTTCACAATACGGGCATTACGAAAGGGAGAAGCCTTGATCGAAAAGGGACCGGCAAAATCGGTTCCAACGCCGTCAAACGGCCTCGAAGGTCGGATTCGATCAGCGGGCAAATCACCCATCTGTGGTTGCATCGTGGATGCCTTCAACCTATAACATGCAATACATCGAAACAGGACACTACGGATTGCTCTTCGGGCAGACAAAATCCAAAATTCGCGTTGCAAAATAGCCAACAAAGCATTGCACCCAGCATGGGCGTTACGAATGTGTCGATCAGACACCAAAAGCTGCACCAAGGGTCCGCCCTTGGGCAACAACAGAGGATGGCGAGTCTCATATGGAAGATCCGCCTTCCGGAGCCTGCCTCCAACCCGAAGAAGCCCATCCGAGTCGATGTACGGGTTCAAACGAGCGACCGCGCCCTTCAACTTAGCGCGTCCGTCGCGCAAAATACGAAGCTCTGACTCAGTCCGGTCTGCACGACACGGACCCAATGCAACAATGCGCTCCGGCGCTCTTCTGCACCTGCAATCGGCTCCAACCGCTTTGCCTGTGGGTTTCTACAATTATGTATGAAACGCTTAATCCAACTGGTGACACCCAGAAGCTTATCCAAGCTGCTATACCGAGCAAGTAGCCAATCCGGCTCCGACGTCGTCTCAGCGACTACAGCATGTACACGGAGCCCAGTAAAACTCAAAGAAGTAACATCTATGGGTGCTTCCATGTGGGGTACACTAGCTTCGCTACCAGCACTGCCGGTATCTTGTGAAAGCGTGATGTATAGCTCCTGGACTAATACTAGTACTTAGCTGCTTGTTGGCTCCAGAAACGATGAGCTTCGGTGTAGGGCGTGTAGGGTGCGTAGCAGTAAAAGCCGTAGATGCAGGAAGCACTATTTAATGCGTAACTTAGCACTACACACAGAGAAGGAAGGTGCACAAGCGACAGAGAATTATATATGAACACAGCGGATAACAGGAAATGCAAGAAAGAAAGAAAGGTGCAATCACTCAACAATTTCAATGTCATAGCATTAATAGAAACGTATGAAATATTCGCGAGATGCGCAAGCGACGGGCGACACGAGCTTTGCGTCCGACCGTAGATTCGTACTGAGTCACCCGTCTCGGCAAACTCGCGTCTAAGCTCGCGTAGGTATAGCGCTCGAAGTCCGCATAAAGCTAGTGGCTCATTGAATAGTCAGGTCTACACAATATGATTGAGCTTATGAATAACATATGACTTAAGTAAATAAATGTGCGATTTATATTATTTAAGTATGTAGTAATTATGTATATAAGTATTGATAGTATATTTAAGTATTAAACGTTAGTATACCGTAAGATAAGATCGACCAGCTTGCGGTTAATTAAGCTAATGTGATCCTTGCCTAATGTAGATGCATTGCTAGTCAGCGATCTTTTAGTCCAAGGGAAGTAAGTATTTTTATTGGTGATTTAGTAATTTATAGAATAGTTATATAGTTATAGTTAGGTATTTAAATAGTTTTAGGTTATAGTTATATAAGTAGTTTTAAGTAATAATTATGTAAAATACTTTAAGTAATAATTATATGCAATAACTTAAGTATTGTAATTCTAGTAATAACTAGTAAGTAAAATAAGAATAAGTGGGAGACGCCCACACCCCCGGAGACCGTTACTACGGGCGAAAGAAATTAGGAAACCGAACGATACGTCCAGATCGCGTCTTCTTTACTTGATCCTGCAGCGGGCTATCCTTAGCTTTTGGGATGGGGTCAGCTGCACGACTACTCGTGGGAGGGGGTTCATCTTGAAGATTAGGAGTTAAGACAGAAGGAGGGGACGGATCAACTAGTAAATAGGCCGGTTTCAGGCGGTCTATTGAAACTGTGACACTTCTACCCTTGACAAGTATTTTATAAGTTTTGTCTCCTCTTTCGAGCACTTCATACGGGCCAGTGTAAGGCGGCTGCAAAGCACCGCGCAATGCATCAGTCCTGAGAAAGACGTGACTCGAGGTAGATAAATCCTTGTAAATGAAAATTTTGTCCTTTGCATGTCGCGCGGCTGCAGTTGGTCGTAGTTTAGCTACAAACTGCCGCAAGCGACATGTGAAGTCGGTCAAATCCAGAGAGTCTGGGTTTGATGCATGGAAAAATTCTCCTGGGAGACGTAAGGGTTCACCGTACACCAGCTCGGCCGAAGAAGCTTTTAAGCTGTCTCTGTAAGCCGCTCTGATACCCAGGAGTATCAATGGTAGTGTGTCTACCCAATTGCAGTCCGCATAACACATAATGGCGGCCTTCAGATGGCGGTGAAAGCGTTCTACTAAACCATTACACGCCGGATGGTAGGCGGTCGTTTTACGGTGTTTGAATCCGATCATTCTTGCCAAATACTGGAAGAGCGTGGATTCAAATTGTCGACCGCGATCGGTGACTATATCAGTGGGACATCCAAATCTGGATATCCACGATATTAATGCCTTTCCAACGGTTTCGGCGGTCATATCTGCCATTGGTGTAACTTCAGGCCAACGTGTAAAGCGGTCTACAACTGTCAGACAGTACTTGTAGCCTTGAGATGGTGGGAGTGGGCCAATTTTGTCAACATGTATAAAGGCGAAGCGAGCACGAGGGAGTTCGTATGTGCCCAAAGGAGAAGACACATGACGATTTACTTTTGCTCGTTGACATGCAATACATTGTCGTGACCACTCTCGACACTCTTTACGCATTCCGGGCCAGACAAAGCGTTCAGCAATCAGCTTAGTAGTTGCGTCTATGCCCGGGTGACTAAGACCATGAAGGCTGTCAAAAATTTGTCTTCGCAAAGGTTGCGGTACAAAGGGTCTTGGCGATGAGGTACTTAAATCACAATATATCTCCGTACCACAATCCGCGACTTTCACCTTCTCGAGACGGAGTGAAAATTCACCGTCAAGGTATTGCAACAATTCTTGATCAGCAGCTTGATGCTGAGCAAGTACGTCCAGGCCAATCGTCATTCGCAGTTCATCGACACGGGACAATGTATCGGCGACAACATTGTCTTTGCCTGAAATGTGTCTGATATCGGTCGTGAATTGCGCAATAAAATCTAGATGACGGAATTGGCGAGGCGAGCAGTTAGCTTTTCGTTCTCGGAAAGCAAAACTAAGGGGTTTGTGGTCTGTATAGACCACAAAATGCCTCGCTTCCAACATATGACGAAAGTATTTTATACTTTCGTATATGGCCAATAACTCGCGGTCATATGGCGAGTATTTTTGCTGTGATGGGCTCAGTTTTCGCGAGAAAAACGCGAGGGGTTGCCAAGCACCGTTATGCAATTGCTGCAAAACTGCACCCAGAGCCAAATCAGATGCATCTGTTACCAGCGCAAGTTTAGCTTCGCAGTCTGGGTGAGCCAGTAACGCAGCATTAGAAAGCAGTTCCTTACACTTTTCGAAGGCGGTAAGAGTGTCACCGGTCAAGTTGACGGGATGAGATGCCTTAACGGAACCAGACAATAAGGCATTTAAAGGAGCCTGAATAACGGCGGCGTTGGGTAAAAATCTTCGATAGAAGTTTACCATGCCTAGGAAACGCCTGAGTTGTCTGACGGTCTTAGGTGGAGGGAAATTCGAGATAGCTTCTACTTTGACTTCCAAGGGCTTAGTGCCATTCTCGGAGATGCTATACCCTAGAAATGCGACTTCTTTTGCGCCAAAAACGCACTTAGAGACGTTTATAAGGACGCCATATGTCTCCATCTTGGTAAAAAGTTGACGTAGATGGTGTTCGTGCTCTTCTTCGCTACGTGAAAACACTAAAAAATCGTCAAGATAGGCATAAACGAAATCTAGGCCTCTCACCATTTCATCAACGAAACGCTGGAAAGTCTGCCCAGCGTTTCTTAGCCCAAAGGTCATGACCGGGAATTCAAATAGTCCGAACGGCGTGGTGATCGCTGTTTTCGGTATATCCTCCGCGCAAACAGGGATCTGGTTATATGCTTTAACCAAATCGATGGTCGAAAACACTTTGCATCCAGCAATGGAATGGGCGAAATCGTGGATGTGCCTAATAGGATAACGGTCTGGGATGGTCCGTGCATTAAGCATCCTATAATCGCCACAGGGCCGCCAGCCGTTATCCTTTTTAGGTGCTAGATGTAACGGCGAGGCCCAAGAACTTTGGGAGGGGCGGGCTGTTCCATTGTTGAGCATAAGTTCAAATTCGGCCCTAGCAATTTTCAATTTATCGGGGGCGAGTCTCCGGGGAGTGCATGATACGGGAGGGCCAGGGTGGTCCTGATATAATGTACCGTCTCGTGCTTCGGAGTCGATGGTTTGCCTGAAGGGCGAGTAAGTTCTGGAAATTTATCTAAAATTTTATGAAAACAAGTGTCGCCTGTCGCAATTTTAACAGAATGAATATCAACTTTAGCGGAACATACATTTGAAGTTAAAGTTGTAGTATTATCAATTAATCGTTGGTTACGAACGTCTACAATTAGGTTATAATGACTAAGAAAATCTACGCCTATGATAGGTTTAGTAACATTAGCGACAACAAAACGCCAAGGAAAATTACGCCTTAGGCCTAAATTTAAATTTAAATCTATAAAACCGAAAGTGTCTATGTTCGTTCCATTGGCTGCACATAACTGATAATTTGTTTTAGCACGACTTTCACAAAGCACTGACCGAGGGTAAACGCACAAATCACTTCCAGTGTCTATCAGGAATTTCGTGTTAGAACTACGGTCCGTGACGAACAGGCGACTTGCTGCAGTTGGGCAATCGTCAGTCGCCATCAGCGACTGCCCGTAGGGTTTCCCGCCATGTGGTAGTCGCAGGGCTTGGTGCAAATGGCAGCTTTTGGACCGAATTTGTGATGGTAGCAACAAACAGGGAACTTGCGGTAACTGGAGTTCGATCGAGTTCTAGTACGAGAGGACGAACGGCGTCGCGGAGCTCGCGAACGTCGACCCGAGTCATGGGACGCACGCGTATGCTCATCAAGCTTCATCGCAAGGCGTTCGACCATCATCTTCAGTTCGGCGATCTCACTAGAAGAATTATCGCTACCTGTGCGTGTAGAAGTCTCAGCTACATTGCAGGGTGACGTTATTTCCTGAATCCTATCCGCCAGGTCAGCTAATTGGTCGAGTGTGTGCGAAGGCTGTGATGCTAGGACTGTTTGGATATTTCTCGGCAGCCTATTGCTCCAAATCGTCCGGATGAATTCTTCTGGAACGGCTGGGCCGGCTAAATCCTGGAGATGCCTCAGAAATTGAGAAGGCTTCCTGTCTCCGAGCTCTTCGTGAGTGAGTAATTGCTTTACCTTTCTCTCGTGGGAAGCGGAAAGACGTTTTATCAGCTCACTCTTGATCTTCTCGTAACGCTTCTTAGCCGGAGGGTTGACAATCAGGTCCTTGACAGCCTTGGCATGCACGATGTCTAAATTGCTAATAACATTGTTAAATTTTATATTATCTTCAGTTATCCCAAAATTTTCAAACTGACCTTCAAGAAGGGCGAACCATATTTCCGGATCGTCCGGTGAAAAAGCTGGTACCTTAAGGTTATATTTCCGGGTGCCTGGTGTGTCGTCGCCGGTACTGCGCTTTTGCGGCGCGTCGTAACATTAGATGCACCGCCATTACGCGATGTTGCCGTTTTAGCTGAATCGCTGCTATCGTCGCTCATCGTGGCCTTTTTCTCGGGGTCACCAGTTATGGTGCTTCCATGTGGGGTACACTAGCTTCGCTACCAGCACTGCCGGTATCTTGTGAAAGCGTGATGTATAGCTCCTGGACTAATACTAGTACTTAGCTGCTTGTTGGCTCCAGAAACGATGAGCTTCGGTGTAGGGCGTGTAGGGTGCGTAGCAGTAAAAGCCGTAGATGCAGGAAGCACTATTTAATGCGTAACTTAGCACTACACACAGAGAAGGAAGGTGCACAAGCGACAGAGAATTATATATGAACACAGCGGATAACAGGAAATGCAAGAAAGAAAGAAAGGTGCAATCACTCAACAATTTCAATGTCATAGCATTAATAGAAACGTATGAAATATTCGCGAGATGCGCAAGCGACGGGCGACACGAGCTTTGCGTCCGACCGTAGATTCGTACTGAGTCACCCGTCTCGGCAAACTCGCGTCTAAGCTCGCGTAGGTATAGCGCTCGAAGTCCGCATAAAGCTAGTGGCTCATTGAATAGTCAGGTCTACACAATATGATTGAGCTTATGAATAACATATGACTTAAGTAAATAAATGTGCGATTTATATTATTTAAGTATGTAGTAATTATGTATATAAGTATTGATAGTATATTTAAGTATTAAACGTTAGTATACCGTAAGATAAGATCGACCAGCTTGCGGTTAATTAAGCTAATGTGATCCTTGCCTAATGTAGATGCATTGCTAGTCAGCGATCTTTTAGTCCAAGGGAAGTAAGTATTTTATTGGTGATTTAGTAATTTATAGAATAGTTATATAGTTATAGTTAGGTATTTAAATAGTTTTAGGTTATAGTTATATAAGTAGTTTTAAGTAATAATTATGTAAAATACTTTAAGTAATAATTATATGCAATAACTTAAGTATTGTAATTCTAGTAATAACTAGTAAGTAAAATAAGAATAAGTGGGAGACGCCCACACATCTGTCTGACAGACAGGCCAAGATGTTTCTGATCCCATCAGCCACTCTGGACCCCACCAGAGTGGGTGTGACACCAATTCTGGTGCCGTACAACCTCGGGAGGCACAGTCCGCTGGGTTAAGCTCTCCCGGCACATGTCTCCATGTTATATCAATTCCGATATTCTGGATTTGGGAAACCCGATTTCCCACAAAAACCTCCAAGGTATGTGGGGCCGCGCGCAACCATGCAAGCGCGACCTGGCTATCCGACCAGGCGAAGATGTCCCGTATCTCGACCGTGGCCGCCAGCTCACATGCAACGTGATGCAACAATTTAGAGAGAAGGTGAGCTCCACTCAACTCAAGCTTGGGAATAGTCAGCCTAGTCCTGATGGGGGCGACCTTGCTCTTCCCTAACAAAAGCGAGACATTGACCCGGCCATCGGCGTCAACTGTCCGCATATAGACTGACGCGGCGTAGCCTCGCTCCGACGCGTCACAAAAGCCATGCAGGCTGGCTCGATATTTCCCGGGGGCAATATTCGACGAGGCAAGGCAATCCGATTGACTTCCTTAATCGATGAAAACAACTCGAGCCAATCATCCAATGGAGAGCCAAACAGCGGCTCGTCCCACGAGACGCCCAAAGTCCAAAGTCTCTGAAGAAGACACTTTGCAGAGAATATCACTGGACTGATCCAACCGCTTGGATCAAACATACGGGCTATTACGGACAACACCGTTCTCTTAGTCCAGACCTTTGGTATTTCCAAGTCCACTTGGAATGTAAAAATATCGGTTAGCGGCTGGTACTGCATGCCCAGCACCGCTATCCTGTTGGGATCATCTACATCCTCAAACAGGTGAGGGTTCTGTTGGTGATCCTCCGGGATCCCTTCTAGAACTCTAGGCTCATTGGACAACCACTTACGTAGCTCGTAGCCACCCGTTTTCAATATTTCAATCAATTCATCCCGCAGTAGGAGGGCCTCCTCAATACTTTGGGCTCCGGTGCACACGTCATCGACATACAAGTCACGTGACAGCACGGAAGCCCCACGGGGAAAGCGGATCCGTTCCCGCTCTGCCAATTCAAGCAATGATCTGATGGCGATATAGGGACTAGATTTCAAACCATACGTGTTTGTATTGAGTTCATACACCGTCACAGGATCCTCAGGGCGCTCACGCCAGAGTATCAACTGGAATCGCCTGTCCTCAGGATGTATGACTGTCTGGCGGAACATCATCCGGATGTCCGCGCCAAAAACCACTTGATGTCTTCTAAAGTTCAAGATGATGTCAATTATGTCCCTATGCAATTTGGGACCTGAATGCAAACATAGATTCAACGAAACTCCGTTCGAAGTGGGTGCGGACCCATCAAAGACAGTCCGCAACTTGCCCGTTGAGGCCTTCACCACCGCGTGGTGGGGCAAAAAGTAATGCTCAGTTGAGCTCCAATCAACTCGAGCCGGAGACATGTGACCCAAATCCTCGTACTCGCGCATAAATTCAATATATTTATCGCGAAGTACGTGGTCACGCTGCATGCGTCGCTCCATGGACAGCAGTCGTTTCTCCGCAAGCGCCCTACTTTGCCCTAGGCTAGGACGTGTAGCAACAAATGGTAACCTAGTTACAAACCGACCGGAGGGCAACCTCTCCGTGGTCGATCGAAAAAGGGCTTCGCACTCAGCGTGTTCCGGATCCATCTTGGAACTCATAGGTGGCTCCTCCACCTCCCAAAACCTTTGCATGGTCTTGGCCAAGGACGCAGATGCGACGACCGGTGGCTCCTCCACGGTGCTATTATCAAACACAGGGCCCATCAGGGCAAAACCAAAAATCGTAGACACTGCCATCAGTGAAGACGAACCCAGAGCCTTCTGTGTACCCAACAAAATCCAACCCAATACGTCCGAGCCCAGGAGCAAGTCCACTGGGCCGGGATGAAAGACAAAGGGGTCGGCCAAATCCAGACCCGAAACCAAAGACAACACACCCGGCGGTATGTCTGTCGAGGGGTGCCAACCCGCAATGGTATCCATTACCATAGCCGAAGTCGTGATCCTCATTGTGGAGGACTTCAGCGAAGAAAAGGTGACAAGTGTCTGGCCCGTCAGACACTTCACTTGTATGCCACCAACTCCAAGAAGTGGCACAGGCGAGTCTTCCACGACTAAACCTAACTGGCGTGCCACTCGAGTGGTAACCAAACTGCTTTGAGCCCCTGAGTCCAACAGAGCTCTCAAATTAATGGCTTCCCCCTACGACCCCATACGCGGACCACCGCGGTAGGGAGCAGAACCGTCCGCGGCTCTGTCCCAGCAAGGGAGCAAGCTAGTTACGGGCTCCCCACTCTCTCCAAACCAGGGGCGCGCCACTGACCCGGATAATATGGCGGGCGAGTGCACATCCCCATCTGAGGGGGGGTATAACCCGCGGCCCGGCCATACATATGGTACGGCGGGTGGTACTCCAGCCGTGGGTACTCGTGCAGCGGCGGAGAAAACCGCTGCGGCTGCATGTGTTGGGTAGTGGTAACCCGCGTGGAGGGGTGTCCCCACTCTCACGTCCGATCTAGGGCCCCCGCCCATGGGGGCCCTATCCGGGGCCTGGCCAGCCACATACTGGCCATGACCTTGGGGCGCGTGGTCCCGGTCCACCAAGACCCGCGCAGGTACGCGACCCCCCTCCCGAGGGGGGGTGCGACGAGCGAAGCCGCGTCCTTCTTCCAAAGGTGGAGGGCTTCGCGCAGGAGCGCCCCCGCCCATAGGGGACCCCTGCCTCAACATCCGGGTGCCATCCCCGTTCCGGTTCATGCAGAGCATCGCGTGGTGCCGCCCACGGCATGCACTGCATGGTATGGCACTGGGACAGTCACGTGCATAGTGACTGCCCAAACAGTAAAAGCATAGTTCATGCCGCCTTGCCATGCGGCGCCGATCTTGTACTGGCAGTCTCTGCCAGTCCCTGCATTGCAGCAGGCTGTGGCCCATCCGGCCACATTGCAGGCAGTCCGCGTCCCCCGCGACTGCTGCCGTGTGTGCAACCCGCACACCAGCTCCACGCGGTGGCGGTTGCCGTCCCTGTTGGGGCTTACCTCTCCATGAGGGTTCCAAGGGCCTACGTTCAGGTGCTCTGGATGGCGCTGAGTCCGTCATGGTATTCTCAGCGGCCCGTGCCTCAAACTCCAAAAACTTCACCAAGTCAGTGAATGTTGGTAGGGTGGTGCTGTCCCGCTCCGCATTCTCGCGCTCAAACCGCGAGCGGATGTCATTGGGCAATTTGCCCAATACAATGTGCACCAACAAAAAAGACCATTGGTCCACCGGCAGCCCCAGTGTGCGGAGCGCGTTACAGGCCACTGTAACGGGCGTGAGCAACTGCAGGCGCAACTGTGCCCTGTTGGCCACCTTGGGCAGGGCCATCAACTGTGCGGCGTGCGCATCCGCTAACAAACGTAAGTTTTGGTAGCGGGAGTTCAATAACTCCCAGGCCGTGTCGTACTGGTCGTCCTCCACCCGGAGGTGCTGGATGAGCGACCGCGCTTCACCCTCAAGAGTGGAGAGGAGGTAGGCCATCTTCTGGGCCTTCGACAAATCCTGTCGTGCTACGACCAGGGACTCAAACATATTTTTATATGCTACCCACTCCTCCATCCTACCCCCAAAGTGGGACAGCTGAAGGGTGGGGAGCCGACCAGTAACCGCTGGTCCTTCCTGTCTAACAGGTGTGCGAGGGGCTGGTCCGCCAGCCTGTCTCGCCCTTATTGCGGTCGCCGCCTCCGCGATATCATCGTGCAGACTCAGGATCTGGTCCATGTCCGCCATGTGACCTGCGTAGACCTCCGGGGCAAGTTCGGCTTCGGTAAGCACCGCCATGGCCGCTTCCGCGCTAATCAATCGTGAGTGGAGGTGATCCGCTCTTAGCAGTATGGCGCCCTCCCTGTCCTTCCGGGACAGGAGTCCTCCGGCCGTCACAAACCATCTCAGTTCGTTGGCGAGTGTCGCCTTAGCATTGGAGACCTTCGCCATCGCGTCAAGTCACAAACAAAAAATAACAAAAGGAAAATAAAAAACAACAAAATCAAACAACTACACGAAGAACCGCGGTAGGTATGAGAATGGCACAAACCCGGAACGCACGGTACAAACCGCAAACAAATACAAAAAAGGTTACAAATATTCTTATACAAACAAACTAAGAAAAATCTAATAATTTTTACAAACAATTAATTATTTTTTACAAACGAACAAATAGAGGGTAGATAAACTACGCTCTGCTACCAGAAAATGTGCAGAACAACTACGCTCTGCTACCAGAAAATGTGCAGAACAACTACGCTCTGCTACCAGAAAATGTGCGCAGAGAATCCGGACAAACGAAGCGGCGGGAAGAATTCTGTACCGGAACTTCACCGGGAAAAAACCACCGGTAAAAATAAGTACCGGGAAAAAATCTCCACGCGGCACCACGTTTGCCCGACTAGAACCTAACTTAAGCTATACGCAGACTGCTACCACCGTAGCTTATAAAGGGAGCTACAGGGCCCTATATAATAACCTAACCTATAAATTAACTAAACTAAAAACTATAAATTTAATCTTCAACTCACCAAGTTGACTTTTCTTTCGATCCAAGTTGGGGTGTCTTCGGAGAAGGTGGTGGTCCCTAAATCACCCAACCTACCCCATGAGATCTCAACCCCCAGAAAAAATACCTGATCCGTCTAGCAGTTCCACTCGGCAACAGGTTTCGGCGTCTCCAGGCAGCCACAGGTCACGTCGGTCACAACAAACAGTCCAAGTAAAAGGTTTCACAAACACACACGTTCCATAGTTATTTAACAAAAGGGAAACTCACAATTATAGTTCAAACTAACCAACAATCAACGTGGTTTTAGACAAAGGGACGCGGGACCTCTCGCGTATTAAACAAACCGAAATCGCACAGGACAATGGCGGCCGTCCGCCATGCCATTCACGCGAGCAGCAGTGTGAGAACCCCGAACGCCTGGTGGCGACAATAGGAAACGCGTGCGTTTCGTTTCACGCAAATATATTACAAACACTTTCTTTAAAGAGAAAACTAGCTCAAATTAAATATGAACAGCATGATTGCATGGATCATTATCTTGGAAATATTATTTCTGTAACGCAAGAGTTAGCTGATATTGGATGCATTATTGATGACAAAGAATTGGCAGAATTGATGTTGATTGGCTTGCCAACTGAGTTTGATCCACTGATCATGGCAATGGAAGCCTCAAACACAAAATTAACTTCTGATTTTGTTAAATGCCAATTAATTCAAAGTGAGTTCAAGAAACAGTCGTCCAGTTCATATTTGGAACCATCCGAAAAGATTTTAATGGCAAAGAACAAATTTGTTCCTATCTGTCACAACTGTCATGTAAAAGGACACATCAAGCCCAAATGTCCTAAGTTGAAGAAGAATTTAAAGAAGAATACAAATAACGATTTAACTCAAGAGGCTTCTTCGTCTAAAAAGGGAATTAATGCTTCTTTATTTTCAACTGAGACTGCCTTAGTTAGTGATGTTTGTGATCGCGACAGCTGGATTTTAGATTCAGGTTGCACTAGTCATATGACTAATCGAAAGGATTGGTTGGAAAATTACTCTTCTGATGTTAAAACACAAATTACTACTGCCAATAGCGATACAATGTGTAGCGAAGGCGTAGGGAATGTCAATGTGAGGTTATGTAATAACGAAGTTAAAGTTATTACTGATACTTTGTTTGTACCACAAGTAGCGGCAAACCTTTTGTCTGTAAGCAAAGTGGCAGCAAAAGGTTATGTTTTAATATTTGATATAAATAAATGTAATGTTTACAGGAGCGATAATGTGTCTATTACTGGGTCCTGTGAGCTACAAGCTATTAATGTGGGCGGTATCTACAAGGTTGATGGAAAAGAGGAATGTTATACAACTTTATTAAACCAAGAGCCTAAGATTACTGAAGGTAAAGCTTTTGTATCCAATAATAATTTGTTGGAGCTATGGCATCGTCGCCTAGGACACTTAAGTTTTAAAGGTATGTTAGTCCTTCGTGATTCTTTAGCCCGCGGTATTAAATTTCCAAATGGAAAATTAAATTCTTGTTCTCCATGCATTGAAGGAAAACAGAAGAGTAAAACTTTTCCTCATGGTCCGGCTCATAGGAGCGTGACAAAATTAGATTTAATCCACACAGATATTTGTGGACCTATGTCTGTTAATAGTTGGAGCGGTAGCCATTATTTTATTACTTTTACTGACGATTTTACGCGAAAATCATTTATTTATTTTTTGGATCGTAAAGATCAAACTACTGTTTTGAATACTTTTATTGAATTCAAAAAGGTTGTTGAAAATCAAACCGATCTCAAGATTAAGCGTGTTAGAAGTGATAACGGGACAGAATATTGTAACAAAAGTTTGGTGAATTATTTTAAGCAATGCGGAATTATCCACGAAACAACTGTTCCATACACACCCCAACAAAATGGCGTCAGTGAGCGGCTTAACAGAACGTTAATGGAAAAAGCTAGAGTAATGTTGCAAGACGCTGGTTTAGATAAAAAATATTGGGCTGAAGCAGTCAACACTGCTTGTTATTTAAAGAATCGTAGTCCTACTGCTGCTTTAAATAAAGCTACTCCTGAAGAGTTATGGACTGGTTCTAAAGTTAACCTCAGTCACCTTAGAGTCTTTGGTTGTACCGCATATGCCCTTACACCACAATGTCAGCGTACAAAGCTTAATCCTAAATCAAAGCCTTACATTATGTTAGGATATTGTGATCACACAAAAGGTTATAGACTTGGTGATTCAGCTGATGGTAGCAAAATTATAAAAGCTCGTTCAGTAGAGTTTATAGAAACTGTCAGAGGTATTCTGTGCAAAGCAATAGAGTCGAAAGAGAATTCAAATGATTCAGTTAATACTGTTGAAGTTTTTCGGTATATTATTTGAACACTCCTCGACAAAATATTATGGAATCTGACGTTTATGAATATGCTACACCAGATGCTTTATCTATCCATTCTGAAATTCAGGAACCCATTATTAATGAACCTATTGTTCAAGAAATGATACCATTTCATGAACAAGGTGCTGCTGATTCACTATTGAATAATATTCAAAATTCTCCAAATATTGATTCTGAGCCTATGAGTTTTGCATCAGAATCAGAGGTACATGAACACGCTAGACCTGTACGTACACGCGGTCGTCCTAAACATTTTGACGATTATGAAATGAACTATTTCACTAAAGTAGGCTTGATGGGGCGCTGTGAACCTCGAACGTATAATGAAGCTATGAAGTCTGATAAAAACAGAGAATGGTTAGAGGCCATGAAAGAGGAATATAATTCTCTCATATCACATGGAGTCTGGAAACTTGTAGATCGACCAAAAGATAGTAACGTACTTAAATGCAAGTGGATCTTCAAAGAAAAAGTTGATCCGAGTGGTAATTTTGAGAAATTCAAAGCTCGTTTAGTTGCAAAAGGGTTTACCCAGCAATATGGCATTGACTTTGAAGAAACCTTTGCACCTGTCGTTAGACATTGTACTTTACGTTTACTTTTGGCAATAGGTATTGAAAATGATATGGACATTGAACATGTTGATGTTAATACAGCATTTCTTAATGGAGACCTCAATGAACGTATTTATATGGAACAACCCACCGGTTTTGTAATTGAGGGGCAGAATAAAGTCTGTTTACTAAAGAAAAGCTTATATGGACTCAAACAAGCAAGTAGAGCCTGGAATGAAAAAGTACACAAAGTTTTAGTTAGCAATGGCTTCACACAACTAAAAACTGAGAAATGTGTTTACTTCAAAAATAAGGTAATTATAGCCTTATACGTAGATGACTTCTTCATATTCAGTTCCAATGAACATGAAAAGAAACTGCTTTATAAATTACTCAGTTCCAACTTCAAAATCAAAATACTTGGACCTGTGAAACAAGCATTAGGCATGAAGGTGGAGAGGAACCGAGAGCAAGGCACCCAAGTTAAGTCAATCTGAATACGTTAAAAACCTTTAATAAAATTTGGTATGAATGATTGTCACAGCATAGCGACTCCAATGGAAGTTAATTTTAATATTCCAAAAGCAGATACTGTGGATTCAAGGTTTCCGTATCAGGAACTAATAGGAAGCTTGATGTATCTCGCGGTTTGCACTCGTCCTGATATAGCATTTGCGTGCAGAGGGCTTAGTCAATATAACACATGTTATAATGAATGAATGAATCTCACTGGATCGCTGCTAAACGAGTTCTGCGATATCTTTCGGGTACAACTGACTAAGGACTCAATTTCAAAAGAGGAAATAACGAAGTTATTATTTCATCCGACGCAGATTGGGCGGGGGATATTACTGATAGAAAATCTTATTCGGGTTTTGTAAGTAGGTTCGGTAATTGCATTATAAACTGGCATAGCCATAAGCAACAAAACGTGGCCTGTTCTAGCACAGAAGCCGAATATTATGCCCTTGGCAATGCAGTGAAGGAGGCGAAATTTATCCGCAACTTCTTGCAGGAGCTTAATTTTAAACAATGTATAGAATCAAAAAAGGTCATCACCATTTATAATGATAATCGTAGTACGTTGAAAATGGTGAAAAATGAATGCTTTCGTAGGACCAAACACATAGACGTACATCATCACTTCATACGAGAATGTGTTGATCGGAAACTTATTCGTTTAGATTACAAACCCTCTTCTGAGTTAGAAGCAGACCTTTTCACAAAAGCTTTACCTAGGGTAAAACACAATTATTTCGTTAAGTGTTTAGGTTTAACATAACGCTCTTCTTTTTGATTACTTTTGATATTGTACTCTCGCATTATGCTTGCAGTTCTGTTTCAGAGTTTTAGTGCATAGTTTGCTCGAGTAAGGGGCAGTGTTAAAACCTCCTGTATTTAGTCCTATCCGCTAAGAATTTTTAAATTATAAAAATATGTTGCTAAGTTTTGTTGTTGTTCGTTGTCATGTAAACTTTCCTATGTGATAAAAATTACAAGAGATTTACATGGTTATTTTATTCATTGAATATTAATAACATATTGTTTCATCACTTTCATCAAGTTTTATCTCCAGTTGAACGCGGCGCGCTCGGCGCAATTTTCTGCTCTAAGGCTGTGGGGGGGGGGGGAGAAAGGAATTATTCGGTTAGGTTTTAGTGGGTTTTAGATTAGGAAGGGTATGGCAGGTTAGGTAATGGCAACACTGGTTGACAGCTGGCTGGTACTGGTACTTATTTTGACGTCGCATCGGCTCGGCTTGCTCATGAAAAATATGGTGCGCGAGTGGTGACGTGACGTTGGCAACGGTGTTTTTGGAAATCGCGCTGCTTGTTATCGTTATCGATTTCCCCATTTAATTTCAATCCGTCGCTAGCATAGTCTGCTCGCAGACAAATGCGACGAAGAATTTGATTTAGTCAATAAGTATAGTTTATTTTACGTGTGTGTGGTGAAAGAAAAACGTGCAAAATGGGGTCGTTATTCAGGAGTGAAGAAATGACATTATGCCAGCTTTTTTTGCAAAGTGAAGCAGCGTATGCCTGTGTTTCTGAGCTTGGAGAGTTGGGCCTAGTGCAGTTCCGCGATGTGAGTATCTCCTATGAATCATAACCATTCACACTTAGCATGCCCACTGCACATTACAACCAGGCGGGTTTTCCACTTATCATAGTTATAAATTAGAAAATCAGTGACCCAGTTAGGTTTGCCATTATATACTACGCCCTCGAAATAAGTTAACAAAGTGTATTACTATCTGCTGTCTGCCTATCATTTAACACTAATGCAAATCAATAGATATATTTATGTAGGCAATAGATTAATGGGGAATAATTCTGAACACTTAGTGCACATAATATGCATACTGTATATAATATATAGTTTGTAATAACTTGTGGAGTGAACTAAAGAGATTTTGTATTTGTACTGTGTGACTGTAAATAGGTACTGACATAAGACATGATTCCTGTTGGTTCTCTTGTTATTAGAAATCATAACATAAACTTACCTAAGTACTTAAATCGTAATTATAAATTTATTTTTCAGTAGAGATACATGGAAAAGTATTCCCTCCTATTATCCTATTAGCTAACTGTTGAAAAAACATTCCTTCTTCCCTTCCAGTAAGGTTATGTGGAACAGGAGAACCTTAATAAATATTTGTAATACAAAAACTAGCATATTAATTGTTTTTGTTCTACATTGATCATACACCTAGACAATTTAAATAGGTAGCTTCTATAAAGAAACCCTGTAGGTAAATGAAATTTATCACACAAGTTATAATTTGTGTAATGACCAAACTCTGGTGTCAGATCATTCAAGGTGTTCGGTGTGACTAATGGGAATACTTGAGAAAAATTTGCTACTAGGTCGTCCTTAATCAAAAATACCTCCTTAATTATTGGAGTAATTAAAGAGATTTGACAGTTTTCTTTCCTCTTCTTATTGCTGTTTCCTTTTGTTTTAAGTAGATATTTATTTTCATTGCCATCCATACTATACTATATACTATAATATTATAAATGCGAATGTTTGGATGTGAGTTTGTGAATTTGTGAGTTTGTGAATTTGTGAGTTTGTGAGGATGTTTGTTACTCAATGACGCAAAATCTACTGGACGGATTTCGATGAAATTTGGTACAGAGGTAGATAATGACCTGGAATAGCACATAGGCTACTTTTTATCCCGGGAAAAAGCACTGTTCCCGTGGGAAATTCACGCGGGCGAAGCCGCGGACAAAAGCTAGTGTTGCAATAAATGGATTTTGATCATCATTGACAGACATCTTCCATTTTCCAGCCTCCTCGATCTGGCTAGTGGTAACTCCCTTGATTTCAAGCTTATGAAAACATTGTACTATTTTAACTCCATACATAAGTAGGTATTTCAATGGAAATAGAAATATAATAATGTAGGTAATGATCAAAACTTAGTTATCTTGTGTTTTAAACAAACTTTTACCCTCAATGTAGCCTATGTTTGATCTAGGGTAAATAACATATTCATACCAAATGTCATCAGAATCAATCCAGCCAGATTTTTGCATTTATAATATTAGATATTAGATAGACAGACTTTTATATTTTATAGTATTAGCAGGGCAATAGGAATATTAGTAGAGAAAAAGAAATATTAGGCCCCTCCTAATATTTCTTTTTCTCTTCTATTAGGAGGAATTTGTATAAAAATTATTTGCTGTGTACTGTAAGTTAAATGTAGGGTTACTATTTCAGTCACATGATTGTAAAAATTTGACAATTTAATTATCTATGACTGATTGGTTTTGTAAATTTATCAGATATCAATTACTAACATGAACTGATAATGTTATATGTTACGTACCAACAAGCACTGGTATTTGTAGATAAGTTTTTAATTTAATTTTAGAGTACTTACCTACTCATAACATTTTTACCCTTGACATAAATAGATGGTTATAAGTTTAACATCAATGTGGTTTAAAGCAAGCTTTTATGATTGATTGTTTCTCCATTATCAGAGCTATTCTAGCTATGGATTTCCTATGCCTCTATAATTGAAATAAAGAAAGAAAGAAAGAAAATTTGTTTATTTGACATTTCACAAACTAAGAGAACAATAACAAATCTTATACAAAACAGATACGTATAATATTTGTGTAATATCAAAAAGGCCCCCTCTCAGCATATTGTTGCAGTAGAAACCACAACGCTGTAAAGTGTAAATTTACTTAATAAACTACAGCTACAGTAGGCTATTATCCTATTTAAGTACAGTTTAGCCAAAAGCCAAATGTTCGATTTTAATTTATGCTCTTACTGATTTGGAGAAAAATAAGCACATACACAGCCTTTTTCATAAATATTACACTTAAAAGCACCATTTTAAGAAATCTAACATGTTTTCTTTTTGTTTTCTTAGTGCTTAGAGCTAATCATCTTTAAGTTTAAAACAGTCCTCGACTTTTCCATACATGACATGGCATTATGGTTATGGATTGAAAAAGTTTATGATCTTTGTCAATTCTTGGGGATTGCTCTTCTGATTCTTTGTCCAAGTTGTGGTCATTATGCAGAATGGAATACAGTTACATTGAACACACATTTATACAGGGCAGGTTCTCTCACAATATTTTCCTTATTACTTTTTCCCACTGCTGGGCAAAGGCCTCCCCTCTGATTCAAAATTCCTGTCTATTCAGTGCTTTAGCTCTTCAACGTCTATCCATCGCGACCAGATCATCTGACTGTCTCGATCTAAGGCGACCCCTTTTTATTACTGGAAGAAAATTCTTGTATATTATAGCCAATCTTGATTTATGTTTTGAACCAGGGACCTTTCGCCTACAGGGTAACCACTCCGTATTGTCGTGTATGTAACCAAAGTTTTGTCGTATCCACCACCTCTTCAATGATTAACCCAGATTTTTCAGTTGTACTTAAATTGTAATGTTAATTCATTGACTTTCTTTCGTCCTGCAGCTAAACCCAGACGTCAATGCCTTCCAACGCAAGTTCGTCAACGAGGTCCGCCGGTGTGACGAGATGGAGCGCAAGCTTCGTTACCTGGAGAAGGAGATCCGGAAGGACGGCATCCCCATGCTGGAGATCCCTGGGGAGTGCCCTGAGGCGCCGCAGCCCAGGGAGATGATCGACCTTGAGGTAACTATTCTGAAGTCCGGCGGTGACGAGATGGCGCGCAAGCTTCGTTACCTGGAGAAAGAGATCCGGAAGGACGGCATCCCCATGCTGGAGATCCTCGGGGAGTGCCCTGAGGCGCCGCAGCCCAGGGAGATGATCGACCTTGAGGTAACTATTCTGAAGTCCGCCGGTTACGAGATGGAGCGCAAGCTTCGTTACCTGGAGAAGGAGATCCGGAAGGACGGCATCCCCATGCTGGAGATCCCCGGGGAGTGCCCTGAGGCGCCGCAGCCCAGGGAGATGATCGACCTTGAGGTAACTATTCTGAAGTCCGCCGGTTACGAGATGGAGCGCAAGCTTCGTTACCTGGAGAAGGAGATCCGGAAGGACGGCATCCCCATGCTGGAGATCCCCGGGGAGTGCCCTGAGGCGCCGCAGCCCAGGGAGATGATCGACCTTGAGGTAACTATTCTGAAGTCCGCAGGTTACGAGATGGAGCGCAAGCTTCGTTACCTGGAGAAGGAGATCCGGAAGGACGGCATCCTCATGCTGGAGATCCCTGGGGAGTGCCCTGAGGCGCCGCAGTCCAGGGTGATGATCGACTTTGAGGTAACTATTCTGAAGTCCGACGGTGACGAGATGGAGCGCAAGCTTCGTTACCTGGAGAAGGAGATCCGGAAGGACGGCATCCCCATGCTGGAGATCCCTGGGGAGTGCCCTGAGGCGCCGCAGCCCAGGGAGATGATCGACCTTGAGGTAACTATTCTGAAGTCCGGCGGTCACGAGATGGAGCGCAAGCTTCGTTACCTGGAGAAGGAGATCCGGAAGGACGGCATCCTCATGCTGGAGATCCCTGGGGAGTGCCCTGAGGCGCCGCAGTCCAGGGTGATGATCGACTTTGAGGTAACTATTCTGAAGTCCGGCGGTTACGAGATGGAGCGCAAGCTTCGTTACCTGGAGAAGGAGATCCGGAAGGACGGCATCCCCATGCTGGAGATCCCCGGGGAGTGCCCTGAGGCAGCCCAGGGAGATGATCGACCTTGAGGTAACTATTCTGAAGGCAGCGATGGGTTAGCTAGCGGTTGTAGTGCCTGGTGTGTGGTTATGTAATATGACCATAATATGACATCTTTATAAGCATATGTATTTTCGAGATCCCAGATATCGAAGATATTTTCCAGGACTTAAATTTATTTTACGTAAAGTGTGAATGATCGTTAAAGAAATTTAAAAAAATATCATACCACGCACTCAACAAGTCTTATCAAGATTTTGAAATGATCTTCCTCATCGGAACGTAAAGTAATAGATGATTGGTTTATAAGAACCAGTTTTTCACTTTGCCTTTTTTATATTTCCTCAAAGTACAAGGAAAATTAATTTAAACACCTCGCGATTTTATGATTAGAGGCTCACTAGATTTTCAAGTTAGTGATAGCTTAATTTTTTACTGCGATGTAAACAATCCAAGTAAATGTACGTACATACATATAAACTGATAACTGACCGTAATTATACCTCCAGTACCTCTATTGAAGAGCATAATCATGTGTTGTAAAGATATTACGCCACTAGGTGCGCCCCAGGCCTTCGCTCGCCTCGGAATTTTGGGATAAAAAATAATAAAAATATAATACAAGCACAGTAGATCTCTCTTTTCAACAGTCAATAGCCAAATTAATTGCAAATTCGCCACTATTACCATTCCTCTATCCATGCAGGGTAACTTGACTTTATATTATTTCATCAAGTACACTATATTCTGATGAAACCTTGACCCACTTTAAAAAAAAAACTTTTTTTATTTTTATTCACAACCTCTGTCCAATTCTCAATTTGTGTTTTAATGCTATTAAAAAAATAAACAAAAGTTCTTAGTCACTGTTTCTCCTCCCAAACACGTAATGGTCACCACGCTCGTCCGCACTCTGGAGGTCCTGGATTAGATTCCTATCGTAAACAAATATTTGTGATACTTGTCTGGCGCTTCCATGCTGGTCTGGGAGCGAAGAAAAAACAGAATGTGCCAGCTGCTTCTCTTCCCGCGCAGATTGTAAAAGTCAATCGAGGGGAAATGGCTTTAAACTGGGGATTCCTCCACTCATAGGCGATGGGCTAGCAACCTATCACTATATCTGAATCTCCATTCCATCAGGAAGCCAACTATTCAGCTAAGCGTGGCCTTCGAGTCTCACGACTCTTGGATCTGTTTACCCCGTAAGGGATAAAAACGTGATTATATGTATGTATGTACTTGTCTGACACAGAAACACAAAAACGTGCTTAACACATTTAGAATGAGCGGGTTTTGCATTTTTCTGTTTCTGTCCATCGGACCCACGACTTATTGCTTAGTATGGGCCGTTGAGTGTTGTCCATTTATATATTCCTCCATTTCTCCACCCAGGCCACCTTCGAGAAACTGGAGAATGAGCTACGCGAGGTGAACCAAAACGCAGAGGCTCTGAAGAGGAACTTCCTCGAGCTGACGGAACTGAAGCATATCCTGAGGAAGACGCAAGTATTCTTCGATGAGGTAAGTTCTCCGCGCACCCCATTTCAAATAGGAGCTCCAGCTTTACTATGAAATTACTTATAAAGCTACGTCACTTCGACGTCCATCTAAATTGAGCTTTACTTTATATGACTGAGAGTTCAATATAGCTTGGGGTCGTATGCTGACATGATAGCGCCTGCAACTTCAGAGTAAAGCTCCAGTACATCTGTTGCTACTGTCTGCAATTTTTTCAGGTTGTTGTGGAGATTTGTCTATTGTACTTTTACATAAAAATTGAGTACACGCATTTAAAATGATGGGCTGATGATAATCCTATCATCAGCCCATCATTTTAAATGCGTATTCATTGATTTAAATTATAAAATGAATCATACATTGTCATGAATTATGTATATTGTTTTTACTAGTGCAATGTCGTTTGTCGAAATATGATAATACACCCAATCAACGCCCCCTAAAACAATTGCAGATGGCGGCACAGTTACGATCATTACAATTAAATCCACGCGATACCAAATCACATGATTTCGAAGTTTTCCAACAATTGTTCCTACGTTTCCTGATAATCTGCTGAACGGTTACGTAAGCCGTGGACGATTGTAAATTAATTAGATTTATCGGTCGATTAGATAGCGATTGCCGTAAAATGGTGCCGTGTTTGTGTTGCTCGATTATGGGACAATATTTGGTCTCAGGATAGGGTTGCCATTACTTGAAATCTTTTGATTGAGCAGTCAATAGTTAATTTAGCTATAAGACGCTAAACTGGCATCTAATCAAACATCTGTAAGGATGCATTCTTCTTATAAACTTAAGAGCCGTTTTCGAGATCTCAAAACATATTTATATACAAATAATATTGCTTGTTTAATAGTGTATGTTTTTGTGTATATAATAACAACAGCATTGCAATGTTTATTCATGTTTATTCAGTAAAATATAACAAACAAATGCAATAACTACATTTGTTCTGCTTTCTTCAACGACAGAAGCAAGTAGTGGTCTATAGAAACTACCATTTGTCAGAATGGTAAACCGACTCATGAGGCACGAATAGATTTTTGTAACATGGCAACCCTACAAAAGAGCAACGCTACGTCACGTCGATCATCGTTTACAGCATCACAGTCTTAATGACCATAAATCCTAATCAAGCATTATTTGTTGATTAACTATTATCAAACTACTATGTCATGGGGCCAAGCATTGTATGACTACAAGGTTACAAATGCTGTTGTAGAAAAAAAATAGCTCCACGATCGACTATGTACCTGTTTTTTGTCATAATTATCATCATTTATTATTTATTTACTATTTCCCTTATTTTTGGTCAGTGTCTCATTAAAATCTATTTTATTTAAATTGCAATATTTATATAACTAAGCAGCACTATAACAGTACCATTGGAAACTAAACTCACTCTAATTTCAATCTTTATAAAAATAATTTTCAATTTAATAAAGGTCGTGGGTCTTATCTGCCTTGTTTTGATTAGTATGTCAGATTGTGGGCTTCAAAAAAGATTTAGTTTTTGTTTTAAAGATCAGGTTCGTTTTCTAACTAGGGCGGCTTTTGGCAATGTCACATTTTGATGTACCGAGATACCTTACTTTGTTGATTCTCCAACAATTTTTATTTATAAAATGTTAACTTTACTGTTAACTGAATCAGTATTTTTGTGATTTTATCACATGTTGCTATTTTTTTTTGGAACAAGAGTGAAAATCTTTTAGTGCTTTTTCTTTTTCACTTGTTACTATTAACTGTTAAAACATAGCACGGCACAAATGTACTATCAAACCTTCACGCTTGAAATTCTCACGGTCGTTGAAATGTGACATTGACATTGGCCGCCTCTGACCTTGACGCCATATTGGCGTGTGTGTGCACAAGATGGCGGATCCGTCGCGCGAGGAGGAACAAGTCACTCTGCTAGGGGAGGAGGGACTCATGGCGGGAGGGCAAGCGCTCAAACTGGGGTATGCCAGATTGATTACGATGCCGCGTTGGTACTTTCAAGTTGGCTTGCATCAAGTAACTTTGATGGACTATTCCGTAATTCAATTCTAGCTAGTTTCATCACACGAGTTTAATATAGATTGCCTGAACTGACTGAAAAGTCTAGTCAAACAGAGTTCCTTTTGACGCAGATAATTTTCTTGGCCTTTCTCTTTATCGCCACAAGTGTTAGTGACGAGTTACTTGATCCAAGTGCACTTGAGCGAGTCACCGCGGCTTTCCCGCTCTCTGGACCCCTTTGACTTGTGAAGTCAAAGCAAGTCCTAGAGCGTTATTATTTTTGCAGCGCTTGTACTGTGACGCTGATACGGGAGTCTACCGATCACCACTCAGGCAAGCATTGGAGTCGGCCGGTTTATAGTATATCATCAACATAACACCTCTCTTTGACTTAATGTGTGATGGAATGATAGCTTAGCGTAGCGCCGAGAACATCTCGATCCTCATTCGGCTAGAATGGACCCTGTGGATCTAACCATTGCTGCCTGAGTGAGTTTGAACTAACAACCTTCCGAACATGATTTATTTTTGAAGTCCTCCGTGGATGGTAACCAGGTCGAATGTGAGCGAAGTCGTGTTATCAGTATTTATTTTTCCGTTTTCATTTCGTCATGCTTTCTGTATACATGTCATATGCATGCCATTATGATTTTATGTTCTTGTTACCAAGTAGTCTTAGATCACAAGAGATACACTGCGCGTTTATACAATATAGTTTAAATACACTGTAATATGAACACAGATGGAGTAGCTGGACTAACAATTTTTTTAGAGAAACTGTAGCTTTAGGTTCAGCACAAGATATCCGGAGTCCGGACTCGTTGGCGCTACTTTTTTACTACAACAGACGAACGGATACATATAGCGATGCCCTGTTCGTTGTATTGAGTTCTCGCTTCGTTTGTGCCGTCCGGGCGTTTGTAAATGTCTATGTTTGTCCGATAGCACGAGGGTGGTGCGAATACCACTGAGTCGATGACGCGCGCGCTGATTTCCGACGACCCGAACAGACATATCGGGCACGTCCAACTAGGGTATGTATGCGTGTGTACATACTACACTAGTCACTCCCCCAAAGATTCACACTGCAACTAAACTGTAGCTGTTTCAATAGAAAATGCAATTGCATTGTCACTGTGCCCAAAATTTTAGTTTCAAATATTGCTCGAAGATGTGACGTGAAATGCAATCTTGAGGTAGCACGTTGTGATCATATAACGAGAGAAGGTTAAAAGGCGCAATTGAAGACATTTGTTGTTATGCTTATGGGACGCGAATAATATTGAAGTGTGTGATACCCAATTTAATGTATTTCTATCTGTTACTTTATGTATCTTATGAATTCCGAATTTCAGCAGACACAATAGATGTATCAGCTACAGTTTAGTTGTGTCACATGAATCCCTTCCTTATTATGTAGCAACACGTTACGTCTGCCGAACACGTGGGATAATCACTAATCATTTTAAAACGATGAGCTGTCGCATTGTTGTTCTAAGATCTCTCTCTTTGATCAAAGAGACACAGACGTAACTGAAAACGTTGACTTTGTTCCGTTTTATACGTCAAAATTATATGCGTAAAAACTACACGCGGACGTAGCATGTCGTTATCAATCAAGGTGTTCACATAAGCTTGACGTTTTTACTATTTGATAAAGTTTGTCTACACGCTCTGTCGTTGCCGATTACATACTACGTTTACTATACTTCTGATGCTACTAGTGCATGTGAACATCTTCAAGGATCCCAGATAAATCTTCGTTACATTGTTAAATTTATTGCAACAGAACATAAAAGTTAACGCCGAATGTAACGTAGATAAAGTCTTGCAAAGTCTTTTAAATGGAACATTAACTGAAGAATTAATGCATGTGAAAGATTTAAAACTCCCCATAGTCCTTATTGTAAATACAAGAACTGATAATGATATTAATTTTGCTTCTAATAAAGATGCTTCAGCAAGAAATTGTCTCAAATTTAAAATTGGTTGTTACAGTGTAGCACCACTATAATAAGTTTGGCTAAATTTTTTGCTTGATTCTCTAGTATGCGGGATAAGCAAGAATCCTTGGAATTCCTGCCTTGGTTAGTAGTCATTGTAATATTACTGTAGTGGGTCTGTAGTTGTGGCGGGTAAATATATAGATAAGTTTATGTGTTTAAATGTAAATTTGGAGACAAGCTTTGCTACTCCTTCAGATTCGGACGGAACATATTTGGAGCCTAAACTCAAAGCATCGTTTGTGGATAACATTTTAGTCACGTTTTTACTTAATGCAAAATTTCTTTGACGTAACATTTGCTTTAAGGTTTTTTTGTTGCTATTTTCTGCCTTTACCTTTTTGTTCATTCCTGATGCATGTAGATTTTGAAAAGAGGAATGAACATCGTTACCTTGCAGTTTTGAGTTAAGGCTCTTTCTTTCCTGTAATTTGAGAACTTCTCAATTTACTTACTTATCACTATGCTTACTTACTAACACTTCAATATCACTTATTATACTTATCTATGTGCGGAAGGTAACCTGGACTTCAAGAATAGATAATGGCCTTAGGTGCGAACATTGTAAATGCTGAAATTTTCGGTTTTCGTGCTCACATTTTTTCTATTCTCGACACCAAGTTTACTCGGACCTAGTAGCTAAATTTTTTAATTCTTTTTGAAATTCTATCCAGATAAATCGCGTATGAGCGGTAATGATTTTTTACGAGTTAGCCCGTATTTCCTTTGCAAAATCTGTGAAAGTTTTATGAAACTACTTACGTTTTGATGCGTATGCAGTTTTATATTATCAATTTTCTCTTACATTTGCGAGAAAAATGTCTCTTATTCAGCACTAAGGGCACAGCTACCAAGTTCATTTAAACTAGTGTCAACAATGTTTTAGTGTTATTAATTCCCACTTGTTCTAATCCCTTGATTTTTATTGCTTAAATAGAAAAAGTGTGAACTATTCGAGTACTTTCTTTAGAAAGTGATCTAACAGCGTCCTGGTACGAGTGCCTTAGATATTAATTTTTCTGTGTATATTTCCATTTTCAGCTCGCCCGTGTTATTTCATTGTTAGAATATGAATAGAACAATTCAATCTTTATGTCCAAGTGTGAATAGGCAAAGCTACAAAAGCAACCTTGGTTGTTCTAAGAATGGTGCTGATATATTAAGTTAGCGCACGTCTATATTTTTACGCGACTACAAAAGGAGGGTTATAATTACATATTGCAGTCAATAACGACACTCAACCAACACATGTGTCTTAGAATACTTACCAACTCTGCCTTAGTTGTATCCTCCTTTGTCTTTCTGCTTATCCAACAGTGTTTATTAAGTTTTCTGGATTCTTGATTCTTGATATATCAACCAGAAATAGTAAAATTATTTTATTTTGATTTCTATAAATCGCAAGTATTAAGGAGTACTGTGATCTTTTTTAAGGACCGTTTTATGTCGTCTCCATTTCAATCTCTTTCCAAACATTCTCCTACGTATATATTTTTATAATCTATGTTTAACATGTAGGATTGATGAAAAGCGGATTTTAATTCTTCCTGTCTATATATCCATGCGTGACTATAATGAACTATCGATCGATGATCTCTTTTATAGTTTCGTTAACCTTACGAGAAAATATATAACCGAACCGCCGCGCGTCCAAGCCAATTAATTAGTTTTGTCCTCACTGAGGGTCAAGCTTTTTAAGTGAAATGAAACGTATCCAATTATTTTCTTGAACCTTAGACGATCAAGGATTGTCGCTGCGTTCTCTCTGAGACAATTAACTACCATGAATGTACGCTTGCTTTAGTATTAAATACAGTAATTTCCTAAATCCTAACTTTCGGAGGCTCTGCTTCTGTGACTTTCCCAGTCATACAAGAAAGATACCTTCCTAACGATTGTTTATATGTGGCAGAAACACAGTTAAACAATAGACTACAGCTACAGCTTTATGCAAAGAGCAACAAGACCTTCCTAGCGAAGCGTGTTGCTCTATGACTTTATGATATCAATATAGTCTTTGGATTTATCATAATTTATAACGTTGTGTAAAACATTCAACTACCAAATTATAAAAATCTTCCGCAGTCGTGCCATCTCCTCATGGTACACACGGCTTCTTATCGTGCATGGCGTATTGTTCCGTTTTGCATGATAATAGACACGTCTCGGCATTACACGGCCATTAATGAGCTCTAGCTAATATCACAAGATCTGTTGTTTGTTCGTCAACTGCGAAACTGCCTATCAATATTTATAGCTCACGAGTTGTGTCTGAAAGTCTGTTTTAGTAATTATTTTTTTATAGCCTACTAGCTGTTGCAGGCCGCTTTCTGTCCCTCTTCATATTATAACTCAATGAAAAAGCATTCAATTTGTACGTGAATTCAATGTCATCAACATTTATATATATCGTGATCATTTCTATGAATTCTTCCACAGTGTGATTAGATTTGTAAGATTTCCTGGTTTAGATAACAACGCATCAAAACAAAACATGATATTCGGTATCACGTCGTCACTTAGACTTTCCTCTAGTCTCAAGGATATTTTTTATCTAAGAAAAAAATGTGGATCATATGTAATCCCTGTATTAGAGCCGAGATTGCTTGTAATGAATTGGTCTGTGTGTGTAGTGGATTTTTCTTGTTTATTGGCTGTTTAATTTTATTTATTTCCGTCTCATTCATAAAAAGTTAATTTATCTCGTTCTTTCATTGCAAAATATTGGAAAGAAGGATAAAAATATTGTATCTAAAAAAGTTTTAGTGTTTGTTAAGTTTTTATGACTAAGACGGTATATATTTTATTTTTAAAAAATCATTTACTCGTATCTTCTTCATTTTCAATATCGATTACGGAGTTTAAAAATGGAATATTTTGATCAGAAACAGCAGGTAAATCGATTTAACCATTATAAGTTTTAATTAATTCAAAAATTCAAAGAATCTTGACTTGGATCAAATCCTCCGATCGTCAATTGATTTTTTTTTATGTCAATTAACAAAAACTAGACAGCGAATTAAATTTTTAATCCTATCATACTTGATGAAGGAAGCAAAGGAAAAACTTATCAATATCTTAGGGCAATAAAACCGCAACTATGCAACATATTATATTGTTCGTGGAGTCTGGACTTCCCTAATTAAATTGAGTTTATAAATCTCAATTTTTCATTGTGATTCATAAACTCAATTTAATTAGGGAAGTCCAGACTATTACCAGAGATTATTACCAGCTACCATTGTTTCGAGTGCATGGTCATTTAATAAGTCACATGACAATTGGTTACTATGGGCAAAATAATTAAAAATAACTGCGTAATTTTTTATTTGTATCTCTAGAGAGTATCGGTAGAGAGTAAAATATAATGGAAACACTGCAATCACATTTTTATGCAATTTTTAAACAGAGTTTTCAAGATAATTCTATCATGACCGATAAATCTTTTCTTGTTCGAAAAAGTACATTTACTTCAGGTCAGAATACGAAGAATCTCATGGAAATCTAAACGTTCTCCTTGTTCATTGTTATTCTTATACTCTGGGAATAAATTCAAGAAACTCTGATCATAGGTCGTCAAGTCGATTGTATACGTCGTCTCTCACTGCACTTCCACCCACGTATCATTTAGCATCTATTGTTCCGCTTGTGTTTACAAATACTTGCAGTTTGTTATCTCGTATATACTGTTATGTTTAACCAGTTATGTCCGGTGTGAATAGTTCATGTATATCTCTATAGGAATTTTTATATTTACTTTATTATTATTCATCCATTGTCTTGAGTTTTCCATTACCGCGTTATGGCCTCTAACAAGGAATATTACCACTAGACTACCACATAGTAGTTTATAACTCTGATTCTTGTTAACATGCTTCTTCTTGTTAGGGATCTATGATTTTTGCCATTTATATGGATTGAAACACACATCAATGAAGTTGTTCATTGTATTCTCCATTTCACACACTTATTACTCATTAAAAACTTGGTTTCCATTTGAGTTTCCATATTACTTTGCTCTGATAAGGAGTCAACGAATCTTTGATTTCAACGTAACTTTTTTGATGCAAATACGTACGTAAATCATGCAGTATTGCATGATTCACTCTTTCGCAGTATTTCATCTGCATCTTATGTCATTATTATCGTTGTTTGTGAAAATGGCGTTAAGCGATAATATGTATTTCTTTCTTCGAATTTATCAGTAGATATTTTTCGAGAAGATTTTTAGTTCAGTGATGTGGAAATGTCGTGAGAAGATTTTTATCTTCTAGATCTAACAATACAGTAAGTCTTCAAAACAGAACGCATATAAAAATTTAGTTGAGAAGGATGCGGGCCTTATCAATGATGCGGGCCTCATCAATTTTACGGCTTTCGTGGCAGGGAATCAAGAATCTTATTCATGTCATTACGTGTTTTTCATAGTATTATTTGACTTCCTATTTTTTATGTCAGTTGAAGTATGAGTATTTCTTTTGAAGATGGGGAGAACAACACACCTCCAACAACACCTCTAGGATAAGCTTTTATGGTCTCCACAAGAGCAAAAGCTATTGCTTGTAAAGCGATCACAAATTTTTCTATTGTTATATTTCTCTGGCAACAAATGGCGCCCATAATGCCTTGGTATCACTATCACGTGCCAAACTGCAACTTTGCATTCAGAAAGTCATCAAACAACAATCATCGGATGCTCGCTAACTCGATACAGATCATCATTGTTGGTTCTCCATTTCTATAGTGTTCGTCAATTTGTCAGTCACGAGCTAGGTCGATGGTCTCATAACTGTTCATGTTTCAAAATATTGGCGCTAAGTAATAAGCGGAAATTGGCTGTAACGAAGTAATTGCCTTCTGTTGTGAAACATACAGATACACTTTTATTGTGATTAAATATATTTTCGAAAGGGAAGAAAGGAGAGGTCCAGGGAGGCCGAGGAAAAGTTACGTCATCCAATTTGAAGAGATGTGTCTCATCAACAACTACAAATGAGAACAGAGAAGCATGGCCATATTAAGGCTATACCCAATCAGGATTTCCCGAAAAGTACTGTCTTTAAATGTCTTTCTTACTTATTCCATTAGGAACATTGTGCTCTTAGATAACAAAGAATCCCTTCGATTCTTATTAAAATCTTAATTCGTTATTTGGAATGTGCGACTAACTAGAAATTTAATAAACATGACTGAACGATGAAGGTTCAGCAAATTCGCATAACGTTGACATCGAACGCCAGAGTTATTTGCGGTATTATTGCGCAATGCGGCACCGGCGACGTCGTCATGTCCTCCTCTTTAGAGGATAGTTTATAGCACCATTTACTACTAAAAACTTCGATTTTCTCTTTTCTCTTTTTGCCCTTGTGCTGTTATAAAAATTGTGCTGTTATAAATATTACTTACTTTAATTTTGCATTTTACCTTCCTTTCTTCTACCCTTTGATATTTTGACTGCAACACTTTTGTATTTTGTAGTAACATTTAAAGACAAATAGTTGTTAATTACTCTTGCGTTAGAAATAGCATTTGCTTACAACGAAACCGGCTTTTTTACAACAGACATTATACAGACGTAATGTAGTCATCAGTCAGTGTATGCCAATCACTGGTACAAAAACGTATAGCAAAAAGGCTGATTTTCTGCCGTGTGCTCGTCGACAATCGACTTACATAATGTAATGGACGTTTACGTAATTAGTGATTGTATTTAATTAAATAGTGATTTAGTATTTAATTATTATCATTCACTGTATAATCAGCTTCGTTGACGGTGGTTTTCCTACTTCTTAGTTCTTATCCTATTTTATACCTATACCAAATATAGATTAAAGTACAAATGCGCCAGACCTGGCTTATTTTAAATAAAATTGACGTTTGATCGTTGATCACGAGAAACGACTTTGGAAAAAGATAAAATATAATCAATAATGTTTTCAATTATCAATTTTTATCTACCCTTGGACACAAGATTGAATTGTATAATGATTTCAGAAGATTCGAGAAATATTGATGTTAAAATGTAAAACAATAAATATACTATTGTTTTACATATATCCACGATATAAATAACACGGGTGCATGTTTCACTTGACGTGAATCGTAAGGAGATGTTGGTTGTATGTTTATAAATACAATAACAATAATGCGACTTGGAAATGTTTTACCACACGTTGACCCAACGTTGTGGATAATCGACATCCATTGCTCAGTTTTGACTTGTCTGTCAACTCATAGCTTATATTGAAACTAAGCAATGTAAACTCCGTTTTTTCTTACTTGTCTTAAACAAACAACAACAAACAATCTTCACAGTACTTTTGTTGAATTTTGTTGAAAATAAATCAAATATTAGTTCAAACCTAAACATTCTAAAGTAAAACATTTATTAACCACGAAAGTAATTTCCTAAAAAGTCTATTTTAATTTATATTGTTGTAAAATCATAAAAAGACATGGTAAATTGTTTACATAATAGGACGTCAATTGCTTAACGATTAGATACAAAGGTGGCTAGAATCATGATTAGGAGGCTAAAAAGACACCATTCGTTCTTGTTTCTAATTAGTGCACAACAATATATTAGTACATTGCACCTGGTCAGTGTCATTACTGCAAGTGTCAATGGTCTTGTTTTATGACGATAACACTCTAGAATTAGATTGGCATGAACCATTGTGATTCGATCACGGGTTGTATAATAGTTTGTATTTATGATCATTGTCCCCGCTACTTTATTGGTTATTAAATTTTTTATTGAGAGACAAATTCAAATTGTATGTCTGTCTGTCCGCCTATGTCATCGATTTAGCTTCATAATGCATCTTATGACCAATTTCCCATTATTGTATTATGAGATATTTCTGATAATTTTCCCAGATTTTCCCAGTCCTGTTCGCAGTGATAGGTACTGAGATAAATCTTTATTTGTAGCTACAGGACACACATACAGTTTTGAACAAAACAATACACTTAATATAAAGTGTAATAAAAGAACAGAGACTACAACCATTGAAAATAAGTTAGTGTTGCAGCAAAACAAAAAGGTCACATCTCAGTGGTACTACAACCGCAATGAAGGACTATTTTCAAAATTTTGTTCTTTCCTGATCGCAAAAAATACCCGCATTGAACGCTATCCATCCATTTGGAAGCCATTCCTTTAAGTGTGCCATTCTAATATAAACGTATACGTTAACGTCCAGACTTGGTGGGTTGCCAAGGCGACGGCGCCTCACGTCATCAAATCGGGAAGTTTCAGACGGCACTTCAGTCTCGCAGACTCAAGGTTATGGAGACTGGAGCCTTCATAACCTTGAGTTAGATGAGTCTCGATTGAAACGAGCTCAAGTACATGCAACATTATGCAAAAAAAAAAAAAAATATTTTAAAAACAAGCACAACATACATGTTTTTATTGTCTTGTTGTTTTAAAACTAAAAAAAAACCTTATCTTTTCAATGAAATTAGATACATCATCATCAATATCATTAATACATATAATAACATCAATACTATAATAATAATAAATAAACTGCAACTGGGGGCCAATTCCACTAATTACAAACGTAAATGTCGTGTTTCAATTGTGTCTCAAGATCCAAGGAAATTGAAATAAAGTGACAAGATCTCTATAATACTTCTATGTTTTATTACGATTTCTTTGGCCATTGAGATACAACTGAAGCACGACATCTACGTTTGTAATTTGTAGAATCAAGGGCCTGGTCTGTGTCTGTACATGAGAGCTATTTAAATAAATATGGGGGCCCCATATTTATTTTTCTTAAATAAAAAAGGTCAAGGTTGAGTCTTTATAGGGCCAATAGAAGCCAAAACAATTTTAACATGAACGAAACAGAATTTTAATTAAAATTTAATTCGGTTTTCACAGTTTTATTGTTAAAGGTCTAACTTAAAATTTGGTGTAAGTTTAATCTTGATAAGTCTCGCTTAGAACCTGAGATATAAGAATAGTTAATAAGGCGCGGACGAAGATCACGGGCACGTGCTAGTTAGATAAATAACTTTATTTTTATTATTTTATTGGACACTGGCTCAATTACAGATGTAAAACTGTCATTCGTTCAGTCCTAACGCGTACCAAACCCTATTTATGAACTGGCTTACTTCTCAATTTCTCGACATATGTAGCCACGTCGGAAGACATGACACCAACCTTGTATGGTCAGCTGGAAAATGCGTAACACAATTTCATAAATAATTCATTCGCTGTCTCATAGCCGAGTCCTTATAAAACTGTCTATAAATTTTGATGGATCATTTTAACATCTGTAGAATACGAACATTGTTTTTTTTTTTTTTTTTATTTATTTTTTTTATTTTTTTTATTTTTTATTTTTTTTGTTATCTAAATTTTAATTAAATTAAATCAGGGTGTTGCGATAATTTCCAAAATTTTAAGATTAAATACGCACAATGCACATATCTTTAATTAAACGTTGCTAAAATCGTATACATACGGTATTTAAACTACAAAATTATAATATAATCGTGTACATCAATTTCTACTTGATAAACAGTAAATAAAACTAATTCAAACTGTATTAGAATACATTTTCAGCGTTTAAAATATTTAAATGGCGCTGAAAATAGACTTGTCAACTAAACATTTTCGTTCGGTTGTCTTGTTTAGTCAGTATCGATTAGCATGTTTCCATTTAAGTTCCTTCAAGACGTTCTGAAACTCATGGAACATGACCACATATTTGACAATACTTATTCTTGAATACAAATATTGATAGGTACAGTCCATATTATCACATCATCCTATCCCAATTCGTTGCAAATTGAGTCCTATTTCCATCGCATAGAAGTCCATGTACTGGTACTCGACCAAGTCATCAAATCGTGGGTTAGTTCGGTTTTTCTCACGATTATTATGAGAATTGACGTTTGTTTGTGTCAATCTATGAGAATTGTGAGAAGAGTGGTAATTGGCAAATATATGCCATGGCAAATAATATTCAAATATAGTTGCGCATCACATGATTCCTCCTCGGGTCTGTGAATCATTTCCTTTTATGCTGGGAATTTTATAATGATTTATAAAAATATATATTTTTTCAGAAATGTAGTCATTTGTCATCACACTTATTTATGAAGTATCCTAAGAGCCGTGCGTGGTCTTTACGAAACGACATTCTTGGTAATGTTAATGGAGTGGTTTTCTATTGCCTTCTCCATTTCACACATTAGCTGTACACTGTGGCTGTACATTATCATCTAGAGAGCAGGTTTCAATTGCCTTAATAAAATGAAATGTATACTTTTTATAGAACTTACTCAAATTTTTATATGGAGTAATGTTGAACGATTGAGGACAGCACCGAAAGGTCGATCTTATCGTAGTCGTAATATATAATAAATCACACATATTAGGCATGTTATATAGTCTTAGGCCCTTGTATTTATCTTGGATTTACAATGGAAAAATGATGACATCTGAGATTTTAATCTTATCAATTTATTGTGTCTCTCAGTACATTTCTGATTATTTGATTGCGAAGTAGCTATTTTCATTTCCACCATAAAAAAAATATTTGTAACCATCTCAATATGATTAGAAAATCCTGAAAACGTGCAGTTTCATTTTAAACTGAAACTGAATTAAATTTTTATCTGGCAACCCAGAATAAATTATTAGAAAATCTGCTAATTACGCATTATCAGAAAAATAAATAGCACTACTCTTTTGGAATATTTTTGTTGTGTACAAAAAGTATTTATATAAATAAATATAATAAATGGCTTTACTATATAACTAGGAAGTTATTTTTTACTGAATATGATAGCAGATAATATATACTTTGTTTTACATATCATCCATTTGTATACAATAATGTTATATAGTAGTTTATAATTATTATCATTCTGTGTTGTTAGATATTCATGGACGTTGAATAGTATTTAGACGTCGCTGAGGACGCCATAAATTATAATACATTTATTGCAATACATAATTATATTGTTAAACCATTTATAGACACAGAAATAACACTACTGTAATTCTCTGCTTACTCCAAAGGTCGACTGTTAGATAATGCTTTTGCATTAAGTCCACCTATTTGCCATTGTTTGTATTTGTGCAATAAAGGTTAAAATAAATTAATACTGTGTTGTTAGCTACAGTAATAAAAAAAATTACGTAAATCTTTAAAATTAAAAATATACATTGTAATAATCTAGTAATTATTGATTAAAAATGATAATTATAACTTAACTCTCCTTTATAAAACTGATATAAGATTGGTTTTGAAACTACGAGTTTCTTTTCAGAAAATAAAACTGGACTAACTAGGTTATAGACTGCTATTTTTTGGCATTTTCACAGTTAGACATTATCTATTTTATAAGTTTGATATCGAATCTAGAAGTAGGTTATCGATTGAAAGATAACGATTCCCATACTCTCCGCCACTCCTTCGTTTTATTTTTGATTTAGTATAAAGTAAATCTTATATATTTTTTTTTGTACAATAAAATGACAAGAGTATTTCATCAATAACTTTTGTTTTCTATCCCCTTCCGATAATTAATTATCGTAAAAAACTGCTAAGTTATAATTGTAATTTTTTATTAATGATTATGAGTATAATCATTATATATAGTATGCTAGGTGTGTCATAGATATATTGAGAATATTTATGGTTAAAGTTGAGTCTATATTCTGTGTACATTCCGTAGTTGTAAGTTTGCATACAAATTATACATTACTAGCTTTTGCCCGCGGCTTCGCCCGCGTGAATTTCCCACGGGAACAGTGCTTTTTCCCGGGATAAAAAGTAGCCTATGTGCTATTCCAGGTCATTATCTACCTCTGTACCAAATTTCATCGAAATCCGTCCAGTAGATTTTGCGTGATTGAGTAACAAACATCCTCACAAATTCACAAACTCACATCCAAACTTTCGCATTTATAATATTAGTATGGATTAGTATGGATGCAATAGGACGGCCAATAAACTACAGTAGTTTTCCTCCATAAATGTGAATTATCGCGCCTTTGACAGCTTGCCAATTTGTGTTGCCACTGGCCGATTTCTTACAAGTAATAACTGTTTAAAAATAATTATAAAAAGATATTTGTAATTAACTTACTAGAACTTAGACAAATTAAAAATTAGTCTCACTATTCTCCAGCAAGCCTTTCTTCTTACACAAATTATTTTATACACTTCATATAATTAAAGAAAAATATTCCGAAATGAATAACTGAAAATACTATGAATTTAAAATTACAATCGAAACAATCCAAGTCGCAAGTTTGTATATTGTTTTTTGTACAACATTATCAATGTCTCAGTCGCAGTTTATGATGTGAATTTGGACATTCTTGTTTAAATTATAAATTATGGCAATGGCGGTGATCCAATTAGCTTATTGTTTGTAAAATATGACGAGTATCTGGCTAGAGTATGAAGTAGTCCATTCAATGTTTTTTTCAATATATATTGTGTGTAACAGATTATTAATACCAATAAGCAATAATATTTAATGTAAAATATTAGAAAAAATTTCAATGGGAAATTCCTAATCTTAAATACATCGAGCACGGATACTGTAAAATAATTGAAACTATGTTTACACAAGGATGAAAATTTATCACACAGTAACCTCGAAATATTTATTTACGTTGGATCTTAAGCTATCATCGCATAGTGCCGACAATTTTTATTTACACACATAAATTATTTTAAATTAAACATAATAACATTTTTTGATTTGTTATATAATTTTCATAGCATGTCCATTTTCAACATTTTCAAATTGGTTTATGCCTAGTTCACAAGGACTTAGTATTCGGTATTAATTATAAGTAGACGTATCATTCGTCGTGAAAAAATTGAATGTCTACTGAGTTCCTTTTGAACTAGGCGTTAGTTAAGTTCTGATGTATTTGTAAAGTGATGTTATTGTCTTATTTTGTATAAATTTGTATTGACTGAATTCAATTCATGAGTATGAAAGAAACTAAGGAAAACAAAGGTTTTTATCATGTAAATTTACCATTAATTTATAGTATAGTTTATACCAAACGCCCATACAAACTGGGTGAGACCTTATATTGCATCTTAATATTCCCCTGGCGTATTAGAAGCCATCCATTTACGGGCAAATTATGTGCAATCTTTCAGTATCTATCGAATAAAATCGAATATGTTATCTAACGTCCATCGCATAACAAACCTATAAAAATGTTGATCATGTCGTAGCGAATTTCATTGATTATAAATTGAAAGAAAGGCTTCTTTCAATTTAAAATCAATGCAATTCGCTATATTCAAAAGAAATGAGCAAATTGTAATAAACCATTGAACTTATTACTAAGTCTAAGCCTTACAAAGTCTTACAATTATTTTAGAATATTCGGACTTACGGCTACTAAGTTCGTGTAAACTAGTCTTTTTTACACGGACCTAAAATGTATTCCAAGCGTCTTTCACTTCACACTTCTTTTTATTTTCACACTAAGGGTACTGAAAGATGTCGTAATGTGCCTGTACAGTGGCGTTCACTTGCCAACCAACAATACGTGGTTCTAATGCTGCTTCTGTGTGTAGTTTCGTGGCCGGTGTGATCCTGCGCGAGAGAATCCCGGCTTTCGAGCGGATGCTGTGGAGAGCCTGCAGGGGCAATGTGTTCCTCAGGCAGGCTGAGATCGACATGCCTTTGGAGGACCCGTCTTCTGTGAGTATACCATAGCTCTCTCAGCCTAAAGACGTCCACTGCTGGACAAAGGCCTCCCTCAAGGATTTTATCCGTGGGGGGTTTTGCTGTAATCGCCACGCTTGGCAGGCGGGTTGGCGATCGCAGTGTGATGGCATAGTACGCGGAAAGATGCTGCTGCCCATCCTCCGGTGTTTTTAATCCCTTAGTCGCCTCTTACGATACCCACGGGAAGAGATGGGTTGGTGCTATTCTAGGGCCACACCACAGGCCACCATTATACCATAGCACCACACTAATATTATGAATAGGAAAGTGTTTTGTTTGTAGGGGTAATTTACGGAACTAATGAACCGATTTCAAAAATTCTTTCACCAATAGAAAGCTACATTATACCTGAGTGACATAGGCTATAATTTATGTATGTTCCTCCAAAACGAAGCCGGGGCGGGGCACTAGTTATATTAAACAATGGCGTAGCTACACCTTTGGTAAACTCATCACGACACCGACGACGACGAAAAAAACCTGGGACTGGCCTGGAGAATCATTCTAATGTTCAGCCAGTGGTTAAGGTGGCCCCGGGGTAAAGTCAAATTCATCTTTTTCTGAACTTGTTCACATGCTTCACAACATGTTAATTTTTTGCATGATCCAAAACCCAATTATTTTTTTGTTCTACATGCCTCTTACATCCACTTTTCGTCCACAGTCCGACAACGTGTACAAGTCTGTGTTCATCATCTTCTTCCAAGGAGACCAGCTGAAGACACGCGTAAAGAAGATCTGCGAAGGGTTCCGTGCGACCCTCTACCCGTGCCCGGAGGCGCCTGCCGACCGCCGGGAGATGGCGATGGGCGTCATGACCAGGATCGAGGATTTGAACACTGTAAGTCTTCAATTTATCATTTATGACCAAAGATAGCAACTTAAAATCCAGTTGAAGATGCGTGTCAAGAAGATCTACAAAGGGTTCCGTGCGACTCTAGGTTAGGTTCCGTCCAAATTATTTATATATATGCAACGAACTAATATACTATAGAACTCTAACAACGCCAAAAAAATGGTTCCACGAAATAGGAACCTCGGTGGGCGGGGCGTAAAATAGAAACCTCACTTCGCCTCAGTTCGCCGTGGCGCAGCGAGTTCAACGGTTGTACTTGTACCTAACGCATAAGTGTCAATTGTACGTACCATCGAGTAATTTCGCAAGTTTAATTAGCAAAAATAGGCCATCGTGTGTCGTAAAGTGGTGTAGAAATCACACAGACATGAAGAATAGCGGAATTACCTTTCTCTCCTTTGCCGAGACTACGTAGTACTTATATTAATTCTGTGCCGAGATTTCAAACGCCAAGCGGCTGGGCTGTTTGTTTGAGCGGTAGCCTGCTGCCGCGGTGTGTTGACCCCGCCCCGTGACCTTGACGCGCCCAATCGTGTACTAGCTTTTCTATGAGAATGTGTGAGTGTCTTGTTGTATTTACGTACATTTGTTTGCGTAAATAGAACCAAGATTTGAGCGTTCGTTGTATGAGAGTTACACTTCCATATTTATTTATAATTCAATGTATATATGTTATTATAAATATGTTGATCACGTAGTAGAGAATTAAAATGAAAAAATTTCGAGTGGATGCTTTGCTGGCTCGGCCAGGACGAGAGAATGGAAGGAGATCAAGGGGTGAAAAGAGCCTATCTGAGTCGGCCATTCGGTCTAGGACTATGGGTCAGATCAGTCACAAGCTTGTGTGGTATCAAGTCCATGTTTAGCTCCATTGGACAAAAACAATACACAGTCATAATGGCAAACATTTACTAAGAAGAGCTGTGTCAATGAAAGTAGGTGGATATAGGGGGAGAGGTAGGCCTAAAAAGAGATGGATGGATTGTGTTGGGGAGGATATGAAGGTATTGGGAGTGGACATGACTATGGCTAAGGATAGAAAATAGTGGAGAGAAAGGACATTTTGCGCCGACCCCAGATGATGGGATAAGGTAAGGCAGATGATGATGAGTCATAATGGCAAACAAACTTTTTTTTTTTCAAACATTCGTATATTGACGATGCGATGGTGCCGTGACCTGGGGGGGATAAAATGGCCACCTTAATGAATCGGAATATATTTAAAAATGAACCTTATTAAACCTGTTATAAGGTTCATGTTTAAATATTATTTTTGATTGAACCAGATCGATCAATGGTCCGTTCCGGTAGTTGCACACCATTCATTCAACATCAATGCCAACAAATGTTGCTAGACTGAACTGATAATACAAATACATCTTACTTATCGTCACCTCGGCCTTATTCGCTCACTACTCTTCACAATCGTGAATTTGATTGTATGATCCGTTTTATAGCTAATCATCTAATACCTCTTTTTCTCTTTGTAGGCTAAATTAATATTGTAAATACTCGGTCCAGTTTTATCTACTTAAAATCTTTGTACGTGCGTGTCAATACAAGGAAAAAATCCATTTAGCAATTCGAAACGCCTGAAAAATAGGGCATGTACGCGACAACTACAATGCAACTATATTTGACGATCTCCTTGGCCATCGCGCCGGTCTGCCACACCGGAGGTCCCGGGTTCGATCCCCGGTCTGGTCAAGATGGAAAATGATCTTTTTCAGATTTACCTAGGTCTTAGATGTTAATCTATATATGTATTTGTTATAAATATAATATCGTTGAGTTAGCATCCCATAACACAAGTCTCGAATTTACTTTGGGGCTAGCTCAATCTGTGGGTTTTGTCCGTATATAATAATAATAATAATAATCTTTATTTCGGACTAGTCCATATTTTGTTAGTATACAATTGTTCTTAATACTAGTGTTAGTAACGTTTCTTAATACTATATATTACTGTATATATATATATATATATATATATATATATATATATATATATATATATATAAATATATATATATATATATATATATATATATATATATATTACTGTATATATTTATTTAACTATTCTTTGGCTGCGTAGTATACTAATGTTTGTCATTTGCATGAATCAAGCGCAGATTAGGTTTGTGTGTAACCTTGGTGACCATTCGAGTCTTGAAGTAAAGAGGCGTTACCATGGCAACGGTAAATGTGATCTTATTTCGTAAACATAACGATTTACATTTGTTTGTTCCTGAATTGCAAAAAGATACTGTAATTTTCCCTTGCTGGATTACCGCTACCTTTAATGATTATTTATTTTTAAGAGTATTGTAGTATTGGTCAACTAAGTGTATGACAATTTAAATGTGCTATTTTGAAGCCTATTTAAATAAAACAATATTCATTTAATTTCATTATGGCCTCTTAAAATTTTTATCAAAATCAAAATTACCTTTTTATCTTTGAATTCATGAATAAAGAACCTATCATCTTTTTGTTGGGACCGAAAATTAATAATGACCAATATAACCATATAAGTCACATCTTATTAATATAATAAAAAATAGTTTGTATTGCTTAATCGGGATTTACAACTGTGACATACATTTCTGTCATAAAAACCTTGGAGACAACGCACGGTGTATGAGTACAAAATAATTGGTTATTGTTCCTGTACCGAAACCATGACCTCAGGCATTTATTTCTTAAGTACATTTTAACCGACTAGCTTTCCTGCGACTTTATACGCGCATATGTTCCCGTAGTAATTTCGTCAAATCCTCTTTATTGCTCCTTTACAATCACCAAGGAACCTAAATGCTACGGCTTTCTACGCCCAGTAGTTTTTGCTATGCATTGTCTGTCAGTTACTCAGTAACGATATAGTTTTATATTTGATTGATTAATGTTTTAAAGTAAGACAAATACCTGTGTAAAATTTGAAGTATCTTACTTGTAGTGCATGCAGTCTTATATGGCTTTGACACACTAAAACGCAGTGCATTATATATTACGTCCATACATAGTAATGTATTATGATTAATTGTGATTAGAGTGATATATGCTTAATGACGTTGTCTACTTTGTTGGACACGTACAAAATGCTCATTTATATTATGATATAACCTAAATACTGGGATTGATTTTATATGATTATTAGCTGTTGGGCCATGTAGAGGTTATCTATACATATAATAAAACAGTTAAAATATTTTGTCTGTACATTTAGTATTTTTGACTGAAATGGATAGAGGGAGACCTAAAAAGAACTATAGAAAGCAAAAAAATTTTTTTGGAATTTCTTGTCTGTCTGTATGTATGTACGCGTTTCACGCAAAAACTACTGGATGGATTTGTTCCAGTTTTCATTTTGAAAACTGGAACACCTGATGAAGAACCATAACAGAACAGCTAAACTATAAGTAATATGGAAATGGTGTCTTAACAAAAATCGTTCAACCTGATGAGCATTTTCTGCTGACGTATAAAAATTGAAAATCTGGAACATCTGATGAAAAGCTCCAAGAGACCAGCTACACTATAACATATATGGAAATGGCGCCTTAGCAAAAATCGTTCAACCTGATGAGCATTTTCTGCTGACGTATAAAAATTGAAGATCTGGAACATCTGATGAAAAGCTCCAAGAAACTAGCTACACAATAACATATATGGAAATGGCGCCTTAGCAAAAACCGTTCGACCTGATGAGCATTTTCTGCTGACGTATAAAAATTGAAGATCTGGAACATCTGATAAATAACTTCAAGAGACCAGCTACTCTATAACATTTACGGAAATGGCGCCTTAGCAAAACTTGGTTAATCTGATGAGCATTTTCTGTAGACGTATAAAAATCGAAGATTGGAACACAGGAAACAGTTTGGAACACAAAAAGAATTTTCATCCAAGCCAAAGTCACGCGGGCGAAGCCGCGGGCAACAGCTAGTTCTAAAATATTTTCGTGTTTTAGTCTGGCATAGTAGACTTGACAAAGTCAATATTGTTTACAATTTTCGTATTGTTTACAAATCACTATGTTCCAATTTATAGTTTGTGATAAAATATAGCCTTAGATCATTTGGATGCTCTGGGCCAGTGATCTACCACCAGTAAAGGCAAATGGCAAAACTACTGCTTCAACATCGCCATTGCGTTACATTCTATGTAATAATACTTACAAGAGGATAGCCCCTTAAAAAACCAACATTTTCCGACTAATTTTAACACTATATTTACGCTAGATGGCAGTAGTTGTCGAGTCCTGTCAGATGCCTTCAAGTGACTTGAGAAAAATCTGACACCAGTGTTATTTATGGCACACTCGATAAGAAAGAATGACATTATCTTCTTCTTTTGTAGCTTAATTAATCCAGAACATAAGCCTCCTCTAATGCACGCCAAGCTTCTCGGTCTTGTGCAATCCTTTATCATAATGGGCCTCCAACTTTGGCGATGTGGTCACTCCAACGGGCAGCTGGTTTCCCTTGTTTTCTGCGTCCCATCCATGGTCTCCAGTTCAGTATCTTTCGGCCCCATCTTCAGTCCCTACCAATGACACTATGTTTATATGAAATCTCTCTTTTTCTCAGGTCCTCGGCCAAACCCAAGACCACCGTCACCGCGTACTCGTCGCAGCCGCCAAGAACATCAAGAATTGGTTCGTCAAAGTACGCAAGATCAAGGCGATCTACCACACGCTGAACTTATTCAACTTGGACGTGACGCAGAAATGCTTGATCGCCGAGTGCTGGGTGCCGGCCCTGGACTTGGAGACCATCCAGCTGGCGCTCCGGAGGGGGACGGTATGTTATCTCTGTCTCTCTCTCTCCTTGATCGCCGAGTGCTGGGTGCCGGCCCTGGACTTGGAGACCATCCAGCTGGCGCTCCGGAGGGGGACGGTATGTTATCTCTGTCTCTCTCTCTCCTTGATCGCCGAGTGCTGGGTGCCGGCCCTGGACTTGGAGACCATCCAGCTGGCGCTTCGGAGGGGGACGGTATGTTATCTCTGTCTCTCTCTCCTTGATCGCCGAGTGCTGGGTGCCGGCCCTGGACTTGGAGACCATCCAGCTGGCGCTCCGGAGGGGGACGGTATGTTATCTCTGTCTCTCTCTCTCCTTGATCGCCGAGTGCTGGGTGCCGGCCCTGGACTTGGAGACCATCCAGCTGGCGCTCCGGAGGGGGACGGTATGTTATCTCTGTCTCTCTCTCTCCTTGATCGCCGAGTGCTGGGTGCCGGCCCTGGACTTGGAGACCATCCAGCTGGCGCTCCGGAGGGGGACGGTATGTTATCTCTGTCTCTCTCTCTCCTTGATCGCCGAGTGCTGGGTGCCGGCCCTGGACTTGGAGACCATCCAGCTGGCGCTCCGGAGGGGGACGGTATGTTATCTCTGTCTCTCTCTCTCCTTGATCGCCGAGTGCTGGGTGCCAGCCCTGGACTTGGAGACCATCCAGCTGGCGCTCCGGAGGGGTACGGTATGTTATCTCTGTCTCTCTCTCTCCTTGATCGCCGAGTGCTGGGTGCCAGCCCTGGACTTGGAGACCATCCAGCTGGCGCTCCGGAGGGGGACGGTATGTTATCTCTGTCTCTCTCTCTCCTTGATCGCCGAGTGCTGGGTGCCGGCCCTGGACTTGGAGACCATCCAGCTGGCGCTCCGGAGAGGGACGGTATGATATCTCTGTCTCTCTCTCTCCTTGATCGCCGAGTGCTGGGTGCCGGCCCTGGACTTGGAGACCATCCAGCTGGCGCTCCGGAGGGGGACGGTATGTTATCTCTGTCTCTCTCTCTCCTTGATCGCCGAGTGCTGGGTGCCGGCCCTGGACTTGGAGACCATCCAGCTGGCGCTCCGGAGGGGGACGGTATGTTATCTCTGTCTCTCTCTGTCACGTAAAGGGTGTGCAAGGTCAACGCGATATACCACACGCTGAACCTGGTCAAATTTTTCACTTTGACTTGGCAAGAAGAAGAATGTCAAAATACTCTGTTTACCGCTTATACTTGTGCTAGTTTACACCTTATTTATAAGTTTTCTTTGCAAGTGATATGTAAATATCTTTTTTTTTTTCTAGTTATGTGTGTCCCACTGCTGGCCGAAAGCGTCCCCTAACTTCCTCCACGTATCCTCCTTCCTCTATTTTTGGTCTTTTCTTTCCATTCTCTGTCAACGCTCTCAATATAAAATTAATATCTTTTCTTAACTTCGATGGCTCGACGACCCAAAGCGGATCTTGGCCTCCGATACTAGAAGCTTCTACTACTTCCTGTTCTGCGCTACTCCCTGCCAGTCGGCTCTTTGGAGTGCCACCAGATTTTTTAGGACCTCATCCCTCCAGCGGTATGTGGGCCGGCCTACAGGTCGTTTCCCGCTTGGAAATTAATGTCTTTAAGAAAATAAAAAATCCAATCAATAAAAATCAAATTTATTGTCAGATTGTTTGCACAGCCTCTGCCCTTTCTTTATTATATATATTTTTCGTGCCGGTTGACTGGAAGAGATCCCTTCATGGGATAAGTCCGCCGTTGCCATTTTCTGGTTTTATGTAATTTGTGATTTATTTATGTTATTGTGCAATAAAGTTATTACAAACAAACAAAAATAAATTTCTTTAAGCACATTTATTCCGTGATCAGGAACGCAGCGGCAGTTCGGTGCCGCCGATCCTGAACCGCATGGAGACGGCCGAGGACCCGCCGACGTACAACCGCACCAACAAGTTCACGTCCGCCTTCCAGCATCTCATCTACGCGTACGGGGTCGCCACCTACCGGGAGGTCAACCCTGGTGAGTTTACTGTACCTTTATAAATTCTGGACTGCGACCCAAACTGTTAGGAATGGTGGTTTTTTTGGGAATTTGATCAAAAATTTAATCGGCTTACCTTATGGTTTTCAGGTTTAAGATATTTATTTTCATAAAGAAATTTACATTTCACTTATAAATGAGAAACACAAACACTTCAGTATAAAAATAACAGTTACGCGTACAATGTCCGATCCGAGTTCGTAAGCAAGGTAAAACACACGCAATATAAATTAAAATACCCTCACTACATTGAGATTCAGAGAAGGTCAATTGATAGTAAATTTGTACGTTTTGCCAAATATGAATGAAATCAGCTGTTAGGGTTAGCACTATACAATTGCCAATCACGAAAATTGTAATTAACTCTGTATTGTTACGCTTTTTGAAATGAAAATATTTTTGTGATTAGGTGGATACAATGCCTTTTCCTTTTTACACGACTGACCAAAAAGGAGTGTTATGTTTTCAGGGTTCATGTATGTGTATGTATGTATGTGTAAATTTTTTTATTCCACCATAAGTCCTGAACTGCTGAATAGATTTAGATGTGAGAGGTATTTTTAGATTCCTTGCATTTCTCCGAGTGACATAGGCTATGTGAATGGTCAGTCGTGTTTTTTTATTTTTTAATAATTAGCTTGTTGCTTTATATGGGGTTCTCCAATCACCTTGTATATGAACAATACCTATTTTTTTTTAATGTTTAATAATAATGTGTTGTTTTTTTTATTATTATTTTTATTCTTTCCGCCCTTAGCGCCGTACACCATAATCACATTCCCGTTCTTGTTCGCCGTGATGTTCGGTGACCTCGGCCACGGGGCCATCATGGCCGCGTTCGGTTTCTGGATGTGCTACAAGGAGAAACCATTGCAGGCCAAGAAGATTGACAGCGAGGTAACATAAATAGATCGTTTATTTGATGCTACAAACACTGATATACAAAGATAAGTACACAAGACATTTAAAATAAAAAATATGAATAGGTATATGTTGCCATAATCAATAAATGTGTGTTGCAGCAAAACAAAAGAGTCATAGCTCAGTGGAATACATACATACATACTTTAATATACTTGCAGATAGATAGATATTATAGGTTATTAGCTTTTGTCTGCGGCTTCGCCTGTGTGAATTTTCAATGATAACAGTTTTTTCCCGGGATGAAAGGTACCCTATGTTCTACTCAATACTTCTAACTATGTATATGTGCGAAATTTCAGGAAGATTGGTTCAGTAGACAAAGTGTGAAGAGGTAACAAACAAAAAACAGACAATCAAACAAATTCACTTTTAAATTTATAATATTAGTTATAGCTAGGATTAGGACTAGTTAAAGCGGTGGTTTCCGTGTGATATGATGCCCTTGCAGCTGCAAAGGTCCCAGGTTCAAGTCCTGCCCGTGCTACATTAGTTTGTATACACCATAATGCCATAAATTATGCACATGTATAAACGTGCATAATAGGGTATTTGACAAGGTGTAATTTTTGAACATATTTTTGAATAAATGGAAAGATCATATACAAGTTTCATAACAAAACTTGATAATTAGGTCGAAATTTTTAAAAATAAAAACAATTCGTTATTACACTTTTACATGATCTTTCCATAAATAAAATAAGAAAAACATTGTCAAATACCCTATTCTAACGATAACGCACAGGTTCGAACATAATCTTTGATTGTATAGCGGCAAAATCGCCTCGTTGCGTAATGACCAACTTAGTATCATATTGTACTATTATATACATACATACATATTATCACGCCTTTATCCCGTGGGGGTAGGCAGATTGTACTATTGTCTAAAAATATCCAAAACTCCGCAGATCTGGAACATATTCTTCGGCGGTCGCTACATCATCCTACTCATGGGGTTATTCTCCATGTACACCGGCCTCATCTACAACGACATATTCTCCAAAAGCCTTAACATCTTCGGTTCCTCCTGGCAGAACAACTATAATGAGTCCACACTGACCTCCAACGAGCAATTGCAGTTGAACCCTGATTCTGACGCGTATATGCAGTCGCCGTATCCGTTTGGGGTCGACCCGGTTTGGCAGGTGAGGGATATTGGAGAAATTAAATTTACTCATTTTTATTATCTACTAGCTTTTGCACGCGACTTCGCACGCGTGAATTTACCACGAGAACTGTAGGAATAATATGGACAAAGGCAATTTACTATATAAATATATTTATTATAAAATTAATAACAATGACAGTACACTCCATTTATTCTTACCAGTCCTATCATGTAAACAATCTTCACAGTACTTTTTATTGAATTTTGTTGAAAATAAATCAAATATTAGTTCAAACCTAAGCATTATAAAGTAAAACATATATTAAGGTGAAAGCCAAGCTTTGGCTGTCCATACATTTTGTTCTACAGCAATGCTCTAAACTTCGTTAATGATTCTCATAATAAAATCGAATTTCCAATTCTTATGAAGTAATTGTGCTCTCATGTTGAATTTAACATAATAATGTATAATAATTTACGAGAAAAACGGCATTTAAAATACGACAAAAATTGAGATTCTTGTTGATGTGTGCGTAATATTTTGTGACATTTAGGGGCGACGTCTAGCAGATTTATTACAAACTACTGACTACTACTATTTATATAAAAGCACTTTGAGACACTAAATTACATACCTCGATGTTGCTTGCCTTGACAGCGCCATCGGCTGTACGTGAAAAACAAAAGAAAATCATGAAATGCTAAAAAATTATAAAATAGCAAGTTTCAATATTAAATACAATTTAGGGACCATTCAATATACTTACTTTTATAAAAGATTTTTTATAGTGAAATTTAAATTTGATTACTGGGACTTTTGGATATCAAGACAGGCTATCTAAATATGACATCTGGACATCACCTGTACATCTGAATGTGATGTCCTGGACTTTGTATTGTCCTGCTGTCCGAGGTTTTCGTATCCACATGACCAACAGATCTCCACGTCTTCAAATTTATATGTGCAGGTGATGTCCAGATGTCCAGGTCTTCAGCTCCACATTTTCAGAGTCTTCATTTCCAGATGTTCAGGTGATCATCTGCTGAAGTACTTTTAGTCTTCATATTCAGCTGTCAGCATTTCATATGCACATGACCAGACACCCAGGTCTTCGACATCCAGATGTCAAGAGGTCATATTCAGATATCCCTGCCTTCATATTCAAAAGTCCCAGTTATAAAATTTTTCACCATAAAAAAATCTTTCATAAAAAATACGTACTGAACCCTAGATTTAATATATTATTATAAGCTTGCTATTACGTATATGACTGGACTGGAATATTGTGCGAATTCATCTCAGGCATTCATCGATACGTTGTTGCCGATCTGTGCGAGGTGTAAGATGGCAACGTTGCTTTTTTTACCCAAAGATAATTCTTTATAATACTTTTACAATGATAAGTTTCGTCCTGGATTAAACTTAAACAATTTAATTTTAAAAATACTTCTGATCAAAAGACATTATAGTAGGTAGATATTATAAACGTAGGTATTCATTTACAAAAAATATTGTACCACTATAGGAATATCGCATACATTTATATTTAGTTTCAAAGAAAACAAATATTACTGATTAATTATTTTTTAGTTTGCATTTCACAACATGCTTTCTGAACGTCTAATTTAATCCTAGAACTTCTAGGGCACGAAGTATCAAATGATACTTTGAATTATCGATAAAGTCGAGGTGGGCTCGACCTCCGTGATTGGCTATATTAATTATTTTTTTCCGATTTTATTTAAATACATTTCATTGAAAGTGTGATTATGTCAGATGACCGTTGACAGTGCTGAATCTAAATCGATCAGATTCGGATAAGTATTAACAAATTATCAATTAAAATGTAAATAAGGTACCTGTGTATTACTTTTTCACTTTATGCATAAAATACGCATTTATTATTTGCTCCACAGATTTATTTTTACGCCATCACGGACCATAATAGGAGTGTTATGTTTTCAGGGTTCATGTATGTATGTAAGTCTGTATGTCCTAAGTTTCTTTATTCCACCATAAGTCTGAGGAATGGCTTAACAGATTTTGATGTGAGAGGTATTTTTAGATTCCCTTGCATTCCTCCGAGTGACATAGGCTATATGACGTCATCATATAAAAACAAAATGGCGGATTATATATGCGATAAATAGCAGACCAAAAAACAATAAAATTTGATCAATCTTATCGAGTGGGGTATCAAATTGAAGTGAAGCTTTAAAAGGCGATTTGAAAAATGTATATTACTTATATATTTGTATATAGACGTATACTTTTTGAGTAAAACTTTGTCAGTCGTGATTTTTATTTTAATAATTAGCTTTGTTGCATATTTAAAAACGATATTAATTTATATCAACAATAAAAAGATATCGATATTCGTCGTGGTATCGATGTAAGTCTACACTATATACATATCTATCTACTAGCGTTGCAGGATTATCGATAGTATTGACACGTGTCAAATGTCAACAATACTGTTGGCATGAAAATGCACAGCACAAGTGTTTCTTTATACACTAATTCTGTAATACAAAAACAAAAACTGTAACACAGGTTTGTCGTGATGAAGAATTTATCATCACCATCCATCATTCCAAGCTATGAAGGAGTCATCATGAATAATGACTGCAATATTTATTTTATGTTGAAAAGAATAATGCCCGCAGCCGCCCGCTAATCTTTTGTTTTCTTTAATAAAAAAAGGCCGGAAAATAAATTTCCACTTCATTACTAAAAATAAAAGTCAACAATATGTACTATTTAGTTTTATTTAAAAAAATATAATTCTAGTCATACAATTCAATAGAACATTATGACCATAACGTCTGCGGTGCTGCTTGCTGATTGATTTTTGAAAATGGATGTTCGAACTATTGCTAGATTTGCGTTGGGAATCTAAGAGGTAAATCCAAACTGCTGAAACTATTGGTAGATAGGTATTTAAATTACAGTTTCTTATTACTAATTATGATTTTGCACTACTGAACTAGTGCCTCTCCATTACTGAAGGTTGGCCGTCAGATCTCGCAAACTCTTCTCTGTTCGTCGCTCTAAGCGAAACAGCTCCTCAACCGTGGTGACTCTGGTCCACTCACATATGTTTCTCAGCCATGATTTTTTGCGTCTTCCAACACATCACCTTCTTAGCCTTCTATTTTTCCAGTAACTGAAGCAGGGATATCGTGTGTCGCAAAACGGTCCCAAACAAATTCAACTTTGCGCTTTTTGACAGTTTGCAACAAAGTCTAGACACTGCAACGTGACTGGAGAAGCTTCTTCGAAGTTGCCTGGAGTCCAATTGAAAACTTGAACTACATAGGTACCTATATTAATTCTCATAAATATATTTTTTTGCTTTCTTACAAAATATGACAATGACAAGAAGAAATTATAGGTTATTTTTCGCTCTTTGTATTTTTTAAATTTCTTTTTCTTTTTTCTTATGCTGCCAGCCAGTCCGATTGGCATTATTGTAGTTAGACACTCTTTTGAAATAAGTGCCATCTAGTAGCGTATTTTTAAATTTATAACACTGCTTTGCGTTATATTTAATGTCATTTTGAAAGCTCTCGTCGTAGTGTGAGTGAGTGTAGAGATACGAAGATTCATGGCAGATTCTATTCTAAAGCTTTTTTTTCATTATGTTGACTGAAATATAATCGTAGGCCATAAAATAAATAAAATAGTATGTTTACCGCTCGCCAATTCAAAATGTTTGCCTATAAGTACTGCAACAACGCAACAAAAAAAATAAAACGGAAAATGTTGCTATCAACGCCATCCAGCGGAAATTGTTTAATGAACAGCCCTTCGCTTTATCCTTAACCACGAACAAAATTTCCTAAAAAGTCTATTTTAATTTATATTGTTGTAAAATCATAAAAAACACGGTAAGATTGTTTACATGATAGGACTGGTAAGAATAAATGGAGTTTACAGAAGACGAGACAAGAAGAAAGTCACAAAGACTGTCTATGGCTTGACAAACACGTAAAGCGTCCATCACTCATTCCATCAAGAACAATGCTTTTTCCCGGTTGTTCTCCAAAATTTCTTTGAAAATTTCCGAAATTTCTCGGGCTTTTTGAAATAATTTCCGTCCTTGAGAATATTTCCAAGAGATTTCCAAGAAAGATTCCGCTTGTTCTTTGAAAATTTCAAGAACGGCATATCACTACGCAGGACATACCGCTAGATGGCGCTAGCTGTAACGAAAATATATTTCCCAATACACGATGGGTTTGTTTGTTTGTTTTAGCTCGCGAACGCCAACAAGATCATCTTCATGAACGCCTACAAGATGAAGATCTCCATCATTCTCGGCGTCTTCCACATGTTGTTCGGAGTCTCCCTCTCCATGTGGAACTACGTGTAAGTAGATATACTATAAATACTAGCTTTTGCCCGCGGCCTCGCCCGCGTGAATTTCTCACGGTAACAGTGCTTTTTCCCGGGATGAAAGGTACACTATATCCTTCTCAGTACTAACTATGTGTATGCCAAATTTCAAGAAGATTGGTTTAGTAGATAAAGCGTGAAGAGGTAACAAACAAACAAACTTACTTTCGCATTTATAATATTAGTTAGGATAGGTTTGGGATTAAAATCCTGTTTTAACTGATGTGTCCTGTGTTTTATTATTAAACCTGGTGTCAGATTTTTTCCAAGTTATTTACTCTTGGTTAAACTCGATTGGTGTTATATCTCGTACGAGGGAACATTAACTTTTACCATTCCTTTTTTGTAAAAGAAGGAAAACATCGTGAGGAAACCTGCACATTGGCTGACTGTTTAGTTTACTAGTATGTATACGGCTACTGCCACTAGATGGCGGTAGACGTAAAAATCATGTGCACTTGTACCTCACCCATTCATTTTCTGTATGCATATTTTATAGAATGCCAATAACATTGCTTTATTGTGTACACTGTAATGATGTTATGTTGTGTTTTTTATTAAATAAATAAATAAAATGTCAGATGCCTTTAAGCGACCTGAATAAAATCTGACACCACTGTTAGTAATAACACACTCGATAAGAAATAAAGTAGACCATAAGCACAGGGCGGGCGCTTCATAGAAACGGCGCGTCAAATATGCCTACTACTACTACAAATGAAACTGTATATCCGTGAACACGTCAGTAACACGTCAATGTGTGCGTTTTCATAGTCGAACGTCCAACAGTTACACAAGAACGGGGGAGAAGTGCGGAAGGAGCGGGGGGGTGCCATATTGCGGGAGGGCAGGGAGTTTTTCTGTACGTAGTACTTTTATTAATTCTGTGCCATAAGACTAACTTGTATCACGTCCCACAGTTACTTCAAGCAGCGCATCTCGATCTACGTGGAGTTCATTCCTCAAATAATGTTCCTGTTCCTGCTGTTCTTCTACATGGTGCTGATGATGTTCATCAAGTGGACCACTTACGGCTCCTCCGGCCCCGAATACTTTGGCAGCAGCGACCCTGGTGAGTTTTGTTTCGATCCAAGATGGCGGACGCATTTTTTTTTTCATTTTTGCAGTATGGGTATAATTTACTAGGTTTTCGGGGATGCTGATTACGAAAACGTCATTTCTGTATTCAAGACGGCGGACATTTTTTTTTTCGCAATACCAGTGTCGCTTTATAGCTTTTCAGGGTGATGGTTATGAAAATGACGACTGATTCAAGTTTGCGGACACATTTTTTTTTTCATTTTTGCATTATGGGTGTCGGTTTCCTGAGTTTCCGTGGATTGATATATATTCTTGGATCCAAGTTGGCGGACATTAAACTTTTATTATTATTACAAGTTTTTGCCCGCGGCTTCGCCCGCGTGAATTTCCCACGGGAGCATTGCTTTTTCCCGGAAAGTACCCTATGACCTTCTCAGTACTTCTAACTATTTATATGCGAAATTTCAGAAAGATTTATTCAGTAGATAAAGCGTGAAAAGGTAACAAACAAACACACTTTCGCATTTATAATATATATTTTTTATTTTATTTAACCTTTATTGTACAAAAAGTACAAAGTAAACGTACAATATGAGGGCTTAAAGCTAATCTACCAGACAACTTTAAAGTCATGCAGAAAATTGTAGGATTAAGTATGCATGTATTATGTTAGGATTAGGATTCAAACCCGAGATCTTGAGACAGGAGACCCTCTTAACCACTGGATGTTGTCGACAGATATCATCAAATCGAGTGGATACTGCGCGCCGTCTATTCTAATTACATTTATCAACATGATGCTGTTCAAGAAGGAGGAGAACACGCGGCCAGAGTGCGACCCGCAGATGTTCGCCGGACAGTTCTTCATACAGAAGGTAGAATACAATAGGTTTATTTGAATGGGTCTGACAAACGTTTTTTACTTTATATGCCAAAAAAATCTACAAAAAATTACGAGAAAAACGGTGTTTTTACTTTTTTCATATCTTAAAAAATGGCTGATATATTTACGATCAAAGTTCGTATTTCTGACTGTAGGTTTTTAAAAACGCGGGCAGGCGCTCACAAGCCGCTGACGTCACAACCTTGCTCACTCGCCAGACACGCTCCCGTTCGCGCGCCGCTGTGTAGTAAAAATTAAAATTATTAAGTTCTTTGTGGGAAAATGGGAAAAAGATACTGTATTGTGCCTTTATGTTCCAATTCAACAGTTAAAACACCAGATAAACTCTTTTTTTATGTGCAGAGGACCCGGAAATGAGGAAAAAGTGGATGACAACTCATAAAAGAGTCGATTCAATAGGGCCTAAAACTAAAGCGCACTGTTGTGAAGACCATTTCGATGAAGTATTTGTTAATAATAAGTTTATCCTTTACTTTCGATCGTTTAAATGGGTATACACTAGTCTATACCTATGTTAATAGCCCTGACAGTGAAACTTTATTATTAATGGGCACGTAATAAATAAAAGATACAAGTGATTGCATACAATGCTGAAAGGCTAATTCGGTAATTTTGATGATTATGAATCATTAGACTATATATATATACTATTATTTATAAATTATTAAATATATTTATTATTACCTAATAGAAACATTAATAAATACGACCCTAGCCGTGTTAGGTGTCCGGGCAGAAGAATAGGATCATTCCAAGTGCTCTCACTCAAGTTGATCAGCACAGATTTATATAAAAACGTATTTTTATTTAAAAAAAGTTGATGTAAACAAAGGTAGGTTATTGGATAAAATTTATCAAAAATATCTAGGCATAATACCTATTAACAGGTAGGTATTTGCCTCGCTTTAGAAAACTAATATATAGGTAGGCATTTTGACAAATACCTACTAATACTTCTCTGTATATGGGTAAATAGTGGCATTTTATTTAAGTTTATACCTACTAGGTAATAAACACAAAATAATCATCAACAACCTCAAAATGTTGATTGGAGTACCTATCCTAGGTAGGTACTGTATTTTTACCGGTCCCATAATAAAAACAGCAAATGAAACTCTCATAGGTAGGTAGGTACTTTCAGTTAGGTTTGAACAAATACCTACCCAAGAATAGGTGTTACAACATACACACCTTTAACTTTATTCCTCGAATTTCGGCAGCCGTAAAATCCTGATTATTTATGAAATATTGTGCCACCATCAAACTATCCACTCTTGGCAGATTGTCTGATTGACCTTTAAGAAAACCTTCTTCCATTCTGCACTTCACGTTTCACTTTAGTCACACACACACACTAGACGCAAACTTTATATCATTACTGTACTTATATTAACAAACCCCCATTTCAAACAAAATGAAACAAGACGCGAGGTCATCGAACCATACTGATAGCCGCCTGCTTGCCGACGGCGCGGTGAACAAGGGTGTGACGTCATCGCGTTAGCGACCGTAATTTCGGAAATTAAAAAAGGGCCTAAACTTCTCGTAGTTATAACTTCGGAACTTAATACTGGATGTATTGAAGTTTTTTGGTGAAATAAAAACTATTGTAATGTACCAAATAATGATCTACGCTCCAATTTTAGGTATATGAATTCATGTTAATATTTTGATGTCGGCCCTTTTTGTGTTCTAAAATAATATTCATTTAAGTAGTTTATTTTTTATTCTTTGATGAAAAGACTGGATTAATTAAGTATTTTTTTAGCATAATATGTTAGTTTTATGTATTAAGTAAAACATATTTATATTTTTGAATGAAAAATTATGTATTTATTTTAATTTTTAAAGTAATTCAATATTGCTTAAAATAATTTATCTATGTTGTCTTCCGGTCAACTCATGTCGAAATATAAAGCCGCGAAAGCTCGAATTACGAATTTGAAGATGACTAAAATAAATATGAAATAAATATACGTTTGAAGACGTACTTTATAAACGCACTTAAATGTGATATTATTTTTAGATAATGGCATCCCAAGACAGCGTGAAATCTTTGAAATAAAAGTCATTATAGTACCGCCAGCGAATATTAACTCTGTATTTATTGAACAGATCATAAGCAAGCTCCTATACATAACTTTTTAATTTATATTTTTTAGAAACCTCGACACTTTACCGGTTTGCTTGCACTGTGTTGCTAATTTTTTAATTTATTAAATTAGGCTTTGGTTTAAGGCTGAATGTAAAAAATAGGCGCACGCATATGCGCAGTTTGAACTTGTGAAAAAAGAGTGAATGAATGAATGATTTATTTGCACGCAATCGTAGTTTGAACTTAATTTCCCGCTATAATTTTTTTCTTTGTTACCTTAGCTACTTTGTTTAATTTTAATTGTTCCTATGAGTGAAGATAAAGTAGTGTATGCAACTGTACATAATTAGGCATTAAAACACTCGTGTGATGTTATTATGAACCTCGCCTTCGGCTCGTTGTATAAAACCACACTCATGTTTTAATGCCTCTCATTATGTATCAGTTGCATAAACTACTATTAAAATAACACAATAATTAATTAGTGTGTGATGCGCAGTGCCCATTTATCGGGATGCATCCAGCTGACGTGGCCCGACCACTGCAATTTCAGTTTCGCTGTCTTTTACCCCACATCCGCGATTCCTGTCTTTGAACGAAGCGTTGGTCGATGTCGGAGAGGAAGGCCAAGCCAGATTGGTCGAATGTCGCTTAGACAGAGATAGGTGAAAGAAAGTGGGGGAGACCTTTGCCCAGCAGTGGGACAATATAGGTTAAATAAAAAAAAATGATTAGTGTGCTGCAGCAAAGCAAAATGGCCATAACATAACATAATGGTCTTTCTGCACGTTAATACAGAAACACTGATTTTCAGTTATTGTCGTCAATGTAGGTGCAGGTACGGTATGCTTCGTGCAGGCAGAACAACGTCAGAATGTACTAGGCAAAGTCAGAATGTGCTAGGCAACGTTAGAATGTTCTAGGCAACGTCAGAATGTACTAGGCAACGTCAAAATGTGCTAGGCAACGTCAGAATCTACTAGACAAAGTCAGAATTTACTAGGCAATATGATCTTTAATGCAGCGCTATAAGATCTGTGAGATATGAATTTACTTATGATTATTGACCGTTCGTTCCTTCAAAAACAGCAAAAAGGTCATTTTACTGATGAATGTAAGTGTATGCAAACTAGAGTAGTGTAAGTATGTGGAATGAAACAGTAGTCGAGAGAAGTATTTATTTTCAAGTACATCTATATACAAATAAGTTAACTGTCACTAGTACAATTAGCACTGCACGACCAATCACAAGTACGCATTTTGGTGACGTCATGGATTCGAACCTGCTACCATCTGCTACGTCATTAATATTAGTATGTTTTGTCCGGCAGTTGTTCGTAATAGTGGCCCTGCTGTGCGTCCCGGTCATGTTGCTGGGCAAGCCTTACTTCGTGTGGAAGGCGCAGAAGCAGAGGGAGGTGAGTTGTATACTTATTTTTTTTTAATGTTATTAAAGTAAGTCTCTGTAACATTCATCGAAATATTGACTTTACACTACAATAATTAAAAAATTGTTCCGGTTTATGGATCAAAAAGTTAGAAACTTTGTCATGTATTTATAATGTTAGTATTTAAAGTGTATCGTGAAATGACATATGGAAAACTACATTGCATTACGACGAATTTCTTGTCATTTCGATCTATCAAGTGTTTTTTTTCCAGTCTTGTATGTGAATGTAGATTCCGCTATTTAATAAAATCAGTCTATCCTGCTACACGGTCGCACAGTTAAAACCACTGGGCCTTGGAAGATGAAATTTGGCATGTAGGTTCATTAGGGAGTAGGAAAGCACTAAAAGAGGATTTCCTGAAATTCCCACGTGAACAAAGTCCCGCCCATGCTAGTTTTTTTTTATATAAATGTGGTTTATGTTCAGCTTGCCTAGCTCTGAATTCACGGCAATGATTAAGGGCCCGTACTAGGTCAGATTGCTTCACATGATCGTCTGTAATATCTACATTAATGTAAAACTGAATGTAAAATTAAGATATAGCAAACTTCAGGACTAGCACGAGGGATTATGTTACTCAAAAACACGATTGCATAAAATTTTCTCGATAGAAAAAAATTGCGAAGTTGCCTCCAAATCACCTATAATTAACACTTTAAACTGCTATTATTCAAGCAATACATTAAAATAAAGATTGAAAATTTTTGTATAAAGTACTCTATAGATAAGGCAGGGATTATGTTACTTACTTTTTTAAATATCTTTTTATAAAGCTTTTAAAAAAATAATACGTATAATTGCCCGCATGCTTTAACCATCCGCCTCTGAGCCGCCGCGCCGCCCGCGACCCCGCGAGCATTTATTTAGAACGCGGATTGGATGCGTGCGGGTGAACTGGGTAGCGGGTAGCGGGGGAAAATCTTAGTTGTCATTGGCCTAGTGCGGGCTCTTAATTTCTTCAAAGCCTTTACCAGAGAAATCTTTACAAAATGATTGTCCTGTTTTCAAAAAGTTTGTAACTTTGCCATTAATAATGTTAGTATTAATTTAATGTTATTTTTTTTTGTTTTAACGTGAGGTGACATTACTTTATGACGATTTTTAGGTTGAAAACTTTGTTATAAACAAACCAAATTCCTTTTTATTAACTGTTTACATACACAAGTAGACAAACATGGGAAGCTAAATAATGGATTTACCATCGCATGATGTAAGTTATGTAACAACCCGTATTATCGTATGGGAATGCGATAATAGTGTAATAGACATTGTAATGAAGCAATTTTGTGGGTTAATTGAGCGTTAGCTCTCAGACTATACGATTATGGACTAATTTTTCTAAGTATATAGATGAAAATAATGCGGTTTTCTTTTTTTTATGCCATCATGGATAGTTGGCGGTAAGATGATCAATTTTATTGTATCTCAGCGTTTATTATAAACTAGCTTTTGCCCGCGGCTTCGCCCGCGTGAATTTCCCACGGGAACAGTGCATTTTCCCGGGATAAAAAGTAGCCTATGTGCTATTCCAGGTCATTATCTACCTCTGTACCAAATTTCATCGAAATCCGTCCAGTAGATTTTGCGTGATTGAGTAACAAACATCCTCACAAACTCACAAATTCACAAACTCACATCCAAACTTTCGCATTTATAATATTAGTATGGATAAAATTATAAATAAGTAACAAAATGAAAATGACTAATTTTATTCAAGCTAGTGGTACAGTACACCGAGGAAAGAAAGTATCAGATTACAACGATACAAGTATGTTAAATAGTAAGCCTTAGTTCACACGAGTTGAGAATCATACTTTTCGAGTGATACATAGTGCTTTAACGACATCTGTCTACGAGGATAACCTAAACAGGTTCTCAATAGTTTTGTTCACATATGTTTCATAGGACAGATTAAAAGAAAATGCAAATTCTAAAAGCAATAATAAAAATGGACAAATAATGTTCTCAAACTGAATTAATTAATGGTAGGTACAGTTCCCATCATGTAAAAAGGCCGCTGAAAGATAGAGGAGGGGATGAAACTTGCGCATAGGTACGACTGACGAACCAATCGCGCGCGCCGGATGAGACCCGCCCGACCCCCGCTCACCGCATAGATATATCCCGATATATCGCCTACTGCGCAGCTTAACCGCTAGCGGCCTTTTAACGTGACGGGTAGTACACAACAACGTATCGCACGCTACAGTGGTCGGACCACGACTGAAGTCATACGCTCATGGTAGTCCCTTAAGCTATAAAATAGCACTTATAAATCGTCACATTCTTGTTTTTTAGTTAGTTGACGTCATAAAATTACTTAAAGCTAAGGTTACCCCGCCTCCAAAGCGCAACAAACTCCACTGCTGCATTTTCTCCAAAGACGTCACTTTACAACATATGTCTTACAATTAAATGACTGTGTATGTGGACGAATATATAACTTACTATAGTTACATAAGTATTCCGAGTCGAACACACACCAACTTCATGTAAAAAATAAAAGCACTCGTTGCAGCGTCAAGGCCACCAGCCCGTGGAAGGTGCGGCAGAGAACGGCGCGGCCGGCGGCGCCGTGGTGCCGGCCGCACATCATGACGACGACCTCACTGAAGTCTTCATACACCAGGTCGGTACCCACTTCATCGTCATGATTCTACAGTTTGCTCGTACGTGGCAAGAAGTGTATTTTAAAACTTATTATTGTGTACTCGACACGGCACAACAATACTATGAGGGATTTTCCGAGACCCAAATTAAAAAAAAAAAAGATAACCAGATGAATTTACAGCTTAAGTAAAAGGCGAATCCATATAAATTAAAAAAAAATCACGGTATTGGCATTTTTTTAAAATAAAATCTAATAATAAAAACATCTAAAAAGTACCTATCAATATTGTGATTTTTGCAACTGTCAAAATGTTAGGTGATTTTTTTTCTGCCTCTGGTTGACAAGAAAAAGCGCACTATATAGGTTCAGCCATTAATACGACTCGGCTTTCATAAAACGCTATCTGTTGAGACTTTTTTATACTCATTTTTTTTCTTCATTTAGCTGTCAGAAAATCACTCATTAGTATACCCTCAGCAAGGTTGCTTGCCCCTCCTACGCTCGTAACTGTGCATCACAACCAAATCATCATACTACTCACAATGTCCCATCATCTGGGCCTTGTCTTGCCGTAAATCTTTGTTTCCTGTCATACTAACGTCCACTCTTAATATTTTAATATGTCCCACGCGCAGTCCATCCATCTCTTTTTTTAATCTCCTTCTCCTATAACCACGAATAATCCTATAGTTACTCGTCCAAACGCTTATTTCTAAAATTCATTACGTCACTTGACATAATATCGCATCCAATTAAACCTTATTTTGTTGTGTTCCCTATTGAATAAAAGATATTCCAAAAAATTGCATACTTATTGCAAATTACACAAAATAAATGTTATAATCCCAAAAAAATATGACGGTTTTAGATACAAAACGCGTCTTAGTAGTGAATTTTAGGTATCAACAGGGCATTACAGCGCGGGGACGAGTCACTCCCACGCTGAACGCCACCACTCGTACATTCCCGCCGCTCAGAAGTGCGCGTACGAGTAGCTAAATATAGAGCCATTTGATTCGAATTGTACTTGTTTTGTAATTTTTGATGTTTTTACACGACTGACCAAAAAAGGAGTGTTATGTTTTCAGGGTTCATGTGTGTATGTAATTTCTTTATTCCACCATAAATCCTAAACGGCTTAACAGATTTTGATGTGAGAAGTATTGTTAGATTCCTTGCATAAGCCCGAATGACATAGGCTATGTAAGTTGTCAGTCGTGTTTTTTTATTTTTAAATAATTTGCTTATTTGCTTGTTTATTTGTCATGTTATTATTCCTCAGTCGATCCACACGATCGAGTACGTGCTGGGCAGCATCTCGCACACGGCATCGTACTTGCGGCTGTGGGCGCTGTCGCTGGCGCACGCGCAGCTGGCAGAGGTGGCCTGGAACATGCTGCTCAGGAAAGGTAAAAATTTAACTGAAAATAGGCTTTCAATGTTCCAAATTTTTAGTGTTTTTTGTAGGTTTTTATTAGTGCTGTAAAGGGTATTTCCAACGGCGGATCCAGGATTTTTTTCTGGGGGGGGGGGTACAAGTAGTGAACTATGAATGTTGGGGGGGGGTGCAACAAATCGACATTCGTCCTGCCTAGCGATATGCCGCCGAGAAATTTCCTGAACCCGAACATTTCTTCCCTTGATAATTTCCGAAAATTCTTAGAAATTTCTCGGGTTTTTAGGAAAATTTTCCATTATTTCCGTAAAATTTCCAAGAAACTTTTCGCTGTTTCTTTGAAAATTTTGGAAACGGCACATCACTAGTCCTGCCTGATGCTGTGGGGGGGGGCACGTTTCTGTTATTTCTTAATTTGATATGCACTGTCATAGAATCTCCCTCCACAGTAGATACACAAAAAAGCAGTCTTGGGGGGCACGTGCCCCCGTTCCCCCCCCCCCTAAATCCGCTACTGGGTATTTCTATTGTACTCTAGCTGGTGACCGCAAACTAACCTGGCACCAGGGTCGACGGATCCAACTTCCGATACAGAGTCACGACTTTTGAATTGATAAGATTTCAATGGCATTGTCATATTATAAATCAATTGAATAATTGATATTGCTACTGAACTGGCAATAAGGACACTTATTTATAGGGTTCTGTACCTCAAAAGGCAAAAACGGAACCCTTATAAGATCACTTTGTTGTCCGTCTGATTGTCAAACTTCTTTTTCTCAGGAACGCTTAAAGGTATCAAGTTTTATAATTTCTTTTGTATAATTTAATGATGAAACAGCATAAATGTGCACATAAAAATTGACCTTTTAGAAAATGTAGTTGGGTTACTTTACTGCTTGATGACTTAACTATACAAATACATGTATATCCAAGGCAGGGTTGCGTGCCCCTCCTCTGTCCGTAACTGTACGTCTCAACCAAACTTCCCAATGTTCCACCGTACTAACAGTGACATTCCATGTGGTCACCAGTCCCTACACCGTGATGTTACTGAATCAAATGCGTCTCAGTCCCACGGCACTATTTACATGCGTATAGTGGAGAGCTGACGCAAGTCACTTACGTTACACTTATCTATCTATCCAGGGCTGATGTCGTCGGACTTCGAGGGCGGTATAATCCTGTACGTGGTGTTCGCGGGCTGGGCCGGCATCTCCGTGGCCATCCTCGTGCTCATGGAGGGGCTGTCCGCATTCCTGCACACCCTGCGATTGCATTGGTGAGTTTGGACCATAGTACTCCAAAATAATAGTATCCCAGGGTCGTTGGATCGTATTTTATTAAGTACTAGCTGTTACGCGCGACTTCGTCTGCATAACTTATCCTTGACTTAACTTTTTTTTTAATGAACCGATTTTGATGAAACAAACTGTAAATGTTTTGCCGAGTTAAAACAAAGCAATTGGTGAAAGTTTTAAGTAAATCGCGGTTCAGTACTTTTGGAGATTAGCGTGATCATACATTCAAGACAGACAGACAAAAATTTCAAAGAATTTTTTTTTTTGCTTTCTATTATTCTTTTTAAGTGTCCCTCTATCCATTTCAGTCAAAAATACTAAATGTACATGCAAAATATTTTTACTTTTTATTTTATGTATAGATAAGAATTAGACCCTGGAAGGGTCTATAGTTTTATAATATTTTAAAAACAGTATTATTTTAGCTTCACAATTGTAGAAACTGGGTCAAGAATGACAACCAAAATGCAGAATCGAATATGAATAAATACAGTTTAAATTTATGACAGATGTGATAGGTATGAATGTGCCAGCGCACGCATACACGTTACACCATCGGTGGTTACGTTACAAGTTATCCCACCTCTTATTCGAATACTATTAGGTATCGACTATTTTAGCTGGCTTTATTAATTTTCCTCACTATCCATCCATAAGGAAGACCAGTGTCCCAGCATGGTGGGGATACTAACATGGCTGATAATGATTTTCTTGCTTAAAAATCGATAAATATTCAGTTTGCATATATTGTTTCTCTATTCAGGGTTGAGTTCCAGAGCAAATTCTACAAGGGCGAAGGTTATCTTTTCCAGCCCTTCTCGTTTGAAATCATCCTGGAATCTGCAGGACAGGGCGAGGAGTAAACCTGACTTCATCACAACAGTATAACGATACCAGTAAGATGTCTCTTGATTTTACACTTGCGTATTAGACTATATTTATCAAATAGTTTATTTTGTATGTATTATAATTATTTATAACATGAAAGAAGTAATTTATTATTTTAATGAAAAATATGTATATAATGGTTACAACACAGACGAGGACTAAAATCAGGCTTAATATGATGTATTTTTATCTGTAAAATTTACAAAGCCTTTAATTTATTTAAAGTTCTTACTATTTCAATTTTAACTTATTTATACTAATTGTTCATATTTTTGAAATAATTTAATCTATATTTCTAGAGGCGGTTTGGTTGTAGAAATACCTACCTTGTTTTATGGTCTCGAGATGACTTACTGTACCTCGATTTACTACGCAAATGAAATAGCTTTATTATAGCGGCAGATATTCCTAAAAAAACTTCGACTCTGTCTTCTATGTTTATCGATTTAAAACCATATATTGGTAATTTGATGTTGCATGCAGTTATTACGATTTCTATGTAGATGTTTGAATATTTAAATATTTGTGTAGTAATGTAGATGTTATATTACTGTGCCGTTCCTAATAATTGGAAGGTAAATAAGGAGGTTGATTAAAATAAATATTTCTAATAAAAAATATATGGTTAACATGTTATACCAATGGCATAGAATTTTTTAAAAATTATCATAATATTAATACTGTATCTGCCCTGTAATTCATTAAAAAATATTATATCTAAGTGATGTACTCAGACTTGTATCACAGCTTTTTAAATAAGAAATCTTAGCCGAAATGTTTGAGGTGATTTTTTTTATATGTTGTTAGTTGAATAGCATTTTTAACAGAAGATTTTTTTTAAGAAATAATGTGTGGAATGATTTTGTAATCACCAATTCTGTACTTAATTTTTATTGGATTTTCCGAGGCTCTCTTTTTTTGTGATGCGCCCGCGCGCCTTGCCATTCCAGTTTTAAATAGTTTTATCTGATTATCCTGACTTGTTCGCGTAGGAAACATATTGGTGATGAATAAACATTGTTTTGGTAGCATAATAATGGCCTTTTATTTCATACACTTATACGTACACTAAAAATAAGTATTTTTTAAGAATTAAGGTATTATAATAAACATATTGGGTTGCTAACCCAATATATTTATTATATTAACCAATATTTATTATATTGGTTACTATCACTGATTGGAACTTGGAAATTTTAGCATAAAACTACTTCACGTTTTTTCTTAGATAATGACAATCGAAATCCTAAATAGATCGCCTAACCTAAATAAACAAAGACGTCCTCAACTCTTATTGTCTCTGCTTAGACAACATCTTGAAGGAAGTACGTAATAAGTAAGAATATCGTATGATTTTATGGGCGAAAGTTAAGCTATTGAATACTTATATTGAGTAACAAATTCAGTCGTATTCTGCGCCTATGGTGATGCTGATATCGCCTGGCAGTACATTAGTCTTGTGGAACCATCGGTTTGTATCCAGTACCACTGAAAAAAAAAGTAGATAAGATTATTTACGCAAAACAAGGCCGACATGGAAGTTACGATTTCGAACCCAAATCTAGCAAAACAAGGCGAACATCCTCGTAAGGCTTTTGCTCGGGGCTTGCCTATATGACTACCTACATAATGATTTCTCGTCGTCAAACTTATCGTTTGTTTCCGTTGTGTCACTCCAAGATGTGCAACACTATTACAAAATCGCGATCTAACAGTGTTTCACATTACAACTATGTAACTCTTTTCCCAATGAATAACAGTAGTGACTAAATGGCTCACGGGGAGAGTTATTCAGTAAGGTAGGTAGTTGCTATGTGCATTGCAATATACATATAGTAACACTGTTACAGATCGGGATTTTTTTATTGTTTAACAATAACACATTTTGAGGTGACACAACGGAAACAAACGAGTCTTACATATCTCCCCCGGCTCCACGGTGAAGGAGATCGAGCGACACCGGTAGAGGCACTCCGGCGGCGGCGCCAGCTGCCACTGCTTGCGCCCACGCACCTGCGCCTGCCAGGATATGTACCGAACTGTGTCCACCTAAAATAAAAAAAAAAAATATACCAAACAAAGACAAACCATAAAATTGAAAAAAACTACATTTATTATAACTATTACAAAACGCACGGGTTCGGGCGGTATAGTTAATACGGTGGGACATCTGTAAATCTGGTTGTGATGTACATTGCGTGCGGAGGAGGGGCGCACTACATTGCCGTATCCTACTAAACGCGGCCTTCTCTCTCTTCTAACGTTCTTTTTATATGACCGCAACCTTTACCTACCTAATTATAAAGGATGCGTACTAACATGCATATGAGCGCCCTGTCCCGGCCCACCCATGAAAATCCAGTCGACAGGCAAGCTCTCAGAAGTCCTCGGCAAAAAATACGGCCGATTGTAATAGGCACGTAGTCTCTCTGCCTCTTCAAAGGTACACGTGCTCCACCCAACGTACCAGGGTTCTCCGGACAAATTGGCGCGCTTTTCGTCCATATTGAACACTTCGTGTAAAGAGTTTAGGCCAGATTTGTATGGATAATAGAAACAAGAGCCGAATTTTTCACTTGGTTTGAGATTTGTGTAGAAGTCTGCGAAGAATGTGAAGTTGAATTCCTGCAAAAGAAAAAAAATACAGGTGTTATCTACGAAAGATGTCACGCCACATTGTTCTTTAAATCTAGTATGGTAAAGTTCAATTTAGCTGTCCTTGTAAGCTGGCTTGGAACCAAATTACATAGACGTTGCAACTTCTGAGTTAGATCCCTTGTAACCCACCACATTTATGGTATCTGGGTATAAAATTGTAATATATGAAGAACATATCATCACGAAGGCCGTATGCTGTTTTCGCCCTCGTACAGAAGTGTCACTTCATTTAGATGTATATCGTGTCTTTCTTTTGTCGTTGGTAACTTGACCAAGCCAAGTTCTACCGATATTTTCTTTTCAAGTACTTTAGGTAGAATACCTACCTTTTCGTAGATTTAAAATACCTTTATGGCTCTCCAATCCGTCATAGCATCAGTGACGATAACGGGCACTGTGCCGTACGCGTATTCTTCCTCAAACACTGCTGGAGACACGTTAGCGATGCGAACGACATTCTCCACGCCGACACACATGGAGCAGTCCTCAGGGGGCCGGAACAGCGCCTGCTGGGTCCTGGTGGGACCCGAGCGGTTACCGGCTGCATCGCAGTTCTAAATTGAAATGTCTTTTGTAGGTATTGAAACAAACTTGGTGGCCAGTTACATTTTGCCTTAGTAAATTAAATACGTATTAAAAAAAATAGTAAATAGAGTAACGTTTATCTAGGACACTAGGACCACCCCTTATCTAAGGCAGCCATTGCACCGCGGCTTCGCCTGCGTAAATTATACACACCAAAACGTTCCTCATGCATGACCCACCCTATCCATTGGTGAAAATCAGTTTAGGTACGTGTAGATTTTGAGTTTATCGCGGACAGACAGATCCGATGGAGGACACAGGCCCTCACAAATAGTAGCTGAATATGAACAAAATGTACTTACTTAATAGGTAGGTACGGTACATAGGTATCGACTGCTACTTACATCTGCTAACACTTCTTTATTAATCCACCACGCACTAAACACTGAAATGAAGACGAAAAAAATACTCGCTGTTATCCAGTTCCACCGGAATTTCTCTAAAATACTATAAACTCCTCCCTTTCTCGGGCGATGAAGATTCGAAATATAGGAATCACTGAGTCGCAAAGACTCAATTTTATGGAGAATTTTTTGCAGTTTTACTTCGGCGTTTTTGACCGTTTTGTCGTTAGCCTTGTTGTCGCCCATTTTTAGAGGCTGTGTCACACAGTTACGACTAGCTTACTGAAGGACAGTCTCTCAGGATGCGGTATTTATAAGCTAGGTACTTATATAGAGCTGACAATTTTAAAATAACGTTTTATATTTTTTAGAGACTGGCACATCTCGTGTATACCTCGGCAGTGCTTTATTTTAGAGCTCACGCATGTCAGGCGTAAGTATAATTTTGTTATAATAATATGCCTTTCTATACTGAAACAGTTCCGGTTGTTGTGTAAGATTGTTAAAGAATACCTATCTCTTGTTTCAGTGTCCCTCTTGCACTGACCTGAATAATACACTACCACCACACACACGTGTGTACGCAGTTCAGTGCCCTCTTGGCATAGGCCTCCTCCAGCAACTTCCACTGTCTATCGCCACGCCAGCCAGTCACTCTTCTCTATCCAGTTGGAAGTATAGTTTTAAGACAGAACAATTCACAGAATAGTTTTGTTTACAATAGATATTAAATTAACGCTTCGGACTGTAGTGTAGGTTCCACTACTTCCATTCCATTGTTTTACCGGTGGGACTAATAGAGTTCCCAAGTACCTACTAGGTTTCTTTATGCAACGCAAAACAAGCTATGTGTAAAGTATAATCGAGACAGGTCCCAGATTCTGTAACGGGTCTCTAGACGGACTCCTTGTTAATTGTGTTGAAAAATCTTAAAAATCCAAGCAACTCTATACATATCCAGCTCTTGTATCGATAATTCCAGAACGTGATAAATAGCGTGTGCAATTGGTATGAAATTGAAATTCATTATCAGGCCGCGACAGCGCATCTGCGACCGCGTTACCCCTTCATCATTTGTGCCCGGGGAGGCGTAAATGCACTCTACGACCCGCCTCTTATCGGATTAGTGTTTAAAGTAGGTACGTAAGCATGTATGAATTATCACACACTGTGATTGAACAAGGATTAGGTGATAAAATCAAACTGAGGCGAGGAGGCAATGGAAGCAATTATGAAAGATCGTTACATACAATTGTGCCTTTTCGAAATCGCTAGCCCCGCGGGAAAAAGGCGTGATATGATAATATGATGTATTTTCTATTTTTAGCACAGAATATATAACACTAGCTTTTGCGCACGGCTTCTCTCGCGTGAATTTCTCACGGGACATTGCTTTTTCCCAGGATGAAAGATACCCTATTTCCTTCTCAGTACTTTTAAGTATGCGTTTCAGGAAAATTGGTTCAGTAAACTCCATTTATTCTTACCAGTCCTATCATGTAAACAATCTTCACAGTACTTTTTATTGAATTTTGTTGAAAATAAATCAAATATTAACATTCTAAAGTAAAACATTTATTAACCACGAAAGTAATTTCCTAAGTCTATTTTAATTTATATTGTTGTAAAATCATAAAAAGACATGGTAAGATTGTTTACATGATAGGACTGGTAAGAATAAATGGAGTTTAGGTAAAAGCATGAAGAGGTAATATAATACAAACTTACTGTCGCATTTATAATATTAGTTACGATTGGGATGAGATAGGATTCTTTGATTAAAGTCAGTTCGTATCTTTATTATAATAACATTGTGAGATTGTTGTGACTGTTTCATTCACGGAATCTTCTTCTGAAGAAAAAGGAGACGTACTATGAGTATGAACTTTGAAACCATTACACTCCTTTTTCAGTCAGTAAAAATAATTTCCAGTACGTGTAAAAACTTTTTTTTTCACAATGCACTAAAATCTTTCACATCTTTTACAGTACCTATATTAAAAAAACAAATGTCAAAATAATGTCATGTTCATATTGTCATGAATTTTTTTTGACTTGCTTTTGACAATTTTGACAGAAATCGTGTCGGCGTTTTTAAAGTTCGCTGATGTGATTTCTCAAATAAAATTTATTTTTATTTCTATTAAAATTAATGGAAACTCATAGAACATTGTAAAACTAACAAAAACAAAAAAAAATGGCTGCTATTCTAGGAGGCGGTTTAGGTGGTCTTTCGACTGCTTACTATCTCCTGAGGACTAATGTTGCGAAGAATAACAATCTGAAGTTATTTTTGTTAGAAGCCACAAATTGCTGTGGCGGCTGGATTAAATCCATCAAAACAAAAGATTACACCTTCGAGCAAGGACCTCGGACTATTAGGCCTAAAGGAATCACTGGCGTCAACACCTTGAATATGATAGAAGATTTAGGACTCAGTGAACATGTTGCACCAATAACTGCGGAGCACCCGGCTGCCAAAAACCGCATGATTTACGTTAATCAGAATCTTTATCATCTGCCCTCTAGTTTGAAAGGGGTTTTTCAGAAAAATCTGCCATTTTCCAAACCTTTGATCTATGCTCTTTTCTATGATATTTCTCAACCGCACAAACAACTACAAGATGACTCCATTTATAATTTTGTTGAGAGAAGGTTTGGGAAAGAAATAGCAGACTACGCTATTGCTCCAATGATTTGTGGCATCTGTGCTGGTGATGCTAAGGAGATATCAGTGAAATTTCTTATGAAAACATTGTTTGAATGGGAACAAAACCATGGAGGTGTTGTAAAAGGCATGATGAAATCTATATTTAGCCCCAAGTCGGGGGATGAAATAGAATTAAGCAATTTGGCCAAAAGGGCACAGGAGGAGAAGTGGAATGTGTACACAATAAAAGGTGGATTAGAAACATTCCCAGCCACTTTACATGACCATTTGTGTCAAAATAATGTTGATATGAACTTAAATACCAAAATAAAAGAGCTACAGTTTGTAGACTCCAGTACAGTGTTACTGAAGAATAGTTCCAACGAGCTGTTCTCGGCCAGTCATGTCTATTCAACTATACCTTCCTATGCTCTTGCCAAATTAGTGGAGAAGCAACATCCAGAATTAGCACATGAACTCCAGGACATCCCATTTGTAACTGTTGGAATAGTAAATTTATATTTTTCTACTGACGCACCTCTTGTATCACCAGCTTTTGGCTTCCTAGTACCACCAATAGAGAACTCACCTATACTTGGAGTGGTATTTGATTCCTTTTGCATACCTGATCAAAAAGGAACAGTTCTCACTGTCATGTTAGGTGGGAAGTGGTTTAAAGAGAAATTTGGTGATAATGTTACTGAGGAAAAATTGTATGATGTTGCTATACAAGAAATAGGAACTATCCTCAATATCACACAAAAGCCTACAGTGCATCATGTTAATATTTTGCACAAATGCATTCCACAGTATGTTATTGGTCATTACGAGAGAGTAGCAAAGATTCGAGATTATATTCAAAAGAATAATTTGCCAATGTCATTAGTTGGCAGTAGTTATGATGGTGTTGGCATAAATGATGTTATTTATTCTGCTAAGAAACAAGTTGAAGAAGACTGCTCATAGTGATTTTCCTAGAAAATGATCTATGTGACTAGCTAAATAGCTTTAATACTGAGGTGAATGAGACATGCTGCACTATATGTAATAATATTTATAAAATGAACTATTTATAATGTAAATGTGAATTATAATACTGAGCAGTTGATGACTATGTCAAATTTTAAAATAATAAGTGAATGTTGCGTTATTGATACTTACATAATATTTTTTCTATTTTTTTAATTGTTTATACATTTTTGATGAAATAAAAGGTTGTTTTGGAAACATTAAGTTTTATTTTATAACTTGGACAAGGAAGAAAAGCACAATGCTATTGTTTAAACTGTAAATAGTATCCATACTAATATTATAAATGTGAATGTTTGGATGTGAGTTTGTGAGGATGTTTGTTACTCAATCACGCAAAATCTACTGGACGGATTTCGATGAAATTTGGTACAGAGGTAGATAATGACCTGGAATAGCACATATGCTACTTTTTATCCCGGGAAAAAGCACTGTTCCCGTGGGAAATTCACGCGGGCGAAGCCGCGGGCAAAAGCTAGTATTTTAATAAATCTGAATGAATATATATTTTTATGTGAGGTGAGTTTAGGTTATAGATAAAAAAAGACGTTATAAAGGCTTTCAATAGGTATATTCTTCTTTTAACTTTACATATCTGTGGTTATACTATGACAACAATATAAAAATGCAAAAAAATATTATTTAAAATAGGTTTAAAAATACTGTTATCGTTGCACAATTTTATAATATTCGAAAGAAAATCAAATATTGTACAAATAAAACATGCCATATATTTTTTTAAACTGTACTTCTTAAATAATACTTTAACATAATGAGAACTCATTATACTTATAACTTAAGATTCAACTTAGGATTAAACTTTAACTTACTAAGTTAGAACTAAAATAAATAAATTCACCCAACTGACCTGCGGGGCCGATTCCACTAATTACAAACGTCAATATCGTGTCTCAATTGTGTCTTAAGAGCCAAAGAAATTGAAATAAAGTGACAAGATCTCTGTAAGACTTCTATGTTTTATTACGATTTCTTTGGCGTTTGAGACACAACTGAGGCACGACATCTATGTTTGTAATCTGTAGAATCAAGGGCCTGAAGTCATACTATCTCATAAAGGAATATTAAACTTATGACTATGCATGACTATATTTTAGGCACTATATTGTGTTATACATATAAAAATCTGCCATTATTATGCGTTTGCCTATATACATATATCACACAGTCAACATGTATTTTGCAGAAAAAAATCCTATGCGAACATAAACTGGGACAATAATATTTAACAGTAATTTGAAGCCATAGATTTAGGTCTATGCGCGCTTGCGCGATGTCTTATGTTTAAATGTTTTAAGCTTTTGCTCAATTCGCGCTACGTATACTATGACAAAGACAAAGAATAACGCGTCTTAGCTTAAAATGTCATTTTCACACAAACACACTTGTTTTGTTGAAGCTAACATCTCTATTTCGCAATTCACATTCGAGATATCAAATTGTAGTTCAATGCAGAAATATTTAATTTATTTTTCTAAGATGTAGAATATAAATTATTCTTTTATTTGTTTCAAAGATAGGAAATATAATGATTACTATTTTCTGAAGTGAATATATTTTTTTGCACGCTGCCGTTGATATAAAATAGGCTATCAAGTGTTTTTTACACGACTGACCAATAAAGGAGTATGTATGTAATTTTTTTATTCCACCAAAGTCCTGAACGTCTCAACAGATTTTGATGTGAGGGTTATTTTTAGACTTGCATTTGCATTCAGTGACATAGGCTGTGAGTTGTCAGTCGTGATATAAATAAAAATTCGACTGACAATAAAATATGGTCTGATGAATTGTCGGCCTTTGAAGGCGGTGGCAAGCGAATCTAAAAATACCTCTCTCTATCAATCTGTTCAGCCGTTCAGGGGACTTATGGTGGCTAACAAAAAATTCTAAAAACATAACCCACCTTTTTTTGGTCAGTCGTGTAAAAACAATAATTAGCTTGTTGAGTATACATCAGCTACCCACTGACAGTAGCCAGAGAGCATCACCACAGACAGTACACCATGCAGCGCGAGCTTGTTGCATCCACCCACTGACAGTGCAGCATCACCACAGAGTGCAGCGTGGTCCTGCGGTAGCGCGGCGGCACGGGCGGCACGGTGTTGCGGTACGAGTACTGCAGCGCGAGCTTGTTGAGTATACATCAGCTACCCACTGACAGTAGCCAGAGCCAGCATCACCACAGAGTGCAGCGTGTGGTCCTGCGGTAGCGCGGCGGCGGGCGGCACGGTGTTGCGGTACGAGTACTGCAGCGCGAGCTTGTTGAGTATACATCAGCTACCCACTGACAGTAGCCAGAGCCAGCATCACCACAGAGTGCAGCGTGTGGTCCTGCGGTAGCGCGGCGGCGGGCGGCACGGTGTTGCGGTACGAGTACTGCAGCGCGAGCTTGTTGAGTATACATCAGCTACCCACTGACAGTAGCCAGAGCCAGCATCACCACAGAGTGCAGCGTGTGGTCCTGCGGTAGCGCGGCGGCGGGCGGCACGGTGTTGCGGTACGAGTACTGCAGCGCGAGCTTGTTGAGTATACATCAGCTACCCACTGACAGTAGCCAGAGCCAGCATCACCACAGAGTGCAGCGTGTGGTCCTGCGGTAGCGCGGCGGCGGGCGGCACGGTGTTGCGGTACGAGTACTGCAGCGCTAGAGAAGCGCGCGCGGCCGAGCCGGGGGTCGCTGCGGGGTCCGTTACTACTTCCAGCCGGAGCGCTAGCTTGTTGGACTTCCGCCAGAGGATTATGCTGGAAATTATTTATACGTTTATTTTCTTTTCACATAGGCACAGGGCGGGCGCTTCATAGAAACGGCGCGTCAAGTATGCCTACTACTTACTACAAATGAAACTGTATATCCGTGAACACGTCAGTAACACGTCAATGTGTGCGTTTTCATAGTCGAACGTCCCACAGTTACACAAGAACAGGGGAGAAGTGCGGAAGGAGCGGGGGGTGCCACATTGCGGGAGGGGCAGGGAGTTTCCTTTCTGTACGCAGTACTAATATTAATTCTGTGACATAGGTATACAGTTTGGTCACAGACACAGATAACCCCCAATAGATTCCGCTTGTATGGACGTCCGCGGTCACCGCACTTACATGCTTTTGCACGTATAAATGAAATTGCTTCATTAGTTGCGACCAGAACTCAGACCTGTGAGGTTGTTTCGTGAACATTTCCGAAAAAATCTATTAAGTTCGTCGAGTGTGTAAAAATGAGTACATGTTGCATAAAATGGTGCGGAAAAACATCAAGGATATCAAATCTCCAAAAGGATGGTATAACTTTCCACAGGTAAGTTTATAAATTAATTTAATATAATTACGTGCAGAGTTCACTTTATAATGGTCGAACTATGTGAAACAGTGCGAACTAGAGTACCAAAATGGAGTGACGTTGATGTCTTTTGCAAGCATCTCTTTCTTTCCCAATTATATGTGTGTCCTTTTCTCGTTGACGTCAGCTACCGCTCCCGACCCCCGCGTACTTCCTTTAAGTTTGGTGACTTTCGACGCGAACAGGCATTGAATGATACTCAATCTATTGGGGGTTATCTGTGGTCACAGGGCATAGAAACGGGGCGTCAAATATACCTACTAATGAAACTGTCTGTATATCCGTGACCACGTCAATAACACGTCATTGTGTGGGTTTTCATAGTCATAGCGTCCCAATACATACAAGAACGGGGGAGAAGTGCGGGGGGGGGGTACCATATTGCGGGAGGGGCAGGGAGTTTCCTTTCTGTATGTAGTACTTATTAATTCTGCGACGAAGTACTGGGAGTCTGTTGTATAATGTGAATTGCAATAAATGTATAGAATTGAATTAAAGTCTAAAAAGGCTACTTTTATAGGGTTCCATACCTCAATAGGCAAAAACGGTACCCTCGGCGCACGAGTTTGACTCGCACTTGGCCGCTTTTTTATTCAATGGGTTTGCTCTTGACATTTTAAATTAAAGACGGGTTTGCTTTTGACCACAATCTTGCCCGAGGACAGAGATGAGGTCTACCACAGAACATATAAAAGAGGTTAGAAAGGAGTTGTGGGCGGGGCCGGCGCGCCAAGCATGCGAGCGACCGCTCGTATCTTTATAAAAAAACGTGACCGCGCCGTTTAGTCGCTCGCGAACTCTTGCGGAGTAAGTATTGCGAAGCGCTGCTACAAAATTGTACGAAAATGCCTTCAAGTGCGGTAATTACTTATCGAGCGAGAAGCCAAGAGTTTAATATAAACAAAGGATGCGTTTCTTATCATCGGTAAGTAAAAAAACCTCTAGTAAATACGATATTTTAGTCAAAATCTTTCAAAGGTCATTAAAATATATTTTTTTCTCCAAAAAATATACATTGCTGTCTGCATGCGTTCGTTATTTTTGCAACGTCAAACGTACCGCGTAGTGGAGTGCGCGGCAACAACGTGGCATTAGCTCTAGTGCTGGGCGTAGTGAGAGACGATATTTATAGATATCGTCTTTCAAAGTCATATATTTATAAATGTTATAAATTAATGTTAATGTGGAAAGACTAAATTAAGTAATGCGAATAATTATTATTATAACAAGCTTTTATTTAACTTGCAATATATGTATGTATGTATGATTGTCCGGGTGGAATCTTGCAACTGAATTATAAAAACCAGTTATTTTAACCGATTGAGCTGTTTGGTATACGTGCAAAAAATAAACCAAGCGACAACTTCTTAATAAATATATCTTGTTCCAAGGTCAATAAATATAAGATTGTAAGAAATGTACTTTGTTTTATTTTCCATTTTACTATATCACTTTTGTATGTAACAGTATTGTGGTCGATAGCAGCACCCAGAGCGAGCCTTGACACTTCAGGTAGGCGGGGAGGATGAGCCAGCCGCCTAGCAGGGCGCGCCACGAGGGATGCCACTATAACGATAGTGGACTGTATGGGCTGTTGGGCCGGACCGCTGGCTGGATATAGGCCAGGATGCCACTACTGAACTAGGTGCCCGGGGTTCGACCAGGGATTGCACTCGCACTAAATAAAACCACTACTTAATGCACTGGAAGACTTGTTCCTTTATTCTTACAATAAATGCCGAGATTAGACTGAATTGTACAACTGTTGCGAGAAGACTGAATAACTGCCCTCGACGGGCTCCATATTTATAGTCACTTAGTGACGCACATTCAATGACGACAATGGTTTGACGCAAGAACAAATGACGCATGAGGTGTGTGACGTGCGCTTGCTTACGTAAATCGGTACACAACAATAGGCAATTTGCGTCATCGCAATGACGTCAATAGATAAAGACGCAAATCGGAATACAATAAAAGTTGAATTACGCAATCACGATGACGTCAATAGATAAAGACAAACATAACATGCGTCATCGGCTATTATGTGAATTGCGTAATACATTGACGTCACAAACAAAGACGAACATGTCATGCGTCATCGATCTTAAGGCTATATTACATACACTTATTAAAAATTAGCCTAACTAGTCCTTACAAAACCCTAACCTATGTGCGACAACTTTATTTACAAACATTTTTCTACAAATTAAAATCTTAATACTACTTAATTAACGCTCGTCGCCAACATTCTCCCCCGCAGTGCGAAGCTCTCCATCCTGAGGTGGCGACGTGGCTGCTGGGACCAGGACGACGACTCGACGTGTAGGTCTCCTCAGCACTCCTCCTTGTGTTCTAACGTCCAGGATGCGCACTCTTCCATCTGGTCCTGGATACACCTTCAGGACCTCTCCTCGCGGCCATGTGTTGTGGGGTGACGACGCGTCGACTATCAGGACGATATCTCCGATTTGAGGGTCATCGGAGGGTCGCCCGCTGATTTTCCTTGGTTGCAGGGTTGGCAAATACTCTTTGATCCATCTTTGCCAGAAGTGGTCAGTCAGCCGCTGCACTGTCCTCCAGTTTGCTTTGCCAATGAGATCTCGGTCTTCAAACTCGCCCGGCGCCGCTGCTCCACAGGATCTCCCCAGCAGAAAGTGGTTTGGTGTGAGACTTTCCTCGTCGTTAGGGTCCACGCTTATGTGAGTGAGTGGACGCGAGTTGACTATGTGTTCAACTTCTACCAGGAGTGTATGCAGGACTTCTTCGGGTGGCGTTCGGGTGTGAAGAACGACCATGAGCGCAGTTTTGACAGTGCGCACCATTCTCTCCCAGTCTCCCCCCATGTTTGGACTGCCAGGCGGGATGAACTTTCATCTGATGTTCTCTTGAGCGGCTGCTTCTTCTAGCTCCCTGTTGGCCCCTATGAAGTTTGTCCCATTGTCACTAAATATCACTTTGGGTGTTCCTCTTCTGGCCGCCATCCTCCTCAGTGCCATGATCATGGAGCTGGTGCTGAGTGAATTGGATAGCTCCAGGTGAACGGCTCTTGTTGTAAGGCAGGTAAAGAGCACTCCCCAGCGCTTTTCTGTTCTTCTTCTGACGGAGACTTGCATTGGCCCAAAATTGTCTACAGCCGTGCAGGTGAAGGGATATTGGTGATGTTGTAGACGCTCTATTGGATGGTCACCTAAAGGCGGGATTTGAGGAACGCCTTTATTGACCTTACACCACTGACACTTATGCAGGACTCCCTTCGCAGTAGTTCTCAGGCACAGGATCCAATACTTCTGTCTAATTTCGTTGATCACCGTCTCTGTGTTTCCATGGAAGAACTTGCGGTGATAATGTTCTATGATGAGGCGATAAACTCTGTTTCTCCCATCTAGCACTATTGGATTCTTCTCTAGGTTTTCAATTTGAATCTTTTTGGCTAGAGTCCGCAGTTTGAGGATGTCTTCTTCGCTGACGTACACGTCGATCTTCCGAAGTCTACTTGAGTTCTCTAGGCACTTATTATTCTTCAAGCAGTCAATTTCTTTCGCGAAGCTCTTTTTCTGACTCCTCTTGATCAACTCTTCTTTGGCTCTTCTATAATGGATTTCTCCCAAAGACTCGAATATCTTCTCTTGTTTGGCTAAAGGAAGTGTTGTTGTCACTTTCTTCTTAGTCGCACGCTTATCTGGCTGCTGGTTTATCTGTCCTTCATGCGATGTCTTCAACTTCACTTCTTCTTCGTTTGGCATCACTTCCATGGACTCAATATCGAAGTGACGTTGGACTAGAGCTTTGGTTTCATCTTCTACCAAGCGGCAGTGGTTCACGAAGTTGACTGGTGCGTTGCTTCCACTATCACATCCATGAAGAACCCAGCCTAGACTTGTGAGTGAAGCGACTGGCTCTGATTTCTTGCCCTTCTTCAATCTTCTTGTTACAATGAGACCCCAGTTATCTTGCCCAATCAGCAAACGTGGCTCTTCTCTAGCAAATACGAGCTGATCTTTGATCTGCTGGAGATGCTCACACTTTCTTATGATTTCACTTTCAACTTCTTGCTTTGCCAATCTCAACTTATCGATGGTTCGGACTTCAATTGCTCTCTTATCCTTACGATGAGCTCCTTTTATCTTAATCTTGAGCTTTTGAGAATCTCCTTTCTTAAAAGCATTCCCTCCGATTGTCTCTATTGTGATTGGCTCTGCAGTTCCTTCTGCTCCAATCCTCTTGGCAATGGAAGAGTCTAAAAGTGTCACGGTAGATCCTTCGTCTAACAATGCCAACACCCGAACTGATCCCTTCGGTCCATACAGATCCACAGGAATTACCTTCAAATAAGCTCTTCCATCTGTAGAGGTGCGTACTGAAGATACAATTTCATCAGTAGATTTTTCACTTTTGAGCGTATTATAGCTGGATTTTTCTTCTTGAATCTTAGTAGAAGCCGGCGGAACATCAGAATGGAGACTTGTGTGATGCCATCTTGTGCACTTCTTGCAAGTCGAAGCTCTGCATATTCTTCTTGAATGTCGATAGCGAAGACACTTGAAGCATAGCCTTGCCTTCTTGACTATTTCCCACTTCTTGTCTATGCTTCCTTCTTTGAATATTTTACATTCGTAAATCCAGTGCTCTCCATGACACTCAGGACACTCTACCTTCTTTGTTTGCGGTTGAGCTTCTGTTTCTATTGCAGCATTCACATTTTTCCCGGCAGTATTTTTAGATACCCAGGACACTTCAGGAGGAGCAAAGTCACCACATATGTCAGCTTCTATTTCTAAAAACTCGCTGATTAGTTCTAGTTCCGGCTTCTCTGCTTCTTTGCGACTTCTGTGGTATATAAACCATCTATATTTCATATTAGGTGGCATTCTTTCAACCAAAGACTTCATTGTTTCTGGAGAGCTTAAGTACTGACCCCTGCCAAGCGCCTTTATAGTAGCCACAGAGTTCTTAACATGACTAGCAAACGCGCAAATGTCACTTGGATTTTCTTGAACCCGTGGTAGATTCTTCAGTTTCTCCAGCTCCGCTAGTGCAATAGCTCCTGGTCTCCCGAAGCGAGCTTCTAGTCCCTTCATTACCTCTTGCGGTGTTTCAGCTGTGAATAGGAGGCTTTTCACTGCATCTTTAGCCTTTCCTTGAAGCGATCTTCTTAGTCGAGCCAAGTTCTGCGTGGGTGTGAACGAGCGCTCGGTGTCTTCAAATGATCGTTTGAATGCAAGCCACTCCTCGCTGGCACCGTTGAAATTAGGCAGCTCAATCATATGCTTCGAGATGCTATGCTCTGTAGACTGCTGTGACATCTTAGTTATAATTCGAGCCAACTCCTTTATATCACTTTCCTTTTCCTCTTTTGGAGGCGAATGGACTGGCGGCGGTAAAGCTTTCGTATATGTAGGGGCAGTGCTGTCAAGCCATTGTTCTACTTGATCTTGATGTGTCTGCTCAACCTCGAAATCATCATCATCTGAGTCCAACTGCAATAATTCCAGCTCGGCCTGTGCTATCTTTGACCTAGCTTCAGCCATTTCCAATTCTCTTTTGGCTATCTGCATCCTTGCTTCTATTGCAGCCCTCTTTGATGAACGTACCGATTGTGTATCGGGATTCGGTCTTCCAAATCGCGTTTCCTTCGGGCGAGCACCTAGTCTGGTATCTATAGCAGACTGTTCGTGATCAACCTCCCTTAATATTCTTCGCTTTTCTGCTTCAGTGATGCGCGCTAATAGTTCTGGCTTATTCACCACCGAACGCGTCAATCGAAGCGTGGGCGATTCGGCTCTTATGGCAGTGACGTCGGAACGTAACGCGAAGGTGTGCCCTCTTTCAGGTGCGGGGGGCAGGGAAGTGGCGGCGCGCGCGGTATCACCTCCCTCCGCAACACGATCCCCATGCGCGGCGCGATTAGGGGATATCAACCGGGTGCACTCTTCCGCGACGCGATCGGAAGGCACTGACGCGGCGCGCGCTCCTATGGAACTATTAGGAGGCGCGGCGGGCGCGACAGACGAGGCGGACGCTGCGAGGACACCCGCGGCGCGATCAGAATGGGCCTCGTCGACGGCGTGCGTACGCGGCGGCGTTCGTTGCGTTAACGTCGATCGATTAGAGACGTCTGTTTCCATTTCTGCCAGCGTCTCTCGGCTCCTTATTGAAGTGGTAGTTTTCCCTGTTGCGGACGTTGATCTCGTTGTAGGCATCTTTTCCACCAAGATCCGGCTCGAAGGACCAGGAAATGTGGTCGATAGCAGCACCCAGAGCGAGCCTTGACACTTCAGGTAGGCGGGGAGGATGAGCCAGCCGCCTAGCAGGGCGCGCCACGAGGGATGCCACTATAACGATAGTGGACTGTATGGGCTGTTGGGCCGGACCGCTGGCTGGATATAGGCCAGGATGCCACTACTGAACTAGGTGCCCGGGGTTCGACCAGGGATTGCACTCGCACTAAATAAAACCACTACTTAATGCACCGGAAGACTTCTTCCTTTATTCTTACAGTGAACTGTACAAATACCGAGAGTAGACTGAATTGTTTGAATGCCGACAGAAGACTGAATAGTTGAATGCCGACAGAAGACTGAATAACTGCCCTCGACGGGCTCCATATTTATAGTCACTTAGTGACGCACATTCAATGACGACAATGGTTTGACGCAAGAACAAATGACGCATGAGGTGTGTGACGTGCGCTTGCTTACGTAAATCGGTACACAACAATAGGCAATTTGCGTCATCGCAATGACGTCAATAGATAAAGACGCAAATCGGAATACAATAAAAGTTGAATTACGCAATCACGATGACGTCAATAGATAAAGACAAACATAACATGCGTCATCGGCTATTATGTGAATTGCGTAATACATTGACGTCACAAACAAAGACGAACATGTCATGCGTCATCGATCTTAAGGCTATATTACATACACTTATTAAAAATTAGCCTAACTAGTCCTTACAAAACCCTAACCTATGTGCGACAACTTTATTTACAAACATTTTTCTACAAATTAAAATCTTAATACTACTTAATTAACGCTCGTCGCCAACAAGTATTGTTGTTTGAATTATGTTATTGTTTAATAACAAAATTCAATATCGATAATTAAGTCATTTAAAGTTTAGTCAAGCACTAGCGTAGTTTACAAACACAATCACACTAATTGTACACCGATTGCGTGCGTGCGTATGATTGGTTCAGTTTGAAATTTCGTGATGACGTGGCGCTATGATTGGCTAGATTGGAAATTGCAAATATGTGGTAACGGTGAAAGGTGGGGCGGATTTGGCGACACTGGTTCTCATAGAAACGGCGCATTATAGCCATTCTAACCTCTTTTATATGTTCTGTGAGGTCTACGATGTAGCGAGCTTACCCAAAAGCAGACTATTCACTCTGGTTTTGAAGAGAGTCAGGTTGGTCCACTTTGGAAAATCAGAATAATGTTCCATGTCCAAAGCCATAGTGGCTTTTTTAGGCCCCTTGACACGCTATTTATTGACATACTAATTGCGACCCGAGGGTTTGCTCTTGCGCGAATTTCTGGATAAAAAGTACACTATGTACTATTCCCATGCACCAATATTCATAGAAATTCGTCAAGAAATACTCACTCATCAGTGTCGTGATGAGCGTCATCGTCGTACTCCGCGGCATCGTCGCGCTGCGCCAGCGTCAGCGTCAGCTCGGGAACGGTGATGCGGCAACACGATGACAGTGAGGGCTGGCGCTCTATCGACTTGTATGATGATGTGTCCTGGTAATAAAGTTGGTTTGATACAGATTTGTATTAGAGAACTGGGGAGGTGCAGTTGCCTACCAGTAAAATCAGATACTTTTTTTTAAGGAACTTGTATCTCAGTAAGACATAGACATAAAAAAATTGTCAAAATGATTTTCTTCTGACCTGGTGAAGTGAGAAACGGTGACATCACTCACTTTTAAATGAGTAAAAAGCGTTTCCAATGTATTACAATTTTAATGAAATACTATAAAATACTATGAAGTCAAAAACGCGAACACTACTACGAAACCCGATTATTAGAGTAGATTCAATTATAATTTATCCTAAAATGAGAAAATTCATATCGCGTTTCGATTTTGTACACCGCCATCTATGGTCAGACGGATGGGACTGCAAAATGAGATAAGAGATAAGCAAAATACTTTTAGATAAAAATAGTATTTATCCCTTACGGGGTAGACAAGCCAAGTGTCTCAACTCGAATCACAAACCTTCTCCAAATTGAGGGATTTCTCCAAAGACTTGTCAATACTCTTCGGTTCCTCTTTATCCTCAACCTGTGGGATATCCTCCGGCTGTATCAGTCTGAGCTGCATCTCGTGCCCCGTGGGGTTCGTCAGTTTGAGAAGCAACGCTGACCGCTCACCGGGCTTCACACTCTCGAACGATATTATCTTCACTTCGGGTACGTGATAACTGGGAATTAAGAAATGGAGGTATAGAGCAAACATAAATTAAATCGTCTTATCGGTATATTTAAGTTTTAATAGTCTTTTTTTTACTTTTTGAACCGCACATTTTAATTTTATTTGTTTCTATAAAAATATAATACTTTTAGCATTGAATTCGCCATTTATTTATAAGTATATTTAGATTTAATTAGCCCCAAAGTAACTTATAACTAAAAAATTAAATTATAACGCTAGATGGCGTTGGCAGCAAGATAAATCGCGCAATTAATTATTTACAAAGAAGTAGATTGGCTCACTAGATCACTGTTTTATAGGTCTCTATTATTCTTACTCTCAGAGAATGAGAGGAATACTATTTCTCTCCCTTTTCCACGAATGAGAGAAAAAGAGCCCTACAGAATAGGGTTCATTCAATTTCACTTTAAAATATAGTAATTACACACACTATACCAATAATTTGGTTTTGAACTTGATAGAGCCAAGATTGTATTCACGTTTAGTGAGGTTGTCGCAAGCTCTGCAGTGCTGACTCCGCTTAACACTGAGCACTAGATGGTGTTAGCGGCACTATAGAACGCGCTATTAAGTTTTTTTTACCTTACTAAGCGAGCAGTTCTATCTTGAATTTGCTAGATCCAGGATTGTATTCAGGTTTAGTGAGGTTGTGATCGCAAGCTCTGCAGCGCTGACTCCGCAACTGAATCACTAGATGGCGGTAGAGTCATTATAGAACGCGCTCTTAAGTTTTTTTGACTTACTAAGCGAGCAATTCGATCTTGAACTTGATAGATCCAGGATTGTATTCAGGCTTAGTGAGGTTGTGATCGCAAGCTCTGCAGCGCTGACTCCGCAGCGGATTCATTAGATGGCGGTAGCGTCACTATAGAACGCGCTATTAAGTTTTTTAACTTACTAAGCGAGCAGTTCGATCTTGAACTTGATAGAGCTAGGATTGTATTCAGGCTTAGTGAGGTTGTGATCGCAAGCTCTGCAGCGCTTACTCCGCAGCTGAGTCACTAGATGGCGGTAGAGTCATTATAGAACGCGCTATTAAGTTTTTTTTACTTACTAAGCGAGCAGTTCAATCTTGAACTTGATAGATCCAGGGTTGTATTCAGGCTTAGTGAGGTTGTGATCGCAAGCTCTGCAGCGCTGACTCCGCTTGACACTGAGTAGTTTAGCGAGCGGGTGCAGGCGGGATACGGACGTGGGCTGCCACTCGGGTGATGCTAGCCGCTGTGGCATGCTGGTTACTGCGAAGTGAGTGTTGTTGTTAGCATTGCCGGACTATCGATAGTTGACCTTGAAAAATATCGATAGTATCGATAGCCAATAGTTTGCAACACTATTGATGATAACCAAAACTATCGATACTATTGATGTTTTGTAATCAACACTATTGATACTATTGACACTTATATTTCAACAAATAATCGATACTATCGATTGTTCTAAAAAATATCGATAGTATTGCACTATCAATAGCTTACAAAAATTGTAATGTTACCAATAATAGTATTATTGGTAACATTATATTAATATGACCTTACTTATTGAGCACTATTTTGATTACACCGTTATATATGGCTGCTGACAATAATGAAACTAAAATAAACAACACTAGTTGTAGTAGATTGTAGAGAAACAAGAATCATTTGTCACAGATGCTATAATTTTATACTTCGAGTGGTTAGGATAGACGATATGACTATTGCATTCAGATAGTGATACAAATTGATAAATGGAGATACTGTTATTGGTAAAAATAAAAAGAGGGTTGTAATAACGTGCCTGTGTATCTGTCTGTAGCATTGTAGCTCCTAAACGGCTGAACCGATTTTGATCCAGGATGTTTTGTTAGAAAGGCGACTTTCTTAGCTATGATTTGATTTTATACAATCAGTTAATGTATTAACGTGATTTTGGGGGGTTTTGTGAATTTATAATGAACTAGCTTTTGCCCGCGGCTTCGCCAGCATATTTTATACTATCAATTAGAATTTAATTAATTTCAGCTTGCAAGAATACTCACTCTGTTTAAGGTTGACCTCCTTAGTAAAGATATCCTCAGGCAGCTCATCTCCGATCTCCGAGGCCAGGCTGGCCGCGAGCCCGGTCGCTGCGGCCGCGTCGCCGGGCAGCCCCGCTATGTTGCGGGCCATCGCACCGGTTAGACCTGTTTTATCCTGAGCGGGATACAATATTTATCAATTACTAACAACTACAGGTGAAATAAATGAATTATAATTACTATTTAAATATTTATCTGAATTTAATCACCCAATTAATTTGATATTAGCTATGAAACCACAAAAAATATCTAGGGCTGTGCATGAGTAATAACATTCCTTGCGACCGTCGCGTTCCGCTGCTCGTAACAAAGTGCCGTCTTTTGTCGGTCGTTTCGTTAAGCACGCCTCGCCGCCGTAGCCGAGTGGGGCAAACGTTGACGTCAGCGCTCACTAGGTGGCGCTAAAATCGTGGTGTAGCTGACATTTGATAAAAACTACCATGAGAAATAGTCATTCTTTATAAAAATACATACGGACAAATCACACAGGTTGAGCTAGCCCCAAAGTAAGTGTGAGACGTGTTATGGGATACTAACTCACGTAACTATAAACATCCAAGACCCAGGCCAATCTGAAAAATATCATTTTCCATTTTGTCCTGACCAGGAATCGAACCCGGGACCTCCAGGTTCAGAGGGACGGTCTTTACCACGGATATCGTCAATAAAAACCATTTATAAGATTGATGTCAACCATGTCAGGTCAAAAGGACATTCTGAGAAAGGACATTTTGATGAGAAAACGATAATATTGTTTTTGATAGATACTATAAAATACTTACTTAATCCTGCCAAAGAGAATTTTGACCTCCAAAACGTGAGAGCGCCATACATTTCTATTCTTGTAGTGTAGAGTAGTGTATGTTAGATGTACCTAGTTATACGTATATATCATGTGTGTTGGGAACCCAATAAACAGTCTAAGTTCGATGCTTGTTTAATTCACACGTTCACCTTCGCTTCCCCTCATGGCGACCCTCGCCACGGAGCGCGTCGCGCCGCCGTCAGCACATTCCCGCGCCGGACGATAACGCCTCACGCTAGCAGTGGGCTATTTATTATACGAAATAAATAAACGCAATGAAGAGATTGAAATTGAGATGGGACAAAATTATGCCAAAGAAGAAAGCAAGGAGGTGGTGATAACTCAAAACGCCGCTGGTAGCAACAATGCTGCTACTCCGTCTTCAGGATTTTTTACAGAAAAGATCGAGACAAACAATATTTTATTAACAACAATTTTGGTACTTGCTGGCCTGGGAATCGTCTTCATTATCTACAAGAATTACAAGAAGTGCCACCAAAAATGGCTGAGAAAGGAAATAAGGCAGGAAATGTTTAGAAGAGTGCAGCTTCGCCTATCTGGCCGTCGTCCAATTGATGGAAGGAATTTGGAGCAGGGTGCAGAAGAACAAGTGTTGTCAGTGTAATGTAAAGTGAAGTGAAGTGAAAGTGCGATACGAAGACGTATGTATTATGTAAACCTTTTAAAATAGCTTTCGTATATTGAGTTTAAGTATTAAATAACTAATTAAAATACATAAATAAATAAAGTATAAGATTTTCTTATTAAAATGATATGGAAACAGAATTAAATAAAATATATGAACAATTAGCGCATATAAGAGTCGATTTGCGAAAGTTAGGCCCTGAGAGAAGAAAATCTCAGTTAGGTAAAAATAAAATAGATGAAGCTAAGAGGTTATATCTATTGTATAAGAACTTAATTAGTAATTTAGATGTTGTTACGGAAGAATATCAACAGTATATTATAGAAACTTTGACAGTATATGTCGAGCAGACTTATAAAGAAATATTAAAATATAGTGATTCAGATATAGGTTTAGAGAAAAGAGAACCAATGGCTGAAAAATTTAATATTAAGGAGGCCTCGTGCCTTATACCAGTTTTAGACGGAAAACAGGAAACTATTGAAAGGTTAATAGAGGGCGTCGAGATGGTAGATAGCATTTTAACCGAAAATAACAACAAAAAATTGCTGATTGCCTTCATTTTAAAAACTAGATTAGATAAAAATTCCAGACTAAAATTAAAATCTAAATACGAGACAGTAGAACAGCTTGTTGAGGACATAAAAAAATACTTATTAGCAAAGGAATCGGCAAATTCTTTGTTGTTACAAATGAATAATATTTCACAGAAAGAACTAACTATTTCAGAATATGGAGAAAAAATTGAGAATTTGCTGGCTGGTCTCACGATTGCGCAATCCGATCATAAAAAAGAAGTTTGCGAGATCCTGAAACCAATCAACGAAACCTTAGCCATTAAAAAGTTTGCAGATGGTTTAAGAAATAGGCGCCTCAGCACCATCATTGCTGCCAGAAACTACAAACAGCTGAAAGACGCCATACAAGCAGCCAAAGACGAGGACCTGTCGCAGCCATCATCTTCAGGAATGGTGTTGAACATGAGAGGTAGGAATTTCAGAGGCAGACAGGTGGCCGGACGTGCCAACTCAAGACCATTTAACATGGGTAACTACCGAGGATTCTACCAAAATTATTATCAGCCAGGTAATAATTCTTATTATAATACTAGGTTTCGAGGAATGCAGTACGAAAACTCAGCATATCGAGGGCAGAGAGCTAATTGTAGAGGACAGAGAGCTACTTGGAGTCCTCTCCAACGACGTCAGGATACGCGTAGTAGTAGAGGTCGAGCTTACGCACGCCGAACCTCGACCCAACGAGCATTGACTTATTGTCATTGTGAACAGCTTCCAGGACAGGAGCAGAAGGAGAGCAACGAGGAGGAGATTAATTTGGCAGAGTTTTTTCGTGCATAAAATATTTACATGTAATGGACTTAATCATATAATTTTATTCATTAATGGACAGGAATATACATTTATGTTAGATACAGGTGCTAGTTTATCGGCTATAAATAAAAATAAATTACCCCAAAATTCAAAATTAATTAAAAATAATACTGTTATTAATGGCATAGGTGGTCGAATTTATTCAAATCACGTTGTAAAGTTACATTTAAATCATAATACTTCTTTGTTCTCACACACATTCCACGTATTAGATTACATGCCATGCAGAACGGACGGTATTATCGGTTTAGACTTTCTGAGAAATTGTAACGCTAGCATAAACTTACATTCAAATAAACTTACTTTGCAATTGAATAACAAGAACGTTGTTATTCCTATTCACACGAGTGACTCAAGTAACATATACCTAACTTTACCGCCCCGGAGTGAGTCTATTCATTTTATTAAAACTGATTCTTCTTTGATTTCAAATAACGATTACGTCATTTTTCCTAAACAATTAACAGAAAATATATTTTTAGCAGGGTCAATAGTAAGAGCTAAAGAAGGTGTAATTCCAATTAGAATACTGAATGTTAACGAAGAAGAAACTAAATTACCTATATTTAATCCGGAATTAGAAACACTAAATAATTATAATATTTGCAAATTTGAACAAACAAACAATAACGTAGAAAGAACTAAACAATTATTAAATATTATAAATTTAAATCATTTGAACCCTAGTGATAGAAAACAAATAGAATCAATTTGTGTAAAATATTCAGATATCTTTTATTTGGACGGAGATAAATTGGGAACTACAAATATAATCGAACAGTCCATCACACTCAAGCCTAATACTAAATCAATATATGTAAAACCTTACCGTTTGCCACAATCATTAAAACCGGAAATAAATAAACAAATTAAAAAGATGTTAGAAGATGACATTATAGAACCCACAAGTAGTGATTGGAATAGCCCAATTCTTTTAGTTCCAAAAAAGAGTAATAATAATGACAAAAAATGGAGATTAGTTATAGACCACAGAAAATTAAATAACGTTATCCAGGACGATAAATTTCCGTTACCAAACATTACCGAAATACTTGATTCACTTTCAGGAGCTTTATATTTTAGTCATTTGGATTTACAACAATCTTATTTTCAAACATCATTAAATGAAAGGGATAGAAAGGTTACTTCGTTTACTACAGACACAGGACAGTACCAAATGAAAAGGCTTCCCATGGGTCTCAAAATTTCCGCAAGTGCTTTCTCACGCGTTATGTCTTTAGCTTTATCTGGTCTTACTTACGAAAAAGCATTTTTGTATATGGATGATATAGTTGTTTTTGGTAGAAATATTGAATCTCATAATAAAAATCTAATTGATATTTTCGAACGTTTAAGGAAAGTAAACTTAAAAATTAACCCATCGAAATGTGAATTTCTAAAAAGGGAATTATTGTATCTAGGTCACGTAGTGTCAGCTGATGGGGTTCGCCCCGATCCAAAAAAAATAGAAATTTTACAAAAATATCCAGAACCAAAAACTTCAGATGAGGTTCGACGTTTTATTGCCTTTTGTAATTATTATCGAAAATTCATACCATCATTTGCACAAATAACTTTACCATTAAATAAACTTTGCAGAAAACATGTAACTTTTGTTTGGACAGATGAATGTAAACAATCATTTGAACAATTAAAACAGTGTTTAGTTTCCCCACCAATTTTGCAGTACCCAGATTTTTCCACTGATAACGAATTTGTATTACAGACTGATGCGTCTGAGACAGCCCTAGGTTCAGTTTTATGTAATAAAGACCTTAGACCCATTGCTTATGCTAGTAGACCTTTGAACAAAGCTGAAATTAACTACCCAGTTATTCAAAAAGAATTATTAGCAATAGTATGGAGTGTCAAATATTTTAGACCCTACCTATACGGCAAAAAATTTACTATCATGACCGATCACAAACCTTTGATTTATTTATTCGGTATGAAAGACCCATCAAGTCGATTATTAAAGTTTAGACTACAGCTGGAAGAATACGATTATAATGTTGTTTATATTAAAGGTAAAAACAATAGCGTAGCTGACGCTCTGAGTAGGATAACAATATCTTCCGACGAATTAAAGGACATGGGTGAAAAATTATTAGTAACGACTAGAGCTCAACAAAAGAAATTAGATGAGGATAGAAAAAGGTTAGATAGTGGAAAAGCTGAAATTCCTAGTATTTCCAATACCAGTCCAAGGCCTGATCAACCGAAGATTGTGGAAATATTAAGAATTCCTAGCGATTCTATCGAAATGAAATTTGTACAAAGTTGTATTTTAAATAAATATAGGAAAGAAAAGAAGATATATTTAGAAGAAGATTGTTTCGCTTTCGTGGAAAGTCAACTTACGATTTATATAAACCTTGACTATATGTCGCGATTTACGCGAGCCGAATTCGCGAATAAGTTAAAAGAGTTTTGTAAAAAAATAAATATAGAACAGATATGCATTATAAAAACAAAAAATAATGAAATCTTTATACAAAAATTACTAGATGAAATAAAAAGTAAAAATGATTGGATAGTGCCACGTATAAATATATTAAGAAACTAGCTGTGCCCGCGACTTCGTCCGCGTGGACATTTGAAACCATTGTGATTTGAAAAATGATGTCTGTAATATGCATTTAAAAGCTCTGATGTTAATATAAAAAAAACATAGATTAGAATCATTATAATATTAAAGCTGAAGAGTTTGTTTGTTTGTTTGTTTGTTTGAACGCGCTAATCTCAGAAATGCATAGACCGATTTGAAAAATTCTTTCAGCGTTGAATAGGTGAGTTATTCCTGAGTACTATATAGGCTACGTATGTAACACGGGCGAAGCTCGGGCGGATTGCTTTTTTACAGACACATTTTATTTATTTATATTTATAAAAATTACAGCAATGCTTCTCTATATACAATATTAGAAAAGAAAAATTAGAAGTATAGCCGTCGGGGATCAAAACAAAAAGTTTTCTAGGATCGCTCACGCGTAAGAGAGCCACGTAAAGCTGACCGTGTAAAAAGCAGCTATATCTTAGATCCACACCTGCAACTTTTAGCGTTTGACCTTGGGCTTTATTAATTGTCATAGCAAAACATAAACTTACTGGGAATTGGACTCGTCTGAAACTAAAAGGAAAATTGTTTGGTATTAGTGGAATTCGGGGTACAAAAACACTCTTACCTGCTCCGCATCCTGTCAAAATCTCTGCTTCTATTACGTTTCGTTGTAAATTTGTTATTTTTAACCTGGTGCCATTACAAAGTTTAGGAGGGCTTAAATTTCTAAGGAGCATTATAGGTACTCCAACTTTTAAAATTATTTTGTGAGCTGGCAACCCAGGAGCACTTAGGGATTCCAAAAATTCTATAGGGTAGTTTGTGGATTCTTCTTCTTCCGTAACTCTATTAATAGAGACATATTTACTGTCAAATGCATTGAAATAATGCAGTGCCACAATCTAGAACTCTTTAAACACGCCCTTATCTCACTGTCAAATGCATTGAAATAATGCAGTGCCACAATCTAGAACTCTTTAAACACGCCCTTATCTCATCAGCCCTTGTTCCACGTGGTATGACAGGGAGAGTCTGACGAAAGTCCCCACAAAAAAGAACTGTAACGCCACCCATAGGTTGGTCATTTTGTCTTATATCCCGTAATGTTGTGTCCACTGCTTCAACCGCTTTTCGGTTAGCCATAGTGCATTCATCCCATATAATAATATTGCAATCGCGTAAAACCTTAGCTTTATCGCTGCTGCTGGAAATGTTACATACGGGGTTCTCAGTGCGGTCTAAGTCAATCGGAATTTTGAACATGGTATGGGCAGTTTTGCCTCCTGGCAACAAAGTGGCTGCTATGCAGGACGAAGCTACAGCAAGCGCAATTTTACTTTGGCTTCTTATCTTTGAAAAATCACTTTTGTAAGGAAAGTCTTACCGGTTCCACCGGGAGCATCTACAAAAAGCATTTCTCCTAAGGCATTATCTATGCTGCGACATACACGATCGAATATTAATCGCTGTTCTTCAGTTAGCCTAGAGACATCAGTATGTAAGGTTTCGGATCTATATATATTAATTATGTAAGAAAAGAATAATTCCAATTCTATCTAACCAAAGTAACCAATCGATCAAACAAACACCTCAATTTTCATTCCAAACAATAATCGCAGCCGAAGTCGCAGGAAACACCTAGTGCACAGAACAGATCACGCATGCAGAGTCGTTCTTACCGAAAACCCAACCATAGCGCGTTTTACTTTTGCACAGCGCCATCTAGTGATGGTTCACCGAATCAACCGTGATAAAAACATTAAAATGTAATAATTATGAAATTTTTAGATATATTATAAATAAATAAGAACACAAAAATATATATTTATAAACTTACTTACGCAAATCTAGAAACCTGTTAGTTATTAACTTAAAGCAATTACGTTACTTTTTCTTTAAATTAATGTAACTTTTTTATTTATGAACCGATTTAAATAAAACAAAGCCTAAATGTTAAGTGAAGCTTAGCACAATATATTGCTGAAAACCGCATCTTAATCGGTCAAACCGTTTCTGAGATTAGCGTGCACAAACTCACAGACAAACAGACAAACAGACAAACCGACAAACAGACAAACAGACAAAAATTCTAAAAATCGTTGATTTGGGTTCTGTTACGATATTAGATACTCCTTATAATAGTTTTTCATATTTATCTTCCATGTACAGACATCACCTACTTACGATTTTATTATATGTATTGATGTATTGATAAAAAAATAATTGAAAATGATGAAGAAAAAACTATTATTTTAAATGACTATCATATCTTACCTACTAGTGGACACGCAGGAGTCCGTAGGATGATAAATAATATAAAATGTAAATATTATTGGCCAGGAATTGAGAAAAGTGTACGAAATTACGTAAAAAAATGTGATAAGTGTCAAACCATGAAATACTCTAAAAATATTAAAGAACCAATGGAGGTAACAACAACGGCGAACTCTGCTTTTGAAAAGGTATTTTTAGATATTATAGGCCCCATAGATACTGATGACGAAGGGTATTCCTACATACTCACCTTACAGTGCGAGCTCACTAAGTACATCGACGCATACCCGTTACGTCACAAGGACACGGTAAGTGTAGCTAAAGCTTTTGTTCAGTTTATACTACGATACGGCGTCCCCAAGGTCATCGCTACCGATAGAGGAACTGAATTTACTTCTAAAACAATGGACGAGGTATGTAAACTGTTAAACATAAGTAAACTACATTCCACGTCTTATCATCATCAATCTATAGGAGCTTTAGAAAATATGCATAAACATCTAGCCGCCTTTTTAAGAATACAATGCGATGGATACTCCGATACATGGAGTCATTGGTTATCTTTTTGGTGTTTCGCATATAACACCACTGTACATAGCTCAACTAAATATAGTCCTTATGAATTAGTTTTTGGCAAACAATGTATACTACCTAGTAATCTTAAGAATACAGTTTCACCTTTGTACTGTCATGACAATTATATGTTAGAATTAAAGTATAGGCTACAAGTAGCGCACCAAGATGCGAGAAAACATTTATTAGATAGTAAACTGACTAGAAAGCCTTATTATGACAAATACACGAATCCTATTACTTATAAACCTAATGACTTTATTTTAATAAAAAATGAAACATGTAAAAAATTAGATAAGTTATATTTAGGTCCATATAAAGTAGTAGAAGACTTAGGTCCAAATGTAAAAATCATTATTAAAAATAAAATGGACATAGTTCATAAAAATCGAACTAAATTGTATATCAAATAAATTCTGATAAGTTTAAGTCTTAGAATTAAGTTGCGTGTGTGAATGTAAACATGATATGAGAGTTAACTCTAAACAAACATCGTATAATATTTCCATGGAACTTTATACAACTAGATTAAGTATATTCTTTTTATCATTATCTTTTATTAAAGGATAAATTACTTTATTCTTGTGTCGATTTATTAATCAAATTTAGATTTTTAATAATCACCTTTATTTTCTTTTATTTACATTACAAACAAATATTGTTTTATTTTGTATAATTTCAAAAAAAAATATGTAATCATTATTTTTTTTTAAAAAACAACCCCTGTGGTGTAGTGTAGAGTAGTGTATGTTAGATGTACCTAGTTATACGTATATATCATGTGTGTTGGGAACCCAATAAACAGTCTAAGTTCGATGCTTGTTTAATTCACACGTTCACCTTCGCTTCCCCTCATTCTGGCTATGCTATGGCTCGCCAGTTACCCGCTCTCAGCTCACACAGATCAGCCACAGTGTCTTTAGTAGTGTTTTTGTGTGTGTGTATTCTATAAAATACTGTGATCTATTTCAAATGTGCAATAAAGTCATACATACGATCATCATCATCTCATCATTTGCCTCACCTTATGCCATCATCTGGGGTCGGCGCAAAATGTCCTTTCTATCCACAATTTTCTATCCTTAGCCATAGTTATGTCCACTCCCAATACCTTCATATCCTCCCCAACACAATCCATTCATCTCTTTTTAGGCCTTCAAAGTTATACATACCGTCAGCGTGATATATTTCCCCCTGATAGCGAACTTCTTCCTCTCCTTCTCCATCTTCTCCTGCTTCTCCAGCTGCGCGATGGCCTTGTAGTGGTCCAGCAGCTGGCTGATGCGCGCCGCGTGAGGGTTCGCACGCTCCGGCCAGCCGCCCGACGCTGCGCACAATATCAAAGTCAATCTATATATGTATAACTCAAAGGTGACTGACTGACTGACATAGTGATCTATCAACGCACAGCCCAAACCGCTGGACGGATCGGACTGAAATTTGGCATGCAGGTAGATGTTATGACGTAGACATCCGCTAAGAAAGGATTAACGCAAGCGAAGCCGCGGGCAAAATTTAGTAAACAAATAAATATATACGGACAAATCACACTAAACGGGGGGCCCGGTGGCCCGAGATACAGGTTTCGGCCTACTTTGGTCCCTCCAGTGCTCCCACAAGTTATATTGGTTAAGTTAACATTTGTTTGTTTGTAAAGCCTGATCAGAAATATAAAAATCCTGAATTAGAGGCAGCAATTATGCGTTTTATATTGCAACATTATTGAAAGCAGTAGCGGATTTAAAGGGTGGAAGCACAGGGGCATGTGCCCCCCTCCGCCCCACATCACCGACTGCTATTTTGTGTACATACTATGGAGGCACGTTCCATAACAGTACACACCATATTAAGATTCGCGTTGTTACAATAACTGGATTTAGTAGCAATAGTTTCTTACAAGTTTATTTCCAAAATTAATCCACTACCATTAGTGATGTGCCGTTCTCGAAATTTTCAAAGAACAAGCAGAAACTTCCTTAAAAATATCTCGGAAATATTCTCGAGAACGGAAAACGGTGCCCTTCCCAGAAATAAAAATGCTGGATCCGCACTTGATTAAAAGACAGGAAAATTAATTGACTGGATTAAGAATGAAATAAATTACAATTAACATGAAGACAGAAATGGCAACGGTTTGAGTCAGATTAAGTTGACTTACCAACAGGCTGGTCAGGTATCCCCACATCTCTGGAGGTCCACCGGCAGTTAAAGCAGGAGAGGTAATACATCTTCTTTGGCTGCTTGTTTTCCACCTTGGCATCCCCTGATGCTGCATCCTACAGGAAATGTTATTACAAAACCTAATATAGTAAATTATATATGTAAAAAATTAACAATTGTAGAGATGGTAAAGTTCTTTATTAACTAACTTAACTAGATTACAAAAAAACACAGAACAAATGCAAAGGTATACAAAGAGAAACTAGAACTATTACACTGAGGGAGCGTTACTCTTGGTGGCGTCACGGACACTACTAGTGCGTCGACAGGACACGCGGTCGCGGTCGCGGGAGGATGCACGCGTAGCGCCGCGTCCTATTATGGGCCAGACATAGTGATACAATACATAGATGTAAGACCTCTTTACCTATGTTTGACAATAAAGATATTCTGATTTTGAAAAATGTAATTTGTTTTATCTTTGTGATCCTTATTTGCACTTTTTAATTGATGTTGTCATAACAATTTATGTAAAAAATTAAATAGTTTATGCAATAAATATCATCATCATTTTGTCTTCTGTATGCACAATAAGTAAGAAGTAACATTTTAGGCAGATGTGGTGTTTTGCTTTTAAGATGTTAAGTGTCTCCCTCAGTGAGAGCATCTACCATTTTTATTCCTTTGTAATTAGTATGTATTCTATTAGTTAACACATTGCCGGACACACAATGATACACAAAAGAAGTAATTGTTATGATTGCTATAGCAGTCTTATGTCCGCCAACATGTTAAGTAGCTAGCTTTTTAGGGTGGACCTCCCCAATATTTTTCAATGACCTTCTAGATTTTGTGATTTAATTTCCAGTGTATTTCATCATTATTGCAATACATCGTACATTGGCACAGTTTCCTGTTTATTTGAAAAGGAATATTAAAAGAAAGTCATCAAACAGTAGTCCTACCTGAGGCGGCTGCCGTGGTTGTGCCAAAGTAGCCCTAGTGGACAGAGTGTGGAAGCAGCTCGGGCAGTCGAAACAACTGCTGCAACGGTTCTTCTTCAGCCGGGCTTCCGATGATGGCATGTTCTCGAGGCAGTTGGCACAGTAGTGAGAATCAACCTGTGATTTTATAGACCAATTTTACAGGTTTTTTCATTCATTGATAAGATAGTGTGATGGCAGGAATCCATTTGAAGCATATAATATGTATTTCAAGAGTTTATCAAAATTAGGGTATAAAAGTTACTAGCTGCTGCTGTAAGGAAATTAAGAGATTATTTTATAATGGCTATCTCATGAATCTGAATATTATATACAAAAATAATTGTTCCAATCAGATTGGCAGTGTCCTATGGTATATCATATCTAGACTACATAACAAAAAGAAAGTAATATGTATGTATAGTAATGTTTATGTTATTATGATAAAAAAAGGAAAAACATTCCTCAAATAACCTTTACATTAACTAAATGACACTTAGTGCTGGTAAACATTATTGAAAAAACGTGTGGTTTCTAAATTACACTCCGAGATGTAAAGACATTCTTGTGAGAAAAGCGTGAATGAACAATTCTTGGGTGTAGACAGTGTAACATTAAAATTATGTGTTATTGCAGTATAGCTAAGCATACTGGTTTAGAGCCTGATTGACACACTTCCTCACAAAGGATACAATATGCTTAACTACATGACAATAATGCATAAGGTGCGCCTTGCAGGAGTGCCCTTCATTGAAGGCAAAACCACAACATTAATTTTACTTTATTTTTAATGTACAGTAATGATATTTTACAAAGATGAACGTAGAAAAATACAGATATTTGAAGTAGATTAAAAAATAACAAGTAAATTTACAAAGTAACAAGTGATTTTACAAAGTAATAGCGGTAAAAAATGGGTTACCTCATGACATATGCAAAATCCACAGCGTATCTTCAAACAATGACGGCAGAAGTACAAACTAGTTATTGGTTTGAGCTGTCCACAAGAACAGACATATTTAACATAATCTGGTTGAGTTAAATATGCCATTTTTATTGAAAATATAATATTTTTCACAAAACCAATCCAGTGTTCATGAAAAGCAAAAGTGATTAATCGAATTGACAGTTAGCAGCTGACATTGACAATGACGGCTGCGGTGCAAATGGCATTACCGTTCAGAAATCGAATTTAAGAAATAATTCTTGTAATAATTTACTCTCATAATTTACTGGATCTTAGAGTTTACTCTCTTTACTGGTCTCCTCTGGTCGCCAATATGTCCACCTAAAGTAGCTCCACATAGAGGGTGTGGGTTGGGTTTGTAAAGTAAGAAACTTGCATCTCTATTAGATAGATATCTGATGAGGTTTGTTTGGATGTTTTGTTTTCAATCACACTTCAAATGGAGTTTTGAAATAAGGCACTTTGCATGGATCTTCTTTACCATGTTAATCGCGGCGAATTTGCTATCAATTTGTTTGGGTCGGTTGATGTGATGTTAATTGAACATTACCTATAGATATGGATTGCCATAGGGATTGAATTATCCCGAAATTACCACTGTTCCTACAGTTAGAAGCTTTGATTTTAAGTTGGTTGAATGCTGGTTGGAAGAGATATTTCGTTCTAATTTTTTTTTGTAGCTGACGTTCGACGTTACAGCTATGGCTACGACTACGTCGAAGTTTTAGGTAGTATTTGACTAGGACTGGCTGCATAATTAATATGAATAGAAAAATATGTATTTCCGAACGTTTATAATTATTCATTGCGTAATAATAAGCATGATTCATGATTCATAATTCCCGCGACCTGGTGAAGGTCGCGGGATGCGCATGGATGCGGGCAGCGCAGGACCGGTCGTTATGGAAATCCTTGGGGGAGGCCTTTGTCCAGCAGTGGACGTCTTTCGGCTGAGAGAAGCATGATTCAAGCACAGAATTTTTTTTTTTTGGTTTTAAGCGTAATTTGATTAACGACCTCCGTGGCCTTACGTTCACCACGCTGACGCTGGACTGCCACACCGGAAGTCCTGGGTTCGATCACCACCGGTCGGGTCAAGATGGAAAATGATCATTTTCAGATTGACCTGGGTCTTAGATGTTTATCTATACATATATACATATGTTATAAAATATGGCATCATGGAGCTAGTATCCCATAACACAAGTCTGAAATTGACTTTGGGGCCATGATTTTAGGGCTAGCTCGCAATCTGTATGATTTGTCCGTATATATATTTATTTATTTTTATTTATAATTTTATTCCGCTTACAAAACACGTATTAAACTGTGTCTACCAAACATTCAAGTTAATTAATGTGTACATTCTTCACACGCAAGGTCGTGGCGTGAATAAAGATGCAGCCAGGGCTTATACGGCATGTCAACAGGAACCTATCTGCTTTCTATCGTGGCGTAATCGTTGCAAAAGGATCGCGCATCCTTAATTTATCGTCAGAGGTTTTTAAATAAAGATATAGATATATAGACGGACGACGGTTCAAGATGGATGGGTCTTTTTCAGATTGGCCTGGGTCTTGGATGTTTATCTATATATGTATTTGTTATAAAATATAGTATCGTTGAGTTAGCATCCCATAACACAAGTCTCGAACTTACTTTGGGGCTAACTCAATCAGTGTTATTTGTCCGTATATATTTATTTATAGATTGAGGTAGCGCAGCACCTAAGTACAAGTAAGTTTCCTAACATTATGAGATTTTAGCTCAACGATAGATCGACGATCTTGTCGTAAGTACCTAAGTACTCTAATAAAATGACTTCCCGTTGGAATCGCTTTGCTTCCCTCGTCTATCTGTCCATATGTATAGTTGGTATAGTTAGATCTTTTATACCTAGGCAAGCTGCATCCAAAACTCTATCAATTTCTATGATGACTACTGGTGTCGAATCTGGATCAACATGGTCGAGATGCAAGGACTTAACCACTACGCTATAGAGACTGAAAAACAAGACAGGAACTACTTCACTGCTTTCTATTATTGCGTAATCATTGCAAAAGGATCTAGCATCCTTAATTTATGGTCAGTTGGTGAAGTTAATGGGTTTCATAAATTATTGAACATATTTAATAACAAGACGCGATGGCGACATTCCTGGTTTGAACCTTAACCGCAAACTCTTCATCATGAAGTCATTATGAAATCTATATAACTATGTCTTATCATGTACCTATTTTTCAATGTCAAGTCTTAAATTGTAAGAGATCCAAGTAACTTGTTTCAAAAAACAGAAAATAATGATGATATGACATTCTTAATTAACTTTACGAGTACGTGCGTCGTCGCAAATTTTATATGTACAAATCAGTTGAGGTAACAGATAGACAAATGGTCATTTATATTCGTATACCTAGCATACTTGATACTCGTAGTAAGTCTCCTCATTGAAGTATAGTAAGTAAGTGAGGATATGTAATGCATTGCATTTAATATTAAATTGGATGTAGTTACATTCAAAAAGACTGTCTTTGCAGATTTTTTTTTTTTATAACATAGGGCGACAAACGATCAAGCGGGTCACCCACCTGATGGTAAGTAATCACCGCTGCCCATGGACAACCACAAAACCAGGGGTATCGCAGGAGTGTTGCCGGCCTTTTAAAAAGACGTAGGCTCGTTTTTTGAAGGTTCCAATGTCTTACTAAACTGGAAAGTATAATATTCTCAGAGTAGGCTTAACACCATAGCTTTGTTAAGCCTATCGTTGATGAGGGACAAATTGACATGAAGGTGAGAAAACGATCAGAATGAATGTGGCCAAAAAACGAACTAATATTACCATTACAGGCTACATAGAGATACTAAACTCCATTTATTCTTACCAGTCCTATCATGTAAGCAATCTTACCATGTCTTTTTATGATTTTACAACAATATAAATTAATCTCCATTCCATCAGAGAGCCCACTATTCAGCTAAGCGTGGCCTTCAAGTCTCACGACTCTTGGCTCTGTCTACCCCGTAAGGGATAAAGACGTGATTCTATGTATGTATGTAAAAATTAAAATAGACTTTTTAAATTACTTTCGTGGTTAATAAATGTTTTACTTTAGAATGTTTAGGTTTGAACTAATATTTGATTTATTTTCAATAAAATTCAACAAAAAGTACTGTGAAGATTGTTTACATGATAGGACTGGTAAGAATCTCACCCATGTATGTATGTATGTATGTCGTTGCGTTGTACTTAGCATTTATGTAAGACATGTAGATGGAGAATAATTATGTTTAAGCTTTTGTCATCTAATTTTATGTACTTGCGGCACTTATGCCAGTTAAGCAGAGCCGCGTTATGAATAGTTATATCATATAGTTGTAACTGTTATACTTAACAGTGAAATCAATTTTGTGAAACGCATAAATATATCCCCATTGTTCCCTATTCATTAAATATATAACTTAGTATTAAAAGGATTTCTAGTACACCTACAAATTATCATGAATCTACTTTACAACTTTTGAAACATACTCACTTAGCCAATAATTTATTTGGGGCCATACTCACAAGTGATAAGTTCGTAGGTGTAAATGTCCATTATGTCAGTTGTGTTCTGTTGATTGTACACATATACTTATAATATACATGGTTGTACACATATATTTACTTCACGTTGAGGTACTACGTCACGACGACACAAACGGGCAATTAAGGCAACATACTCGTAGTGATCGCCACTTATTAAGGACCCTCAAATGAATCTATAACTATTCCACGCAGGTGAACGATTAAGATCCAGTGCATCTTATGTCACAAACAAAATGGCCGCCACGGCATGTAAATGGGACGCCAAAATTTGCACGCAGCAGTCATGTGCGCCGAATGCCGACAAAAGACTGCGACAGAGAGTTATGGCGGTTTTCTGCAGACTTCCAAGTAAGGAGGATCATCAATTTTTGCGTATGTAGGTTTTTGGTCAAGGCTGATGAAGACTTACGATTGTTGAAGATGGGATAGCGTAGTTCCTGCAGAAATTATGTGCATGCATCCCAATAAATAAGTAAAAATGCATCCATAATTAAAATCTTGTATGTACCAGCTGTGCCGCTAGGTTCTACTTCTGTGCAAATTTCAGCATATAATGTATCATAAGGGCTATTTCTAGTTTTACTATACCCGTGTACCAAATTTCATCAAAATACCTTTTTATGAAATTTGGTACACGGTTAATTGCAAAAGTTAGATTTTGCATGATTCTTATTATCAAATCACAGCATAATTAAGTCCGACGCATGCCGTTTTCAATCCTTTTCTGTCTAAAGGGAAGTCTATGGGAGAAGTTTATGTCCTTCTTGTGGCTGAAATCATTATGATCCTAGCATAATTCATAAAGATACTAGTCGCGCCCCGGGGCTTCGCACCCGTGGGTATTTCGGGATAAAAAGTACCCTATGTGCTACTCCCGGTATTTTTCTACCCGTATACCAAATTTCATCGAAATCCGTCCAGTAGTTTTTGCGTGATTTAGTTAACAACATCCTTACAAACTCACATCCAAACTTTCGTATTCATTATATTACAGTAGGAAAACTACGGGAATTCCTCGATTTCCGGCTTGTTTGATTCCTCAACACAAATAATCCTAGTCCTAAAAAGATGTTAATTTTCCGTAAAATATAAACCTTGGCACAATCGAAAATTTTGACAAAGCTTATCAATAAGTAGGTTAACATTCCTAAAGCATCAGATTTATCTAGGCAAGGCCAGAGACTACATCACAAACCGGATATTCCGGAAGGAGGCTTCCTGAACAAACAAGTTCAAGCGGACCGGTATTACCAACATTACCGTAACATACCGGAAATCACACAGCATGTATCATTTGGATTTAACTTTTTTAATGTTCCATGTTCGTACTGTAGTAAAAATGAAACCTACTAAGTACTACAATTTAGACTGTTCGTTATTTGTTTTGTTTAACCTTCGTTGTATTGTACAAAATACACTTTGTAAAACGTAGCAATAGATTTTCTTATAATATTTGAGTCAGTTAGAAGGCAGTCAGAGAGAATTAGGAGGGGTGTTTCTTATAGTATGGTGCGTATCCTAGAGTCTGAACATATAGACGGCAAAGTACCAATAAAATACCAGTATCATGATAGAGCTGCGAATCGGAGGTGAAGCGCGCAGGCAGGACCTATGATAATATCGTTATCTAAATTACACAAGCATTAACATTTTAGCACAATCAGAAAACGAGGAATGATCCATTCAATTTGGATTGAACGTCTCATATTTTAGGTATTAGATATAAACATTTTTTTTACGAGACTACGAATGAAAATATTTGATTTTGGATTAAAAAACAATTTTACGTGTACGTAAGTGCAATTCAACTATCTCTTCAACTAAATAACATTCAAAAATCCTTGATTCTCATGTCTTTTTAATAGGAAGTCCTTTTATTAACCGTTAACGCTGTTTACAATCTAACCAGTTAACCACGTAAAGTTACCACGGCAGCATCAACATTATTTTACTCACTGAAATCCTTAAGTTATTGAAATCTCGCTTTCACTGTCTTAAGTTATAGGAAAGATACTTACTGTTTGAGAGAAAAAAACCATATTACTTAACACAATATTTTTCATTTAAAGGCTACATTGATCTAATCAATCTAAATCCCGCTATAAATCAACTTTACGTAAACATAGTGAGAATGACATAATATGTTTCCTAACCGACTTGATATGCCAAAACAGGACGCGCCCTACGCCAGGTTACTAGATCCATAAGCCTTCGTGAGGACACGACTAAGGTCTAAGAAGTATTGTGTAATAATACGCAGGCCCACGGTCTGCTCGCCTGCGTGCGCGCAGATTTTCCCGCCATACGCTTCGGCGTAGTCGCCTCTAAAAAAACAATTCAATTTTTAAAAAGGTGACAGTTATGGCGGAGATTTTCTTTTTAATTTAGCTTTTTTATTTTAACTTTTTTCTGTGCAGTGGAATAGTGTTTGGATGTGATGTGCGTGATGTAGCCAAGATGTGGGTAGCTCTGTGGCATTTGTTGCTATTGAGCGATGTTATTGCAGCGGGATTCAACTTCAGTGTGGCTCTGGATGGCCTCAGTGACATGGTGAGTACAAACATAAAAAATAAATATTCTAATTGCCATCGAAATGCCAATAGAATTTTCTAAATAAACGAGAAAACGTTTAATTTGTAAAATTGTGAAATGTAATGAAAATTATTTATTTAAATAGGCTTTAAAATAACACTTTTAAATTGTCATATATTTAGTTGACGTCAGAAAATTACTTAGTGCTAAGCTAAAGCTTCCAAAGCGCAAGTAGGGAAGAGGCGGCGCAACAAACTCCACTGCTGCATTTTCTCATTTCCATTTTTTTGCTGTAAAAAGATAAGAATCGGCAGTAGACGATTTCAGGTTTTTTCTATAGGTACGATTTGATGATTTCGAACCTCGCGGCCGGAGGGGACCCTGGCTTACTCTATTAGAAAAAGTATCTAACATTTGATTAGTCATATAGGTATATTAGTATAGGCACGGGGGCCCTATTTTTGAAAGTATGACATACCGCCGAAAACGAATAGACTATTATGTCGCACTCGTCCTATTATGTCACTAAAAACATAATAGCCGTATTTTTGAAATCACTCGTCTAGCAATGTTGCCAGTGATATGAAAATAATGCGAGAAATAATTTCTGCTCCATTCTACGCAACAAAATCCGAATCGGTAACGAATCGTAAAAAAAATGTTCGTGAATTTTCAATCAAAGAGAACGTAAGCGTTAAAAGGAACGCAAAAATGAAAATTCTAATAGACTCCATCTATATCCGTATCCGGTTGTCTATGTCATTTAACATTTTGACGTAAAAATCGTTCGACTACCAAATCATACGAAAACGAGCGGTCTAGACCACTCGTTGCGAATTATTTGACATAGACAATTCAAAAATACGGAATAATTGATATCGAATGCAAAATCATTCGGCTCACGCTTTTTTGGTGAGTCACACTTTCAAAAATAGGGCCCCGGGACTTTGTTCGCGTGGGAATTTCTGTAAATACTCTCCTAGTGCTCCCTACACTCCCTAAGGAACCTACATGCCAAATTTAAACTTCCTACGCCTAGTAGTTTTGGCTGTGCGTTAATTGTCTGTTAGCCACTCAGACAGTACCGGATTTTTTTTATTTAATTTGATTTTTGGTTCTTCTTTACATCTAAGATTCCAAAGTTTATTAACATTTTAAGCCAAGCACAATACCCCTAATTTGTGGTGCGACGATACATCTCAATAATTTTATATTTTTCCTGACTTCTTTTATTAAATCACTCTGTATAAATCTTTCAATAAAAAAGTTACTAGATACAATTTTATTTAATAGTCACGTCGCAATCAATCAATGTTATACAGGAAACATACTAAGTGAAATAATATTTGCAATTAGCAAGCATTACATATCATGATAAGTACTAATTAATAATTCCCGAAAGTAATTTTACGTCGATTAACTTGAACTATTGAAATAACTGGAAAAATGTTATACAAGTTTATAAGCACTCGATATTCATGCTATGCATGAATAAACATCCATATTTAACAATAGAGCGAAAATACTGATGAGGAATAATGTTTATCGATCTAATATCCATACTATCCATACTAATATTATAAATGCGAAAGTTTGGATGTGAGTTTGTGAGTTTGTGAGGATGTTTGTTACTCAATCACGCAAAATCTACTGGACGGATTTCGATGAAATTTGGTACAGAGGTAGATAATGACCTGGAATAGCACATAGGCTGCTTTTTATCCCGGGAAAAAAGCACTGTTCCCGTGGGAAATTCACGCGGGCGAAGCCGCGGGCAAAAGCTAGTATTAAACATTGGCAATTTGTTTGTTTGTAAAATAAGTAATTTAGAACAAACTTAAAAACTACTTAATCAAATTGCTTTAAATAATTAAATAAAACATATAAGTTAGCTTATATGAACACTGAAACCATCACACTCCTCTTTTGGATAGTCGTGTAATTGTACATATAAAAGACATCAACGCGTTCAAAATCGTATCCAAAAATTAAAATCGAAATACTTTATTGAAACTTGGCCTTCACCGGAAATTATTCATGTCAAAAACGAATTACATCATATTTTATTATATGTCTCAAAGCTACAAACTACTAGCAAAAAATGAAAATGGCAAAGAAAATCTCGTTTGGATTTAATTTTAATAATTCTTGTCTTTATTGGTCTATAAATAAACTTTTGTATCATCATCATCATGTCAATCACTGCTGGATATAGGCCCATAGACTTCTGGAAAATTTCTTTGTAAATTTTTAAAATTATTCCTATAAACGACTAAGCGCCTAGCTATTTTGATTTTTTTTTAATAAAGTATTCCAAGTGATTGCACCTTGAAGTTCCAAAAAGGAGTTATACAAAAAACCTGGACAACCTTGTATTTAAAATTCAGGAAATACTTTAAAAAATATAGGTATTACCTGCCTCAGAACCATTTTCCTGTATTTTTGTTCACTGTGTTCCTTGATAAAAGTTGTTCAGGAAGTCTCGTACAAAGATCAATTAAGGCGTAATACATAGCGTAGATAAATGCTTAACCCTCGAAGAAATAAAAGTGCTCGTCGTAAGGTCTCTCGTCTTTTAAAATACAAAGTGCATGACCCTAAGGTAGACTGGTAGAAAATGTATATGCATTAAGTTCGCCCATTCTACTTTTACACATGTAAATAAATAAGGTTCTAAAAAAATGTACTAAAAAAATTGTTCCTTTTACTATATTTGAGTATCCTCCCATGAAGTAGCGGATTTAGGGGGAGGCACGTGCGATCGATTTTATTTTGTCTTTGATTTAAATAAAACTAATATCTAGGCAAATTAAGTCGATTGCCAAAAGCTGTATGACATTGAACTATACGCATTAAATTAAAATCGTAAAAAAAGTTATTTTTGTAAAGTTGCCAGTATAATTCAAAGGCGTAATCTTTGCATGCATAAGTATGTGATAATGCACCGATTCAAGGTGAAGCCACTTCCTAAACTAGTCTGCATTCTTATATCAGCTAATTTATTAAAATTGATGTGTGTATTGACCCTCCTTCACCTTCTACTGACCTTGTAAAATCCGTCCAATAAGATTAAACAGTCAATAACTAAAATTGACGTATAAATAATATCATTAATACCCGTATGTGTAATTCAAGGTTTAAATATATCAATAAAGGTTGTCTTTTAAAACATGGCCAAATTTTTTATAGTGTATGTTTATGTTTGTATATGTTTGTTCTATGCACGTACCTTTCAAAGAAATATAAAATACGAAAACTATTTTTTTTACTAAATTCGATTTTTACAAAATATCTAAATGTAACCTGCGCCAGTTTTTAGTTAAACCTTCAGCAATATAACTGTTAAAACTATAGACTTATAATATGTATATTATATATAAGTTTATGGTAAAAAATTAATAAGCTAATTATTTTAAAACAAAAAACACGACTGACATCTTACATAGCCTATGTCACTCGGAAGAATGCAAGGAATCTAACAATACCTCTCACATCAAAACCTGTTCAGCCGTTCAGGACTTATGGTGGAATAAAGAAACTTACATACATACATACTAACATACATACATACTTACATACATGAACCCTGAAAACATAACACTCCTTTTTTGGTCAGTCGTGTAAAAATAACCCGCATGAAATTTCATTAATTAGTCTTTGCGGAATGCGCGTACAAATATACTTACAGATATTATATTTTTTGTGATACGTCTGTATCGACACTCTAATCATCAATCAATACATATAATAAAACTGTAACTGGTCTGAGTCTGTACATAAGAAATATTTAAAAAATATATGGGGGGTCTTTATAGTGCTAAAAAACTGTAACTGGTCTGACTTTGTCCATAAGAGATATTTAAAAAAATATATGGGGTCTTTATAGTGTCAATAGAAGCCAAAACGATTTTTTTTTAATTTCTCTGTCTGTCGGTCTTTCTGTCTGTCTGTATGTTTGTACGCGCATCACGCAAAAACTACTGAACGAAATTTGATGCGGTTTTCACTGTTGTACTGTTGGAGGTCTAACTTAAAATCTGGTGTAAGTTGCATCTTAATACGTCGCTTTGAACCTGAGATATAAACAATAGTAAATAACGCGCGGACGAAGTCCTAATTAATATTATAAATGCGAAAGTGAATTTGTTTGTTTGTTACTTCTTCACGCTTTATGTACTGAATCAATCTTCCTGAAATTTTACATATACATAGTTAGAAGTACTGAGAAGGACATAGGGTACTTTTCATCCCCGGAAAAAGCACTGTTCCCGTGGAAATTTTACGCGGGCGAAGCCGCGGGAAAAAGCTAGTTACATATAAGTAGTTAAAGTAAAATTCCACTTAATATTGACCTTGGCCATCAACCATACTAATGATATGAATTTAAATAATAGTATGTTTGCGCAACGCTTCAAGAGCATTCGATTGCATTCGTTATGGCCGTGTCTTCAAACTTGTTTGAAAAACTAAACAAAATCATGTGCGGACGATTAACTGGTTTGGTTTAGTTTGTTTGAACTAGATAGACATGTAATCGTAAGTTTGTATGTGTCCTTTCTTCATCACGCTTAGCGGATTTCGGTGTTTAGTAAATAGGTAGGATTTAACCTGAATTAAATATAGTAGAAACTGCACCCTGGGGATTCGCTCACGTGTGAATTTCGGGATAAAAAGCTATGTATAAAATATATACGTGCTACTCCCGGTATTATTATAATATTTTATTTTCATAAAGTGAAAAACAAACATACACACAACTAAACCATCGCATTTATAATACGAGTGGAGGGAATTAGTGGAATTGGATGATCCTATTTTTCGATTCAAATAAAAATAAATCTAGAAATGCTTTTACAATATTCAAAATTTCCTAAATTAGACAAAAATGTAATAACATATTACAACTTAACTTCTAACTAATATATTTTCATAAAGTTAGAAAACAAAATTATTTCCCGTCCTTCGGCAGGTACAAGTTATCAGTCGTGTTTTTTATTTTTTAATAATTAACTTGTTTCATGATTTTTATTTTCGTATCATACTTTACTTCTTTTCGACTTGAGTCATAACATAGCTAACCACATTGAAATAAAGCAATGCATGTTCAGATTTCTCGAAGTTAGGCGAGCATGTAAATATAGCATGAAATATCATCCAAGCCTATATAAACATCAATTTTGTTACATGAATCGATTTAATTGATTAACCAAAACGATTGCACGGCAGTCAAACGGGAAAGTGGAATTGGTGTCGATACTTAGAATGCTGTAGTACAGCCAACAGGCACATCAACTTACACAGAATATTGTAAATAGGCCACGTCTATTTTTTATTTTTTTGATAACGATTTGAAGGGCCACTTTTATTATTAAAATTTGAAAAAAGTAGGTAATAGAAATATCTGTATAATACGAGTAATTATTTTGATAATGACTTCCAAAAATTTGCCATACCTAACGGTACTACCACATATTTTTACAGTCCTTACCAAATTGACAACACATCGTGATCGTGATATCATGTCGCAAAAAGTTCTAACTTTAGTTACCAATATTGTGTTTATTTATGCTTTATATATGGAAACAAACATCGTGAGGAAACCTGCACTTGGGTTGATGATTATCAGCTAGAGTGTGAAATGGAGAAGGCAATGGCAAACCACTCCATTAAAATTGCCAAGATAGTCGTTGTGTGTGTTTCATTCCATATAATGACCACGACCCTCAGTCATGAGGAATGCGACTAAAGGAGGGGAGGGAAATTAATAAAAGTATAAAAATTAATAAAATAAATAATTAAGAAAAGTTGTTGCAAAGTTTAAGTATTTTACGATGGGTGACTTTTTCAAAATGTATATTTTGTTTTCCATTCATTACGATGATTTAGGCGCAATATTTCAATCTATATTTTTTTAAATTATCTTGAATAGAAGTCATCTAAGCATAAGTACTCGTATTTTATCACGATTTAGTATACTTATTTTTTAAATTCTAAGCCCTAGTCAAGTAGCCTATTCGCCATTATTACCAAGTTAACTTGATGCAGCTGACTGTACTTAATCCACACCCCACACCTTATATCATACTGTTTTATAGCTAAGCTAATGCCGATCTGAGCTGTATTATCCTGTCGAAATATGGTGTCCCAATATCATGCCGACATGGTTTTAGTTTCAACCTGTAAGCTATAAACGGGCTGTTGTAATGACCAGTTATGTAGATGCCTGTGGTCTGAAGGTCCCAGATTCGAATCTCTTCATGCTTTTATTCCTAACTGACCAACCAGTTGTATCTCAGGTGGTTAGTTTTAAACGCGGGTCTTGAGTGTATTCATGTCTCGTTTACAGTAATTTTTATAAAAAAACCCTCTTGCTTCTGGTACGGGAAACTTCGTGAAAAATTGGATTCTAGTTGATTACAATTTTAAATATCATGACCTACAATTATATCGAAATAAAACAATTTTAGCAAATTCGACTCTGTGTTGATACATCAGTCAGTCAGTTAATTTAAGTAGACCTTTATTCCAACTAAAGCTATAAATGCGAAAGCTAATTTGTTTGTTATTTATTACCTCTTCAAGCTTTATCTACTGAACCAATCTTCCTGAAATTTCGCAGTTAGAAGTACTGAAAAGCATCATCTCGGGAAAAAAAGCACTGTTCCTGTGGGAAATTCACGCGTTCGAAGCCGCGGGCAAAAGATAGTTATTTATAACTAGAAGTTCATAGCACTATTATAACACTATAACCCTACATTCTAGAATGCAGTTTAGTTGAAAATAAATAGGTTAGTGTTTCAATATAGAGACTAACGATAGAGCGGATTATACTCTGAATATAACAGGATAATAAACTAACGCAGTGGTTCTCAATAGTGGTTATCAGCTAGTGTTTGAAATGGAGAAGGCAATCAAAAGCAAAGTCAATTATTTTATTTATATAGGCTTAAAAATAGCACTTATAAATCGTCACATTCTTGTTTTTTAGTTAGTTGACGTCATAAAATTACTTAAAGCTAAGGTTACCACCGCCTCCAAAGCGCAAGTGGAGAAGAGGCGGCGCAACAAAATCCACTGCTGCATTTTCTCCAAAGACGTCACTTTACAACATATGTTTTACAATTAAATGACTGTGACAATGCCAAACAATTCAATTAACCTTGCCAAAAAGTAGTTGTGTTGCGTTTGTAATTTTCTAACCTGTCACTCGCTCTCTCTATATGTATGTCTCTGTGTGGTCCTTAGAAACTAAATAGATTAATAATCTATACATATAATAAAACAGTAAAAATATTTTGTCTGTACATTTAGTATTTTTGACTAAAATGGGTAGAGGGACACTTAAAAAGAACAATAGAAAGCAAAAAATTTTTTTTGTAATTTCTTGTCTGTCTGTATGTATGTACGCGTTTCACGTAAAAACTACTGGACGGATTTGAATGAAACTTCTTTTGTTGCATAGCTAATAAGCCTGGGCAACATATAGGCTATAATTGATTATGAAAACTGGAACACCTGATGAAGAACCATAACAGAACAGCTAAACTATAAGAAATATGGAAATGGTGCCTTAACAAAAGTCGTTCAACCTGATGAGCATTTTCTGCTGACGCATAAAAATTGAAGATCCGGAACATCTGATGAAAAGCTCCAAGAGACCAGCTACACTATATCATATATGGAAATGGCGCCTTAGCAAAAATCGTTCAACCTGATGAGCATTTTCTGCTGACGTATAAAAATTGAAGATCCGGAACATCTGAAACAGTTTGGAACACAAAAAGACTTTTCATCTAAGCGAAAGTTAGGCGGGCGAAGCCGCGGGCAACAGCTAATAAGATATATAGACTGTATGTTTTCCAAATAAAATAAAATAAAATAAAATAAAATAGAGAGAGCAAGTTATTTGTGTAATAATTTTAATTTGTCATAAAACACTAACTACTAAGATAACACACACTACGACTTAAAACGATTAAAAAGGTCAGTTTTATGATGTATAGAAACAACTTTTATTAATATGCTCCATGTTGCCCCAAATTTACCTCCCTGAAGTTGGTGGTCAATGGCGGAGCAGATATTTTTTTTTATTTTGACTCTTAAAAGTTAAGAACCACTACAGTAGGTAAGCTTCAGCGGTTAAGCTCGCTTTACTACGTGGGCGGTTACCGTTTGTTACATAGTTAAATTTAACTACATTATGGTTTTACGATGAAAAGGAAATATGCGGCTGGTTTTTGATCAAATTAATCTATAAGTAAGTGGTTCATGTTGTGGTGTGGTTCCTCCAATCTATAAAAAAACTAAGTAAGATGGTTTGTATTTTTACATATTTATAAAACAGTAAATATATTTTGTCTGTACATTTAGTATTTTTGACTGAAATGGATAGAGGGACACTTAAAAAGAATAATTAACCTAAAACACGGGAAATTGTAGATAACGAGTAGACGAAGATCGTTTATTGAATAAAATATCACTTTTGATTCATTTTAACACTGCGACTGTACTACGAGTATATATTCCCGCGGGACACGGGATAACCAAATGGCTGAAATTTTGAGTACTGGAGTTTAGGTTACCACAATTTGGAACACAAAAAGATTTTTCATCTAAGCGAAACTCACGCGGGCGAAGCCGCGGGCAACAGCTAGTTGAAATATAAGTGTGGTGGTTTAGTTCTAGATAATTATTTTAAGTAAAACTAAATCTTTTAGTCTACTAAATTAATGGACTATAATTTTCATTAGAAAATTGATATTACCAGAATTTAATATTTATATAAATATTTATATGTTTGATACTCCTTCATGCAAAAACTACTGGTTACTAGCTAGTAGTGATTTTCGTCAATTGACGACTTGGGCCATGGGGAAGGTTTTGGCGTATAATTTACGCGGGCGAAGCCGCAGGCAAAACTTAGTTATGTAATTTTTTTTAAAACAAGTATACAAATTAACAATACAAATAAAACAACTAAATAAGCATTTTGTGAGAAGCGTGTCTAAAAAAGGCTTCAAAGAAGCCTGTAGCACAAGTCGCCAGGTTCTCATATCTCGGATATCTCTAGTTACAAACAAAACCTACCTGTTTCCTAGGTATTTTATGAACTGTCGTCAACACAAAGCGAGCACTAAAAGCACCGACAATGGCCAGTGTTCACATGTCCGGCAAATGGGCCATAACGTACAACTTTACTTGGTCTTACGTGTTTAACGTTCCTTAGTTTTGTCTTGTTTCCGGGACTTTGAGTTTCCAACTACTTTCAGGAAGAGTAGCCTGTATAGCTTTTTTCGTCGATTGTTATTCTGCTCACTCGTTTTCTTTTCCAGTCAAAGTCAATTGTTTTTATTTATATAGGCTTAAAAATAGCACTTATAAATCGTCACATTCTTGTTTTTTAGTTAGTTGACGTCATAAAATTGTTACCACCACCGCCTCCAAAGAGCAAGTGGAGAAGAGGCGGCGCAACAAACTCCACTGCTGCATTGTCTCCAAAGACGTCACTTTACAACATACAACATTTCCTTATTTTTCTTTAAGTGTAATCTTCACCGAATCATCATAGAATCTGCAGTTTTCTTACATTATTTCGAAATGAGGGAAAGAAAGGAAAATCCAAAAAAATAAAACTAAACCAAAATTGCATCAAACACCAAAATTTTCTGCATGATCCAAAGGTTGGCTGGTAGATAATGCTTTATTTAAATAAATACCTACCTGATGAGTAATAATAATGTTAGAAATTTGATGTGTAATTGTTAATTATATTAGTTTGTATAATCCTACACAATTTATGTTGTAATGGAATAAATAATTGAATTGAATAGCATTAAGCCCTCCTACTGTACGTTTATTCTGTATATTTTGTACAATAAAGGTTAAATAAAATAAATATAACTTTAAATATTATTGCGAAAGGAATCAGGAATAAGGAAAGAAGAAACGTCATATCACAGATAATATAATAGATACTGTATAGGTATACATACTTCTTGTAGGTACCTTAATAAGGGAGAGAGAGGAAGTGGGGAGTGAAATATATTAGTTGTATAACCCTTACATACTTTAATATACAATGCATTTACACTCAAATCGGTTGTTTTCTATCTTTAGTTGATGACATAAACCCTTATCATTATCATCAATGTAAGTACTTTACGTCCTTGTTACATCCCTAGTTGATGACACAAAAACACTTATCATTATCATATCATCAGTGTAAGGACTTTACGCCTTTCACCCCTTCCCCTTACAACTAACACTTGACTACAGGCTCTTCAGTTAGGTAGTTAATTGGAACTTCACTAAATGTCTCTTTTCCCGTAATATGTTTCTTTAGAAAGTAGTCAAGTTTCACATACCGGAAATTCTGTAAAAAAATCCGCTGGTGTTTAAAAAAATCCTTTAGATGTACTTAGTGATACCAGCAAGAAGACGAAGTGGTCTGGTCATAAAATGCCACGCACGGACAAAGATTACGATCAATATTGCTTATGTAAAATACTTTTTCCTCGCTTATGTCATTACAGCATTAAATATTTAAATTTCGTTGAGTGCATCTCCGAAGAACTATTGCAGTTTTGCACAGTTCAAGTTAACTCTTAGATACATACATAAATTTATAACGACTGTTTTCCGTGATACTATTACTAGCATTGTATGATATTATCTTGGTTACTATATACGTATACTGTTTCGGTTTAACTTGTATTACACTAGCTTTTGATCGCGACTTCATCGGCGTAAACATTTTACCATATAATCACAAAATTTGGAAGAATACTTGCCAAATGAGATATTATAGACGCGTTTTTTTGACACCTTACACCGGCTGTCCTATCCTAATCCTAACTTAATATTATAAATGCGAAAGTGAGTTTGTTTGTTTGTTTATTTGTTACCTCTTCACGCTTCATCTACTGAACCAATCTTTGTGAAATTTTGCATAAGTACATATAGTTAGAAGTACTGAGAAGGACATAGGGTACCTTTCATCCCGGGAAAAAGAACTGTTCCCGTGGGAAATTCACGCAAGCGATGCCGCGGGAAAAAGTTAGTACGGTATATAGGATCAATTGATAAAAAGAAATGTTTTCCTAAGTTACTATAATATTGTATGTATACTACCTACCTACCTCAGATAAAATAGGCTGTACCAATTTTTAATTTAACTGTAATTTTCTTAACAATTTTGATGAGTTTTTGGATTGTCATGGTCGTGGGTCGACGATGTTAAGAATTATTGCTGACAACAACTGAAGTGGATGGCCCAGGACAGAGAAAGCTCACCCGGCGGCAGGGGTCTTCCAGGTGTCGGAGGTCCCCTGAGAATGGTGAGTCCGGTCTCTGGTGAGAGAGACCGGCCAGTCGCTGAAGCGCCTTGTCCTAGATAGATCCGAGGCGCCACCCTGTAAAGTGGCCGACGGCATCCGCAGGGGTTTAGTGGATAGTCTGGGTCGACTAGCGGCCTAGGAGTCCCACACTCAGTGCGTAAAAGCATTCCCCTGCAAAAAAAATGACAGAGAAGGCTGGCGTAGACGGAAGGAGACCTATATCCAGCAGTGGGTCACGGAAGGCTGTTTATGATGATTACTTCCATTGGCGTAATACATTTGATGGTCATAAACTGGTTTTAATTGGTTTAAAGAGGTTTAAAGTCTAGCGGAAGGCCCTTCGCAGTTTGAAACGGATCATTAAATTATTTTAACTTATGTTTGTTGAGATGGGTGCTCCCAATGAGAGGAAATATTTATATAACATCAATTAAACGGTCATTAGACATGGCAACACTGTTGTTAACCCAGTGGGCTCGTTGCTGGCAATAATCTAAATAACCTTCTAGAGCAGATGTTCAAGTTCATCTGTTATATTAAGAGGACTTCACAGGGAGAAGAGAGATTTCACAGGTTTTAGTTTGCTCGATTCGTAAGCTATGTTTGGTGCTGGTAGTTAATGAAATCTAAGAACTGCAGGATCTCGATTCTTATAACATCAAATCATAATAGTGTCTCAATGGTATTTCAATAGTAGTGCCTTTTTACACAGTTGGTAGGTATGTTAAAAAGTACCAACCTGATATTTCATTTTGTAATTCAATTCCTATAAAGAACACGTAACTCCATACGTGTCCCTCCCTGGATCGACGATAGTCCACTTAGAGCACTAATCCGAATAGCTCAAACGCGAACAGCACAAGGCCTAGTCCACGAACAGCACATTTCAATATTTTTGGCATGTGCTGTTCGTGGATTCAAATTTTTATTTTATTTTTTCCACGAACAGCACATACAACTACTATACTATATATATATATATACATATTGATTTGTAGGTACTAGTGCTGTCTGCTAATGTGTTCCTTATACAGGAAGATAATTGTATTAAATAAAAGATATCCACTAGACATATTTCGTATATACCAACGAAAGTATGTGTAATTAATAAAAGATTATATGATGTTATATATTATTATATTATATGTACTAGGCCTTTGCGGTTCGCGTTTGTGCTATTCGGATTAGTGGTCAGTGGACTACGTCGTACGACACACTACGTTTTTTCGTACTTGTCGCTTATAATCTTTATTAAGCTAATCATGATCCTAAGGATGAACTGTATTGAATTAGTTAACATTATCGTTAACTTTTAAAGAACAACCGATTATAAATCCGAAAAAAGTTTCCTAATTTGACTTCTGTGAATCAAAGTTAAATTTATTTTTGTAGACTGACTCCTTAGCTAATACCCCATGGACTGTTCCTCTGACCCCGTATTCCGGCCATCAAATATTGATTTGATGATTGCTCAACTGGTGTTAAATGTTTGTCGCACATCGTAACTTCCGTTTACTTTGATGTTGTTACGCTATGTACAACTTGGCGATTGTAAAACGAAATATATAGAGTCAGTAGATTGTGATGAATATAAAGGAAACATAGTTCTGACGACATCCGTGGCGCAGTGGTCTTGACCTTGCCTCTGATCCCCGGTCGGGTCAAGATGGAAAATGATTTTTTTCAGATTGACCCGAGTCTTAGACATTCATCTCTATATGTATCCTACTAATATTATAAATACGAAAGTTTGGATGTGAGTTTGAGAATTTGTGTGTTTGTGAGGATGTTTGTTACTCAATCACGCAAAATCTACTACACGGATTTCGATGAAATTTGGTATACGGGTAAAAAAATACCGGGAATAGCACATAGGGTACTTTTTATCCCGAAACTCCCACGGGAGCGAAGCCCCGGGGCGCAGCTAGTTAGTTATAAAATATAGTATCGTTGAGTTAGTATCCCATTACACAAGTCTCGAACTAACTTTGGGGTAATTTGATCTGTGTGATTTTTCCGTATATATTTATTTATTATTATGACTTGAACATATTGAACATAGCATTTCGGTTGAAGGAAAACATAAATAAGTACCTATAATTTTTTACATGCGAGTCAAGTACTGCGCACCTGTAGTGTAGTCAAATGAAGAACCTACTCCCTTTTCAAGTCAGGCAGATTCATTAGAAAGTCAATTTGGACGTGATTACGAGACTCCTCTATGATTTATATTCTGTGGTCGGAGTTCGTGACAGCCGCTACTTTTACAGACATTATAATTGTAAAAAAAAATAAAAAAAAATTGTAAAGATTTGTTCTTTATTTTGTAAACCCTTGTCTTTAAAGGGTTTGCTACCAGTCCTCCTTTAGTCGTATTTTCTTATGACTGAGGGTCGTGGTCATTATATGGAATGAAACATACACAACGACTATCTGGCAATTTTAATGGAGTGGTTTGCCATTGCCTTCTCCATTTCACACACTAGCTGATAATCATCAACTAGAGTGCAGGTTTCCTCACAAAGTTTTCTTTCACTGGAAGCAAGTGGTGGTCGATGAAAACTAACATAGGTACATGAGTTATATTGCTACCAGTAGGCAGGTGGAAAATATTTAGGGCCAGAGTAGAGACGAGTTATGTGTTTTAATAGTGAATAAAATATTGTTAATTATTTTTAATCGAATTCGAATTTTATCATCGTAATTTTATTAATTGTCATATTTCCTCTCCTCTCCGCTCTGATGGAGACCGGCCCTTATAAGGTCTACGAGCGCTACGTGCGGTATGATTAATTTAAGTAATTGTACTTCAAAAGATATTGCAATTTTAAAAGTGTGGTACAATATTTTGTAAGCCAGCGAGTTCATAGGGCGCGTTTATGTCTTTTCAACGTGAGTTTCGCGATTACGGTTTTAAATGGATAAATTTAACCCTAAAACGTTCCTTTGTTTCATTTGACCCCTTGACTCGTTGCCTGAAGCAACATTTTTACGTAGAAGTAGTTTTCCGAATTGACGGAAATTCTTGCAAGTGAAAGTTTTTTTGAATTGAAAATTTGTTGTTTTACGCATGGATTTGTTTGAGCACAGAATAATTATTACTTTCTACCTAGTAATAGGCAAAGCTAGAAATCATGTGTTTATTATAATAATATATGCTTCATTTTTTAAAAAATATACATAAGTAATAATTTACTTAAAAAAAAAAATGCAACTGGCAGGTTAAAATAGCGCATTTCAAAATTCAACAAATATACTCATCAGCCTAATAAGCATATATTAATAATTACGATAGACGTGTGAAGCCGGGGCACGTTACTAGCGTAGCCTCGAAATCAGTCAGGTTTTATGTACCCCTCTGTCTGAATACGAAAGGTTAAGGCATGAATAAAAATAAAAATGCTAAATATAGACATGGCGGCGCCTCCTAGTCTGCCTAAAGAAGAGCCTGGTGTTAGAGTGAAGCTTTCTGTGTCTGTAGTAGAGTGCGTGTTTTATTTATTTTAGTGCATTTTCCCGGGACAGAAGGTAACCTATGTCCTTCTTAGTACTTCTAACTATGTGTATGCGAAATTTCAGGAAGATTGGTTCAGTAGATAAAGCGTGAAGAAGTAACAAAAACAAATAGACTCACTTTCGCATTTAAATTATTCGTTAGGATTTATAATTTTTGTACACAATAAATACATAGAGAGGAAACATAAAATATATTAAAACTAAGTACATAGGTTCTACTTATTTCCATAGAAATATCTTCTAGTAGACCCGCCAAGTAAAATCAGAAAAAAGAAGCATTGGCGTGTATTAAAAAGAAAATAAAATAGCAATTTTAACACGTGTTTATATAAACACCAGCGTAATAACTTAATATTTATGCGTGTTAAATAATTGTATGGAATCTTACACGCGAGTCCGATCCATACATGGCTGGTTTTATTATCATAAATATTAATCAATAGTAATTTCAACCGATTAATTATATACATGATTAATAACAGAGTTTCAGTAGCAGCTCCAAAGAATAGGTTTATTGATTATTTTTTTTCACTAAATTTATTTTCCTCCTGAAGCTCCTCGACAACACGGACATAGTGCGAAGATTCAAAAGAACTAAACCGTCTGATTTAGTGTAGTGATAAAAAAACAATTTAATAGTGATAGTGATAAATAGTGTTAATATAGACACACGAACAAAGTGCCTTCCCCTTAATAGAGACAGTAAAAAAAGTGCCGATAGACACATTAAAAATAGCACTTATAAATCGTCACATCCTTGTTTTTTAGTTAGTTGACATCATAAAATTACTTAAAGCTAAGTTTACCACCGCCTCCAAAGCGCAAGTGGAGAAGAAGCGGCGCAACAAACTCCACTGCTGCATTTCTTATTCTATAGTAACAATATAAAACTAGGTCAGAGTAAAATTACTCATTAGCCTGACATTGGGCTAGATTGTAATATTATTAGCGTATTAAATTATTTATATAAGTACGTTAAGTAAAAGGAAAAAAAATATTTATTCTTATTTATTTGTTACAATGTTGTAGTGGTTACTTTTAATTTTACTAGCACCGATTTATTTAACCAGTTAATGGGCCTATAGTGTCAAGTCAAGATACTAATCAAGAGTTTCTAGACCGCCTAAAGACCTAGATTTTTATAGCACAACCTTGTATTATGATATGATTCATACATTTTCTTCTACGCATGATTCATACATTATGCGCGGCCTATAGCCATATTGTTACTCTTAGTCGCGGCAACTTCTTACATAATACAACATAATCGTCTTTGTATCCGTACATCATAATCTAATCAACAGTTGCCATTCAAAACTATTTTTATATGAACAGTCTGTGTGAAATGGACTGGACAAATTTTATTTCGTCACACCTTAATTTTTTATTGCATATGGAATTAAAATGCTTCACGGACATTGAACTAAATTATCTTTGCTTAGTGATGAATTTGAGTGTGATGAATCTATGAAATTCCATCAAAAACATTATTTAATCAAAAAATACAAAAATATATATTTTTATTAAATCGACCTAACAAACAAAACAATTATGGAGATGTTAAAAATCTAAGAAATTTACTTTCGCCCATTTCTGGTTCAACGTTTCGTCATAAAACTTGGCAATTAAGTAGACTTGGTGACATTAAAATCCTACCTAAAATAATTTCACCTAAAATGTAGCCAAGTATAAACCTTTCAACTCGCACTGTCAAAAAGCAAAATATTTTGTCTAAGGCAGATCTCATGTAGAGCCAAGCTTCTCTTTCCGCCCACTCTACACGAACTCTACACAACTCTACACCCTGCCCTAACACAAACTCTACACCTTAGGCAAAATATATAGCTTGGCCGTTTTGTTAGCTATAAGAACGTTTTAGAAAAGTATTTTTTTTTAACTTATGACATTAGCAAAACAGCTAAGACACTTATTTTTATTTTGACTAAGGAGTTTGTTAAGTTAGTGTTTGTAAAGTTAGAAGCTTGACTCTACATGAGATCTAATAACTTTGTGATAGTTGTTAGAGAGCTCAGAAAAAGTCTTTGTTTAAAATTATTTTAAACTAGTGGTTCACCGCGAAATTAGACCTCGCGATTATTATTTTAAAAATATGCGTATATCTCAAAAACTGCTGAACCGATTTTGTTGCGTCTTGATAGTTACTACATGTATTCTTAATATCATCGAAATTAATTCAACGGTTCGAAAGTTATCTCGGAACAAACATACATACATACAAACAATGTGTTTTCGCCCCAACCTGAATGATAGTCCTCGCTCGCTTCGCTCGCTCGATCGAGTATATTAAGATGTTAGTAAAATGGACATCCTTTGATATAAAAAGTTAAATCTAATATCAGTTATCAGCTTGACGCCAAACCCGATATTGATTACACAATAAACCCGTTGCTCGGACGTCTCGTATGTGTTTACTCGGTAATTAAGTGCACATAGAATCCGGTCAAGTGCGACTTGAACTTAGTTAGCAGGGTTCTGTATTAACGATTCTTTTGTTTTCGGGGCGATTCTTGGTAGTGATTTTGTAAAATCGTTTGACAGAAATCTTTTGACAGAAGTTCACGCTATTTAATTTTACCAAATTAGCTCATGAGTAGAGAATTTTTTTATAACATAGGGCGGCAAACGGGCAAGCGGGTCACCTGATGGTAAGCGATCACCGCTGCCCATGGAAAACTGCAACACCAGGTATCACAAGAAGACGTAGACTAGTTTTTTGAAAGTTTCAATATCGTATCGATTCGGAAACACCGCAGCAGGAAGTTGATTCCACGGATTGGTCATACGTGGCAAGAAGTGTCTTTTAAAACGTACGGTGATTGACAGCCAATTATCCAGATGGTATGGATGAAACTTATAAACTAAACTAAGAATGAGCGTATGCTGTCGTAGAATTGACTGTCATGTGTTATCATACATCCTTCAAGCCACGCGGTTAACGAAGACAATTAAAGAACAATGGCCGCACTGCCGGATTCGGGTTTGAAAGATTAATGCGACTATTGTAAAGCTCACTTGTTTTTCAGTAAACAATATAATTGATGTTGTATTTCTGCGATATAGGTATGATGGCGATCTTGCTGAGAATTATGTCTTTCTGGAGACTTAGGTACTTCGATGGCTGAACGATCCAAAAAGGGGCTTCTCCACTTTTTCCTGTTCTGCGCCACTTCTTGCCAGTCGGCTCTTTGGACCTCTTAGAACTTCATCTTTCCAGCAATATCTGAGCCGAATACGTCTAATATGTTTTTTATGTACCAAACAAAAAGGTTTTCTGTTCTTACAAAGAAACCCTAAACGGCTTGATTACTCAGTCAGTATACTGTAGCATTTTTTAACGTATTAGGTAAGATTTATGTGTACTTTTTATTTTCTAATGTAATCGGAAAGTTTAACAAATCGAATGTTGCAGTTCTCAAGACTTTTTAGAGTATTTGTTTGGTGAAATCATTTCCTTTTATCCTCTTGTGTATTTTGCAGAATTAACCAAATTAACATTAGTTTGTTAATTGTTGCGATAACTTTTACATAATGTACAGAGATTGGTAAAGCACACTGGCTGATTTAATCACACTAATATTATAAAGAGGAAACTCCATAGATATATATCCGCAACACGCTTCGTCAAAAAGTTTACAGAAAACATCCGCAATAAGCTTCGTCAAAACAAAAAATACTTGGGTATATTATTCTATTAGACCCTGTGTCGAACCTGGCCCAAAGGTCCCCATAATGCTGGCCGCATTCCCACGCTGAATAGCTAAGGAGAGCCTCTGAGCCAGAAACGACACAGAGCGTCTATCATTGGATCGCTCGAAAATCCGACGGCCCAGCTCTTTTAAAAAGGTTTTTGCCTCAGATCCCCAAGCACCGGTGGTCTCAAAAGCCACGGGTACGAAAAATAAGAAATTAAGAGGAAATATTTGTAAGTTTGTTTGTCAGGAGACTGGCACAGGGCTATAAGAAGTGGCGCGAAAAAAGGAGGCCTATACCCAGCAGTGGGTTGATGTGGGCTGAATATGATGATGATGAAGAGTTTGTTTGTAGAGGATAACCTTCGGAACTACTAAACCAATTTAAAATAAATCTTACACCAATAGAAAGCTAAATTATACCTGAGTGACATAGGCTATAATTTATGTATGTACCTCCCGAGCGAAGCCGAGGCCGGGCGTTAGTAACTTTTATTTTGCTGCTCAACGATTAGACCATTTGACCTCTCCCACTTGCAGAGGGTCTTGTCAAAGTTATTTGTTAGTCGGATGTTAGTTGTCAATGAATAGAATAAGGTACAAGAATAGATTAGTTCATCACACGTCAAGATGTCTATCGAAGATTAATCTATCGTATAATTCCGATAGACAAAAATCTTGATGAATACAACATGGTAAATGTTGATGATAAGTTTAATTTCTTCATGCCTTTTATTAGAATATGGCCGCTATTACCATTGATACAAGGTTTATGCGAAAAGACTTGACATGCATTTGACTGTATTTAATATCAATATACATATAAATAAAACAAAGTCAGCTCTTGTGTCTGTACGCTTAGATCTTTAAAATACGCAACAGATTTTGATGCGGCTTTCACTATCATTTAGATAATATCTTCCGGATGGTTTATAAATAAACTACATACCCGTACGAAGCAGGAGCTGGTCGCTACTTTATTATACTTTATATTTGAAGCTTTATACTTTTCGGCCTGTGGTGTGGCCCTAGAATAGCACCAACCCATCTCTTCCCGTGGGTGTCGTAAGAGGCGACTAAGGGATTTAAAACACCGGAAGATGGGCAGCATCTTTCCGCGTACTATGCCATCACAATGCGATCGCCAACCCGCCTGCCAAGCGTGGCGATTACGGCAAAACCCTCCATGGATGAAATCCTTGGGGGAGGCCTTTGTCCAACAGTGGACGTCTTTCGGCTGAGAGATACTTGAAGCAGAGTCTTGGTTACGATTCTTAGATATTTGTCACAGTGTGCAATAACTGGTTTCTTCAAAATTCAAAGAAAATTAATAACTTTTTTAACTTTTTACCAATAAGTTATACCAGCCGTATCACACTAGTGATCTGAACAATATTAAAGCAAGTGTAAATAAATAAGATGGTAACCCCCTGAGGACACCCTCAGGGGGTTACCATCTTATTTATTTACTAATAACAGCCACGTCCACGTGAACGAAGCCGCTGTATGTAGCTTGTATTTTCATAATCATTTATCAACACGAATTTTATTTTTAATTAGAACGGTAAGTTCACACGTGAAAATTATTAGTAAACAATCGTTTCAATAATCTATTGTATTGTATACTAATTTAAAGTTTCTCATACCTGCTCGTAAGGCCGATAAGAATTAATAAGCATACAAGTAATGTTAGTGAACAACCGTGTATGATTTATTTTTAGACGAAGTAACTATAATTTCTTCCCACAGCCACAATATGGAAAAGAATATCTCTAGTATTGCTTCAGCTGAGCAAAGATCCTTTGTCAAATTATTTAGCTTAAATACTATTCGAGTTGGAAATTTCTTCACAGATGTTTAGGACATAAAAATAACTGAATGAATAATTTTGTGCTTACACATTGGAAGTAGGTAAGATTTTACGAATTAAATAAAAACTTGGAAAAAATAATCAGTCACGTGACGTAAAAAAATTGCTTTTGTAAAAACTTCTATCGTAATACGGAGGCAAACTTAAAGTACAGAAATATTTACATATATAGGAAACTTATGTACAAATTTTATGATTTTTACGTGGAAGTAAGTATTTGGTGACCAATCTTTTTGATGTTATATTTAGTATTTAGGTGCGATAGTGTGAAGATTTGTCGGTGTTTGTTACTCAATCACGCTTCAAATTTTTTTCCCCGGGCAGCGCCCGTTCACGAGTTGACGATGGTTCAATCATAATAAGAGGGAACCTCACTATCCAGCCCACTAGTATCATCAGGATACTATCACTAATACACACTTCGTTTTTTTTCCGTGTTAAAGATATATCAATGATTCAATAAATTACAAAGGATAAACTAAAGAATTAAAACCTAGTACAAGCTAAAAAATAATCTTAAATTAACAAGTCTTAAAGAAATCACTTTATTTTAAATCATACTCATAGCATGTCCGAGCTGCATGCTCAAAGAATGAGTTACATTACATCCTATTAGGTACAGTCAAAGTCAACAGCAAAATCTACCAAATTCATAGCAAACTCGCCGCTATTCCCGACATATAAAGGTCCGTACAGGGTACAGAGTAACTTGACATGCAGTCTGTACTACAATTATTTGATTAGGACCGCCCAATTAGTTATTGTTGCAATTTCCCTTGCTAAAACAATTTGTAAAGCGTGCATATGGATCCGGTGATTTCAATACAAATTACAAAGTAACAATACAGAGTGCGTTTTTCATTCTAAAAATATGAAATTACTTCCCTAATTAGGTATACGTATTGTTTCCTTCCATATTTAATGAAAATATACAGATACAGTTCACGTCTTTGTCACTTACGGGGTAGACAGAGCCAAGAGTCGTTAGACTCAAAGGCCTTGTTTAGCTGGATAGGTGGAATGGAGATTCAGATATAGTGACAGGTTGCTAGCCCATCGCCTAAAAAGAATCCCAGATTTAAAGTTTTTTTTTTCATTTTCATTATTAAAAAAGGACTAATTAGTATAATCAAATCAAATTTATTTAATGAAATAACACAATATTACACTAGTTACTATTACCTTATTTATTCTTGTATGATGCAAGATTTCAAATTGTCGTTATGGGTAGGGACCGGAGACATTTAAACAAGTTACTAATATGCGTATGTCTACTATGTTTGAACTCTGACATCATTTCACACATAACGATTATTTTTGTATTTTTTTTTTGTAAATGTGTAATTCTACAAGCTAAAGGTGTATGTCAAAATTTATCCCTTTTAGTTTTGTAAGAACATATTGCGACGTACAGTTACGAGCAATAATAATTATATACATTGTCACATTATTATCACATGTTATTGTTTATGTGACTGTACATTATTTTTGAGACTTGGTGAAAGCGAAGCTTTGACCGTCCATACATTTTGTTAGTTATTTACACTCCTGACAATCGTTGGAACCCTTGTTTGATGTGATCTGAGGTTGGAACGTGATAAGTAGTATGAAAATATGATAGCTTGCAATCATTAATAAGACTTTTAGGTCTTTCGGGTCCTTTCTTTTCCACAAACCGGGGTACCGTGTTCTGTTCAATTCCCGGACAAGATCAATGACGTTTTTCAATGAATGTTTTACAGTACCTATCGTCACATTAAGAGAGTCATTATAAGACTGTGGTGTGTGTAAGAAGCCCGTAAAACAAGGAAAATTACTTTAAAGCATAAAATGTGTAAGCCCTGGGTTCTTGCAATGGTCTTGGGTTTCGTATAGTTGTTTTTATTTCAACATTTTTTAAGAAATAAGACATTTATTGCGGATTCCTCAGTCACGTCCAAGAGACGTGGCGCCCTCAAACGGTAACTTTGTCGGCATTTGTTTTATACAGCTAGTTTACATGTTACAACATAATCACATTACGTGTAATAAAGCACACGTTTACCAAATATTTTTAAAGAATTTTGTAACGTCTAACTGTGAACTTAAAATCCAGGATTCTACCAGTGCCGACATGTGTCAGAGAAAAATAATAATGTAGAGGCCTAGCTTTAAACAAATGTGACCATGATGTGTAAAACTATGTCTTGAGTATTTAAATTGACCACCTCCTGAAATTTTCCTCGAAAAGTGATAAAAGTCTGCAGTTTTACAATAAAAACACCAATAACCTTAATAATACACAGCGCAGTTCAGTTGCGGATCTGAAAGGGATGTGTTTGTGAAAGAAAAATGTAAACCAGCCAAGACCCAGGTCGGTCTAAAAAAAATTCTGTCAAAATCTCTAATGGCGAGCTAGCGTATTAACCCTTACACCACTGAAATCGTCATAATTTTTGTAAATGTGCTGAAGAATTTCAAAACAAAGAAGTACGTTAACCCTCGCCTACTTTCCCGACGCTTTCACCCCTTGCCCCGCGATCACGACCCCAGCCATGTAACGAAGACGAACTGTCACCGGTGACATAACGTCATTAATATTCTATGTACGAGTGTCATGCGTTGCATTGGCATAGCGCGGGTAATTTGAGCTGCGGTCTCTTTGTACGCGTTGTTACTGTTACATAAAATGTTTATAAGATTTTCATTTCAGCAGGTTAAGCCAAAGTTTCATTTGATTCGTAGCGATACAATATCTAATTTCGTAATCGTTTCGACAGATGACATAAACATTTTCTTCCGTCATCAAAGCGTAAGCGAACGTCAAATGTATGGAAGTAAGCGATAAAACAGTTCGTTACTCGGTTTCGAATCGTTTTATCTATGAACTTGCAATGACGATGGCGATCGACCACGTGTTTTTGCGTTACTTTATGTCATCCCATACATTTTAGCGTTTGCGAACTTCGATTTCGCTATTAAAATCTGACTTCGTCTAAGGGTGGGTGGTTAAGTTTTTGTTGCATTTTTTTCATTGTATTTAAAAGCTTTCGCATCAGTGACCTTCTTAGGGTCGTTGGTGTCTATGGACTGCGGTGATTGCTTACCATCAGGCAACCCGCATGCTCGTTTGCCTACTATTCTATAAAAAAAGCGTTACGTGGAATACATCCAAAGACTTTTGTGGGATTTGAACCTGGGACCATTCGATCACGCGCACCGTCACAGGCAAACTTATCCAAAGTCTATTGGACGGAATTCGATGAAATTTGGAACATGATACAGATACTGAATGTCTTTATTATATTAACGGAACGTCTTTATCCCATACGGGGTAGATATAGAAACCATAGACTTATTATTACTGGTATATGATAGATAGAAATAGCCTAGTACGAATAGAAGGTCATGTACGTTTACTAGTCCAACGCCTATGACAAGAATCCCCTGTTTAAAACCCATTCCATTTATTGTCTTTTACAATCTGCGCGGGAAGAGAAGCAGCTGGCACATGCATCTTTTTATTTCAAAATACCCCGAGAGTAGAGGTCTAGAACACGACCTGGCACGACAGAGCATAATCGCAACGCTGTCACTCAGACATCAGCCTTACATTAATAGCTCCAGTTTGAGGCCACATTGCCGACCTTGTGAATCGCGAGTGTAATGTTTATCGACGTTAAATACAGGTAAAGATGTTTGGGAGCTGTGCTCGTGTCATAATTACGTGATAGTTATCGGGTCAGGGGTATTTACGTGGCTGTGGACAGAATGATAAAACTGTTTTGAGGAAAACGAAGTACTTTGAATTTTTTTTAAGAAGATTATTTTTTTAATATATAATTTAATCACAACGTTCACTAACTAACTAAACTTAGCATAACCACAGATAAATATAATAGATTTATGTATAGGTAGCTGCTATAAAAGAATCAGATTTTCTATGCTACCTACTAGTTTGCAGTGGACGCACATGCATGAAAAAACTGACTCAGAAGCGCGCTAAGTTTAGTTCGCAATAAAAATGATCACTTTTTAATTAATTCTCATTTTACAATATAATGTCATCACTTATTTATTTTTATTTAATTTTAGTTATAGTAGTTATTTTTAATTTTAATTACTATTTCTGTACTTATAAATTAAATTATTGTACTTAATTTATGTCATCATTAAAATTTATAAAACTCGCTTATAAGTAACGAAGAAGCCCTGTGTCCGAAGTTTAAGTATAGAAGGTTAGGTTTATTGTTAATGTGATTAGACGTCGGAAAATATATATGAAATTGATCTAGAACTGGAGAGAACTATGGAAGAAAATCAAAATGCAGAGATTGAACTATACGGTTGATTTGTATATTGCACTGAACTTCACATATAATAAACTGGTTAGAAAAAAAGAAAATGAAAACTACTTTTAAAATAGGTGAAAAAATGATGCATGATATGTCGCAATAGATCAATGTTATTTTAATCATAATTTATGTAACAAATAAGTTAATAAGTGCAACAGTGTATGTTGCACTTATTAACTTATGCCGACTGGCATTCTTTTTTAATAGATTTGCGTAAAATCCCAAACACCGCCAATTCCGTTTACTGAATAGTAAGTAAACGGAATTGATGGTGTTTGGGACTCTTGACCAATTCCACTACTGTAGCGATTTCTCCAATACGTTTATTAATAAAATATACTTTTTATACATTTAAAATTCGTTATGGCGACATGACTATATATATTCAACCCCATTATATAAAATTGTCATGGTATGGTAAGTATTATGTACTTTATTAATTATATATAAAGATATTGTTATGTCACTGGGATTCCTTGACTCTTACAATGCAAGCCGTATCGTAAAAATGATATAATGAATGACCGAACTTAACTTTATGATCTGTCAAAATACAACTTTGTAATGAAAAGTGGTCATCGTAATTTTACCGTGACGGATTTTAAACGACTGCTGTGACTTACAGCTTATGATGTCACAAGTTTTAAGTGATGTAATATGTTAAAAAAATATTTGTTTATTTATTTTGTAAATAAAAGCGCTACACATATTTATGTAGCGGGGAACATTTAGGTATTGACCTTTTACTTGAACTATGACGTTACGTAGGACACACATGGTAACGTTCAGAAAAATACTTAAAAATACTGAGTCGGCAGGACATCTAACTTGGCATCACCGGAATCACATAGGATAAAAAAAATATTTTCGTATTTATGATTATTTATGTCCTAGCTTATTCACTTGACCAACCTGATATCAACTTATAAATAAGTGAATCTAATATAGCTCAAGAGTCTAATACATTTTTGTAACATATTCCTCTCTTCATTCCAGTGGTTCCTCCGCTACCCCCCGCGCAAGTCCCAGGTGCGTCGCCAGCGCACCCTGCCCCCCACCATGCCGTTCCCTTGCGCCGACGCTGTCCCCTACGGCCGCAGCCCAGTTCCCCCCACCTCCGTGCACAGATTAAGACCAGGGGATATCGACGTCGTGGCGGCCATTGGCGATTCCCTGGTGGCAGGGAGTGGAGCCTTGGAGGAGCACGCTTTGGGAGCCATAATTGAGTATCGAGGAGTTTCTTGGTGTGCAGGTGACCTCATTAATTCTCACAGACATTTTTCTCTCTAGGACTCTTTATGTATATCACTTTGAGACATGGCTTATGTACGTTCTATTCTACGTTATTATTATGTTAGCAATCGATGGATTTATAAGGAGCAGTTTTAATAAAAAATATCAAACTCTTTTATTTTATTCTAAATCGTGTTACATCTTGGTTTATACCATATATTTAATTTACTATTCGAAATATTTATTCACAAAATTAAATTTATTTATACTTCAGACAATAAACTAAACAAGATGATTCATCAATTTATAGACAGAACTTTTTTCCAATTTTTTTTTTATTAAAGATTGCTCTTGACCACAATCTTGTCCGAAGACAATCCAATCCAATGTCCAATCTTGGAATTTCGATATATTGGGATTTTTATTCAGCATCGTCAACTGGACCAACCTTCAAAACATTAGTACAATCAACAGCATATCAAGCTACTCAAATATTGCTTTAACCGCTGCATGATGATGATCAAATACAGTCGACGACGATGATAACTGTACTTATTTTGACAAAGAAATCGGCGGCATTATGGGTATTGCAGGCGGCGACAAGACGTGGCGGGAATACCTGACATTACCCAATATCCTGAAGGAGTTCAACCCTGGCGTGCGAGGCTACTCGACCGGCACAGGCGAGTGGCTCGTGAGGAATGCCAGGTTCAACGTCGCCTTCCCCGTCGCCTCGGATGAGGACGCTCTCAAGCAAGCTAAGGTAATGGCAAGTGTTACAATATTTGGCTGTTTCTATACTAATATTAAGCTGCAGAGTTTGTATATTAAACGCTCTATCTCCGGAACTACTAGTTCGATATGAAAAAGATTTCTGTGCAAGATTGCCACATTCACGAGGAAGTTTATAGGCTATCTAGAATTTCGAAATTCCCATTGAAGTGGACCCGCTGGGCACAGCTACATAATTGTTGAATATAAGGAAACCATACGTCCCGACAATCGTGAAGGGAAAGTAATGTTTACTCAGTCCAAAATCTGTCTTAAAAATAGGGAAAAATGTTATGAGTCGTATGAAGCGCCTGAAGGAATTCTGTAAAAGCGGGTATATGGTGTCAATGAATACAGACTTACATGCTGTAACAACATTTCCAGATAATAGTAGCCCGCATGCGCGCCTCCCCCGATATCGACATCACCAACCACTGGAAGATGATCACGGTCTTCATCGGAGCCAACGATATCTGCTCTGCATCATGCCTGTCACCCGTCGCCTGGTCCCCTGCTGCCCATGCTGCTAAGTTGGCGAAGGCACTGGATTACTTACAGACGCATCTGCCTAGGACTATTGTAAACTTAGTGCCGGTATTAGGTAAGAAATCGTGATGACTTGTCATCTAAGTTATAAACCATTGGAAGATGATAAAAGTCTTTATCGGAGCTAATTACTTCTGCTATGCGTCATGCCTGTCTCCTATCACCTGGTGCCGCTCATGCTGCGAAGCTGGCGACGGCGTTGGACTACATTTCTGTCTAGGACTATTGTGAATGTATCTCTGGCATTCGGCTAGTAAAGATAAACAATACAACTGGTTTGAAATGTATTACGGATTTGGACGAACTGTTGATGTGTCTACTCTAAATTATTATTGACCTATATTTAGCAGAAGACATTCCATTGCATCCTTATTTTCTTTGACCAATCTATGTTTATGATCCTATCTTTAATCATATGTCCAATAATTTCAGATGTGTCAGTATCAGTACGCGTGCTGCGTCCGCTGATGTGTCGCCTGATGCATTCGCTGTTCTGCTCGTGCTTCCACCAGCGCGGCGGCGAACTGGAGAATATGGTGCGGATGTCACGCCTTTATCAGAAGGCTGAGCAGATGCTGGTGAGTATGAAGAAAGAGAGAGAGAGTAGAGAGTATGTGGTGTCCCCTGGTTAAAGGGGAAAACCTAAGAAGAGCTGGCTTGATGTCGTCTAGGAGGAGATGCGTGCCAATGGTCTCACAACTAAGCATGAAAATCGTGCGAAGTGGGGAAGAAAAAAGGACCCTGGGCTTCTATGCGTATGCTGAGGATGCAACCGGGAAAGCGCTCAGATGAGAGAGAGAGAACGATATGGTGTAAATCCTTTTTCAAACCCAATTACGAAGGTTAGGTCATGGTTTTCTATAGGACTTGACGGTAACTTCCATAAATATGTTCGTCTTATCTATTTACTGTATCTTGTGCACTCTAAATCTACGTTTCCAGGTGGACAGCGGTCGCTACGACACCCGTGATGACTTCACCGTGGTCGTCCAGCCCTTCATGAGGCTGTTCAACGCCCCCTTCCCCCCCAGGCCACCGCTTCCGCTGGTCATACACCAGTCGTACATCACTCATGACTGCTTCCATTTCTCTCAGAAGGGACATGCTTTAGGTAAGAGCTCACTTTTGAACCCAAAGTTTGGTCACAAAGTGGCGTTTTTATAGTCATGGTACACTTCCACTTCTCTCAGAAAGGAGATGCTCTAGGTGAGAGATGAGATCTTATGGACCATATTTATACACATAGGATATGGTTTACTAGAAAATTGCGATTGGGCACAATTTTGCTTTGCTTCGTAAAAATCCATGTAGTTTCGCACTAGTTTGCCCGGTGGTGTAGAGATTAGAGTTATAAAGTTACTACTTTATAGCAGTGGGCAGAAGTAGACTCCAAACTGAATTACTTGATTTTTATTGATAAATAATAATTAAAACATATTAAAAATATAAATTTTTATGTTAGTAACATAACCTTTTTTTTTCACTTGCAGCTGCAAATCTCCTCTGGAACAACCTTTTCGAGCCTATCGGCAACAAGTCCGATGCTGTGGCGCCCGTACTCCTCCGCTCCTTCAAGTGTCCATCACTCAACGCTCCCTTCATCTTCACGGCGAAGAATTCAGAGTCGTTCTTCCGAACCGGAAGACAGGACGGCGCTGATGAGTTATGACACGAACTCTTTACAACTACTGCTAGCCTGGTACTTTTTGATTAAGTGTGCGTTAATCTGTGATGTGTAAATAAGACATTAATGAATAAATTAATATTACGCTTCTAGGACGTACAGGACGAATATAACTGAGGAGAAAGAACACGAAAAATCTAGGAGGCAATTTTTTGTATAGAATGAAAGTTTTTGGTATCTAATTAATGTGATTTGTCGCTATATTGTTTTTGCGCTATTCTTTGAATTGATCCTTCTCACAACAATCCTCGCAATTTTTATTAGTGGATTGTGGAGCAATACTGAATGATAGCCTACTTAGGTATGTTTTATTCTTGGGTACTATTAGATACAAATTATTTCTTAATACTATGTCAAACAAAATACCCAAATGGGTGAATTGTATGGTGGGTTCTTTCACCACACTATCCCATTGAGGGTTAGTACGATGAAAATCAGTACCAGAGTACGAAGAAAATAGAAATACCTCGTCTAAGCTACCCCTTTGCTTCAAGTAAAGGGTAGTAATGTAAATATTTTTGATGTTTGTAAATAAATCGAATAATGTATTTGGTATTGTCGTCGGTGCCATTAATATTACATATTTTAATACCAAATAACTATTTGTAAAGCAGAAGTTACCGAGTTCTATGTCGTAGGGTTTACTTTAGACGATTAAATTGTTTCGAAGTACACGTTATGAATTTAATTTATTTCTAGTCGAATTCCTCATTGTTAAGCTTGCTAAGGTAGTGTTCATCAAGTAATGAAATACGCAAAATATTCCAAGACTTTTCATTTTAAAATACCAGCCCCTGATCAAAGTTCTGTCTGTAACAACAATTTGTGTTTTGTTGCTTTGCTATTGTAAACATTGAGGCGTTTGTCACGCATGCTTTTTTAGCTAAGCGTGTATTTTCACAAATCGAAGTTAAGTAATATCTCAGAAAAATCGAAAAATAGAATAGTAATTCTCAAATTTCCAGAGCAAGAGCATAATACGGCTGATGTCACTAGATGGCAGATGTTGAGCACCAAAGTGAAGTCATGTCATATTCTTTTAGGCGACTCTACAAATTTGTCACCGGTTTCAGAACCTAGCAAATATTTCAGAGCTGAAAAAACAGAACTATCGTTATCAATTGTCTACATATTATATAGACTGGCTACAGAGATGGGATGTGATTTCACGCACCGCTGACTTCCGTCCGCGCCTCCGTCTGCTACACAGAGACATTTAAACTCACGTTGTAGGTAAATGTTTGATTTTTTATTCCGTAGAATTCTGACATTTCTATAAGTGTTGCTATTAAAAAAGCTCTCTGACTGAACTTTTACATTATACTAGGTACTTTTCAAGAAATTAAATAAGTATATATATGGTATGGTATATGGTTAGTAAAAAAAAATAAAAAAGTACTTTTTTTTTTTTTTTCTTTTTATTTGGGTAAACAAACAAAAACACAATACAATGTTACAGAAAAAATTCGGATGCTTACATATAAATAAATGTGCTTTCAGCACCGCTTACCACATATTACTAAACAATTTTAACAAAGATGAACTAACATATCATGAAAGTGTTACAATTTTTTTCAAAAGTTCTCAAACCTTTCTTTTAAAGGCACCAACAGTAATACATGTAATATCTATGCTATTAAAATAAATGTTAAAAGACTTGGTTAAACGATAAATAGTACTAGATCTTTTTTATTTTTTTACTAGCTTTTGCCCGCGGCTTCGCCCGCGTGAATTTCCCACGGGAACAGTGCTTTTTCCCGGGATAAAAAGTAGCCTATGTGCTATTCCAGGTCATTATCTACCTCTGTACCAAATTTCATCGAAATCCGTCCAGTAGATTTTGCGTGATTGAGTAACAAACATCCTCACAAACTCACAAACTCACAAATTCACAAATTCACAAACTCACAAACTCACATCCAAACTTTTGCATTTATAATATTAGTATGGATTATATTATCTAATTTTTTTTCCTACTTTACTTCCGTTACTCCTTCTTCTTCTTCCGTGCTTTGATCCCAATTTATTTGGGGTCAGCTCTGCTAGTAAGTTTGCGCCACGCTCCGTACGGTTGTGGGTTGGCACTTAGTCTGTGTTATATTTTAAATCCTTTTGGATTGTTTGTGTCCAGGTCGTTGGAGGTCGGCCGGAGCCCGCTTTCTATCCTCTATGGCGAGCACCGTTCTTGTTATATGGTCCTCCTTACGTCTCATGACGTGGCCGTACCAGCGCAGACGGGCCTCTCTCATATTCTCCGAAATACCAGCGACTTTGAATGTACCACGGATGTACTCATTTCGTACCCTGTCCAAGCGTGTCACACCGCCAGATCACCCTAACATCTTACCGTAACATCTAACTTTACTTCCGTTACTGAAAATAAAATACTGAACAACAATTTAATACTCCGTCTTTTTCAGACTTTTTCTTCGGAAATTTTAAATCACATGACGTTTCAGTAATTTTGGGAGGTTTATGAGATATTTGGATGATGATATTTACTGAAATGATATTGTTACTAATGTACTGTAATACTTACTATTGTTAAGTATACCTATAATCTAAAATAAATAATTTGCATAAGCAAGTGAGCAATAGCAGTCACTAAGTATCCTATTAACATTATTCCCAATTAAACATAGTCATAGGCAAAAAAAAACTATAATTTTTAAAGTAAATAATTGTTCTTCTACACAAGCTTTGTATCTATGACGAACATACGGACAAAACAATCGAATTACATAGTAGTTAGACGGCGATTACGCGGTCTAATAGTTGAGGTCGAGTAAACGCAGCAGATACCATCTTCAAATTATGGTTCATTTAATTTTGTTGGAAGATAAGACTTGCTTTAATAGACAAACTATACGGCTCATAATAATTCTATATAACCTCTTCCATTCTGGTCTGGAAGTGAAAAAACATATTTAAAAGTCTATCACGGGAAAGTGCTATGATGTTCTATGAAATAACGAGGCTTACCTATTTGGAATGGACATTCAGATATCAAATCAAAACGTTTACCTTAATGTATGATACGCAGGATGCACAATCTCTATGTACGATACAGGGGCCCTATTTTTGAAAGTGTGACTCACCAAAATCGCGTGAGCCGAATGATTTTTCATTCGATATCAATTATTCCGTATTTTTGAATAGTCTATGTCGAATAATTCGCAACGAGTGGTCTAGACTGCTCGTTTTCGTATGATTTGGTAGTTGAACGTTTTTTATGTCAAAATCTTGAATGACATAGACAACCGGATACGGATATAGATGGAGTCTATTAAAATTTGCTTTTTTGCGTTCCGTTCTCTTTGATTGAAAATTTACGAACATTTTTTTTACGATTCGTTACCGATTCGGTTTTCGTTGCGTAGAATGGAGCAGAAATTGTTTCTCGCATTATTTTCATAACACTGGCAACATTGCTAGACGAGTGATTTAAAAAATACGGCTTTTATGTTTTTAGCATGGAAGTAGTAAGTACTTTGTACAAAGGTACTTATTACTTCCATGGTTTTTAGTGACATAATAGGACGAGTGAGACATAATAGTCTATTCGTTTTCGACGGTATGTCACACTTTCAAAAATAGGGCTCCAGGTCTTTCTAAAATAGTGACAATTAAGGACCCTGACGGGCGCCGCAATGGGAGGGATAAATTGCTAGATTTTCAAACAATCGTATTCCAATAAAGATAATTAGTTATTGACCGAGTAAGGAGTCAGTATACCATCAAATGGCCACCAATTGTGCAGTGTTTATTGCAATTGGCCCCACTTCTCTTGGTTTCCAATTATTAATAAAACGGTTGCATTGCAGCACTTGTAAGCAGTGCTATGTAAATCTGCATTTATTTTGACCCAGACAATTAATACGTGTTATAAGTTTTGACCTGTGTGTCTGTCTGTGGAATTGTAGCACCCAAACACAGATTATTCAAAATGTAAATTAGATAAAAATGCAGTTAATTCCCGTTGTTCACCATCACCACCTACGTGGCCACCACTAGTGGACATTGATCCATTATTTGTTATCCAAGTCACAAGAAAGCTATGGGTAGTACCTACCTTCTAATAAGATACAAATAGTATATTACCAGACTAAGCGTCAAGCGACGTTATGAATCGTCGGCGGGATTATTCTGAAGACTCCATGAAAAAGACCCTTAACTCAGAAGTGTAAAATATTTTTAAAAAGTTAAAAAAAATATATATCCCTGAATCTACTTGTATTAACTGTTATGGAAGAAGAAATAAGTAAAGCGTTTCATCATTAGGCTTGCAGACTGGCGCTCAATATAAGCTAAGCGAGACATTAACAGTAAGGCAGAGACACAGTTTATATTGGCGTTTGCCAACCATTTACCCCCTTTGAGGTGGAATTTCAAAGAGTCCTTTCTGTGCTCACTTAGGTACGCTATAGCACAGATAATATATCCTAGAACCAAAATTTCCTCTGCAAAATTTCTAGATTCAGCGGTTTCGTCCCAATTGATATCTTAATCAGATAATCAGAGTACAATTTTATATATTAGAAGACTATTATAATCGCAGTGACTACCTCTCCGCCACAGATGCCAACAAGTCGCCTGTAAAAAACACTGAAATAAAACGTATCCAGAATAGTCCTGCCGCTCTAGTTATAAGGGGCGGCGCACACCGGCGCGGCACAGTCCGGCCCGGTGCGTTGCCTCGCGAACTCGCCACGCCATCCGCTCCTCTTTACGCGCGTTTGATTGGAAAGAGAACACAATGGTAAGTATGGTTCCTTTTTTTTTAGTTCCAAAAGTTTATCTTTATCAATATATACAAAAAAAAATTTCGTAAAATGCGTTTTAAAAAGATCACCATAATAAAAAAATGTATATTTTTAATTTGTTAATTAATTTTTGTACACAACAAATACATAGAAAGGAAACTATAATAAAGTAAAACTAAGTTACATAATCCAAAATATTTTAGCCTAATAGGCCTTCGAGCAATACAGACTTCCGCTTTGACTATTGGGTATATTAACAATCTATTACCTAGAAGGTATATATTTACGATTTTCTTTCAGGAAAATGCACGATTAGTTAATAACGGGATGTATTAATTATATTTCCTAATTAAAAAACAACGAAGGAACCGAAATATATTTCGTTATCATAATTTTAAACTGATTTTATTCGGTGCTACTCTTTATAGAGTTATCTCCCCTGCATCTCTACTTTATACAATTCAATCATAGAAATGAATCTATTAGAGTTCTGCAATTTAGTCTTTCTAATTAAAACAGGATATTTGAACTGCCAGATTACAATAATACTAATCATTCCTGATATAACAGATTTTGATAAATACTATGCACAAAAATAATTATTTTTATCAGTAACTAGCTTTTGCCCGCGACTTCGCCCGCGTGAATTATACATATAAACCTTCCTCTTGAATCACTCTATCTATTAAAAAAAACCGCATCAAAATCCGTTGCGTAGTTTCAAAGATTTAAGCATACAAAGGGACATAGGGACAGAGAAAGCGACTTTGTTTTATACTATGTAGTGATGCATGTATGCGATAAACACATAAATATCACAATACTGAGATACATGCAACACAAAATAGCAACTTTACAACTCCCAAATTCGCATAATCCATTTCCAAAATTCCTTCAGTCACGCCAGCGCGTGAAATTACTCCTTCAGAACTTTCAAGGTTCGTCGACTGATGAATTATAGCCTGACACGGAACAGCATAGTCTGTCATTAGTTTTTCTTTGAAATATTCGCTCTAAATAAAATCGCCTAAAAATGGTGGTGGTGTAATACAGTCAAAAACTTGATTCATGATAACGATAAAAGTAAAAGTTAAGTTAAAGAAAATATTTTCTCCAAAACACTTAACATAAAAGTTACAGACAGTATGGGGTAATTTATCGCAGCATGTTGGAGACTGGCGCTTGAATTAGGCGGGGTCAGTATCACAGTGCACCAGGGTTCTCTGGATGACGTTCTGGTACGATGTCCAAAACAACTGTTAGGAACAATTAAATTGACTTAGCTTGTTCCTATCGTAGATAGTGAGTGACTTACTTGACTTAAAATTCTAAGGCCCACAGGTGAGGTAAAGGGCGCCCATCAGGGCCGGATTTGGGAGAGGGTAGATAGAGCTATTGTCCGAAGGCATCCACACGAAAAGGGATAAAACAAAAACCTCTTTCTTCTCGCTGGAAGAGCTGGTCTCAGTTCTTTCCATCATGTCTTTAAAGTATCAGAAAGTTTCCGATACCTACCTATATCGATCGATGTTTTACCGAGTGAAATGAAAAAATATGCATAAGTAAGTTTTGGGAGCCTCTAAGTATCGGAAACTTTATGATTCTTTTGGAAGACATGATGGAAAAAACTGAGTCCAGCTCTACCGGCGAGAAAAGATGTTCTTCAACCACATTTATAACCCAAGCTTCTCAGCTGTAGCCAGCTTCTCGCAAACCCAAACCCGAGCAGCTTCCGACTTGCTCGGTTCCGCATCACCAAGCGTGACCGCCCGGCGACCACGGTGTGAACCGGTCACCAAGAAAATAATACTCTCGAGTAACATCTAATAAATCGTCTGTGACGCAGTGGCAAAGTCCTTTGAATTTGACCCAGGCCATTCTTAAAATATAATTTTCCTTCCAATTTTAAGGATTCAATCTTCAATCCTGCTACGTAAAAGTTATGTTTATTATTTGCATTTGCATGTTTAATAGGTAGTCATTCACCCAGAAACTACTTGACGGATTTTGATTTCGGATTTCATACATACATACATACATATTATCACGCCTTTTTCCCGTGGACCCCCACGGCAGAGACTAGCGATTTCCACCTGCTACGATCCTTACAGATCTCTCTTGCCTCCTCTACTCTCATCACTCTGCTCATACATGCTCTCCGGTTACGAGTGCTCCCAATATCTCCCATTTTAAGGAGGTCCGCAATCTGGTTGGAGTGTGTTCGAAAATCGGATTTCGAAAGTTACAAATGATTGAATGAAATATGGAGTAGTACTAGCACAGGGTTCTTTTAATCCCGGTATTTCCATCGGAGCAGAGCCCCGGGGATGCAGCTAGTAAAATAATAACCAGAAGAAAGAAAGAAAGCTCAGAGAAACTAAAATTAATTTAAATTTAGCTTGAACTCATTTAGTAAACAACAACGAATAGGAAAAACATGGTACCATCAATCAAACTTAGGTTATCGTGGGTCAAAGGCCTAACTATAATTAATTGTAGTTCGTGACATCAAGTCGGAGTAATTGTTCTTTGTATTTAAAATTATACGTGATCATTTTCATTTATTAATATAAAAGGTCTCCCATAGGAACTGCACGACCGCGTTGGCTTGCATCGCTCGTCGTCATTTGCAATGCATATAACATGCGTAAAGATTTCTGTTATACATTTGAAGACTAGCTGAGCCCCTTCACTTCCCAAGACTTCCTTTCACTTCCGTAGGAATTTAGGGAATCTACATCTATAGCCTTCCTATAACATAGAAACGTTTTTCACCCATTGCATCCCTTTTGGGGTGGGAATTCCAAGATTCCTTTCGTAGTGCACACTTACGCTAAGTAAAAAAGCTCTCTGCAAAATTTCAGTATCTACGTTCAGCGGTTTCGTCTTTGCTTTGTAATACCAAACAGTCAGACAGCGTCCATTTCGCAAAAATTGTAAATTTATTTACCCAATCGCCTAATACACCATTCAGTTTGTTATCTATAACAATCTATTAGGCTATCTATATCTAATGCTGTTTACGGGTGGCGGGGACCACAGACAGGACACGTCAAAATGAGTTGTTATCGCGGAATCACTTGTTTTGTTTCTCTGTTATCATGACACCACCGTGTTTTGGTTTTATTACAGCGATAGCCTAACCCTAATTCTGCGCTTGATTGAAGCTTGGGACATTTTTAGTTAAGCCACTAATCACAGCCTATTATAGTTCAGTTTGTCCTCTGAGTATAAGTGGTGCAATAAAGAATTACTTACTTACTTGCTTACTAATCCCTTAGAAATTTAACAAAATCACAGAAGATGTAAAAATAACAATTCTTCTATCTATAATGTAATAGAAGTTATTTTTCTATGTCAATAAAAACAGATGCTCTGATTAAGTTTTTCGTTCAGAAAATATTATTTTATAAACACAAAACCCGCCAAAAGTAATGTGATCAAGACTGTAACGGCTAGCTAACGGTATGTCTCGTTACTCCACCGGGTACAAGGTTCTAACAGTCATTACTAACTGAATTCAACATTCAGAAGTTATTTTTAGGCAGCTATATGCTGTCACTGTTATATAGATTTCATCTGTACGTACTACTTTTATGGATCCTCCATAGTAGGTACAAAAAGCAGTCTGGGATGGGCATGTGCCCCCGTGATCAACCCCCCCCCCCTCCCCTTCCTAAATCCGCTACTGTATCCCATTGTCCACAAGCAACTTATGGTCTTCACCGAGTTACATGAGTCACAAAGTTAGTGTACATACGCGTGGGAATTGAAGCTAGGACTTTTTAATTAGTCATGGGTGGGCGTCTTAACCACTCCACAACCGCTCCGGGTTACTAGTTAGGTCTAAACTATAGCCATCAGCTTTACAATAGATCGTAGGCGTAATCTTCATAAAGGTAGAGAATCTATAACTGTCTTATTTGTAGCTTCATTATCTTGTACTATGTTACAAGTTTATGATGCGGTTATAATACCGTACATAGTCATATAATAGTCAGATTGTGCTCCTACGCTCTGCTCTAGACTTAATTAAACGTTACAATTATATTGTTGTAGTAGTGTTAATGCAATAAATAGGCTACATAGTGGGTGTAATATAGTTTAGATTACTAGACCATAAACTATTTAACTCAAAAAAATTGTAGAATTTATTGGCAGGGAAATAAAATAAAAATTAAGAACGTGAAAGCAAAATGAACCGCGAATGAACCACACGAAAATAATTTATTTTTTTTAACATGAACTGAAGAGAGTTCATAAGAAATATGCCAAATTGCCAGTAAAGTTATTTTAAATTAACTGAGTTGTTTGGACAGCTGCAATAATTTGGCCATAAAGAGACTAATTAATTGAGAAAAATATACCTTAGTTTGAGGCGGTAGTAGAATCGTCAAAGAAGTAGAGCTATGTAGAGACAATGTATTACATTACCCTAAGCAATTATCTATACATTTTTTGTCTGCACCTATTATTAGCAAATTACATAATTTGCAACTAAATAACAAAGCAGCATATTTGCAGAATTGGGCACGGATCCGACAAAACTTGGACTTAATGGTCCGATTAATCCTCATTTAACTCAATTAGGCAGAAACTATATTTGATGAAAATGTCCAGGATTTTTGCCCACCTCTTTACCCAGTGCGTGACGGCCCAACCCATCTCGAAATATGTAATTAGTGGTGTGGTGAGGTGACTACGTTTTAATTAAAATGTTAATTTGCTGTCACCAACTGCTGGGGAGTATGAACATTATGCTATTATGATAATTAGCTCCCGGAGGCCTTGGGCCCTTGCTTCTCTAGGCTATGCCTAGGCTGGTGAATTTTTTCTTTGCCTAGATTTTATATTTATTTATTGTTATTCAATTCTTGCAGCCTTATCTCTCTCTCTCTCTATCTTATCTCTTCTATTGCATTGATTTGCATCCAATGCAATAGAATAGACACAAATATATATATATAAAGCAAGTATTTTGAAAAGTTTGAATCAAACTTTATAAGCTCTTGCTAACCAAACTACAACAACACTTTTACCAATAAGATGAGCTACGTAAGCCACATGAGAGCTCACGAGAGCCCTGAATTCCTGAAGCGGTCACCAAGACCGAAATCGGTCGGACGTCGTCATCATCGGTGTTAATTTTGTTAAAAATAGACAGAAATCTTTTGTGCACAAGTTTCGATATTTTAATATTGAACCTAAATTCTTAATTAATTCTAAGAAAAAGTGATTATTCACAGAGCTACACTATAGTTCTCTTATTGTGGTTGCACGAATCATTTACAGTTGATGGTTTATTTAAAGAACTGTTCGGAACAGCCGAACAGATGTCTGCAAATTTAAATAACAAAATTTGTTGAACTAAAACTGACTAAAACTATTTTTTTACTATGTGCAAAATAATTGTAATAACATAGCAGGTTTCATTATCAATCCCCAATCTTTGCTTACATTTGAAAAGTCAATTTCCTTACATTTTCAATTTCGATAAAAATCTTGGCGCTGACTCACTCTTTCTTCATTCTTGGTAAATATTACTACATGTAAGCATAGATTATAGAGACACAGAGTACGCTACCAAGTTCAAGGCTCTAGACGACACGATGACTCTGGTTTTGGCTTGCACTTCACGCTTCTTGAGCAGAGGGAATTTCGCGCCATTGTGCTCTTTTTGGCGGCAAATCTCGGTCTTGCTTTCTTTTTAAATCAATCGGATTGATGGCAATTACACGTTTAATCATTATTTTTAATAGGCTAGCTGTTGCCAAGGGCTTACTTTAGTTTTTACCAATTTTCTAAATAGCGAAACTTTTATTGTGCTTTATATCTAGCCGAGCCGCGCCGCGGAGCTACGCTCCCGTCACGAATTTCGGGATAAAAGTACCCCATGTGCTATTTTCGGTATTTTTCTACCCGTATAAAATCTTTTATCGAAATCCATCTAGTAGATTTTACGTGATTGAACAACAAACATCCTTACAAACTCGCATTCAAACTTTGACATTTATAATATTAGTTAGTAAGAAGTTAGATATAGTAGGCTTTATTAACATCTACCTAACGATTATAATTTTATATTCTACACAACCAAGTGTTCAATTCTCTCTTTACTCTTTGAATGAAAGTACTTTTAGATTGTCGGCGGTCGATAGTTGAAAGCTCGATGAGTTGTTTCCAATCAATTGCTATCATCCGAATTACATTTCCGAATTTCAAAAGTCTTCATGTAAGAGGACACCGTTCGTCCGGTCAGCGACACAAGCAACAAGCCCATACAATTCAAACCCCGCTGTTTGGACTATTGAGTCATCGCCAGGAGTGCCCGTGACGTCATCCCCGTCTCCCGGCCCACCCTCATGACGGAATATTTAATCATTCTTGTATTCACATGCGATGAATGGACATGATTACACCAGTCTGTTACATAATAGGACCTATTTAGTGCTTAGAGACGTATTGGAGCATTATATTCAGTGCTTATGGACATATATTTTTCAACAATGTATCTTTGAACACTTTGTAGTGAAACAAATAAACGCATTATTTTTTTTTCATAATTAAATTTATTTTAGTCAAAACCAAAATATATTCAGTCATACTGTGTTATGTAATAATAACAGATTTTTAAGAGAAATTAATATTTAATTTAAATTAATAAAAAAAACAATTTAAAATATAAAAATACACCGCACGGGCACGGACAGAGTTCCAAAGAAATCACGGATACGGCACAGACACGGATAGAGTTCCAAATAAAATTACGGATACGGCACGGACAGGATAGTCGGGGAAATCCCGACAGGGGGTAAAGTTTGTCCGGCGGCACAATAGGGTTGAAGATGTACTGGCGGTACAGTAGGGATGGCAGGCGAAAGTGAGTACCTTTAATCCAGGCTTCGGCCACAGGTCACAGCAGCACAGCAGGGGTGGCAGGCGATAGTGTGTGCCTTTATTCCAGACTTCAATCCACAGGTCACAGCAACTTCTTCGTGTTAGATATTGATTAACGACGCGAAGGCTTGCAGGGTCCCGGGGTCAGCAGGCCCCGAGACAAGACCTTTATAGTTCGTACCGTTCTGTTTCTCAGAAGATCAAGACTGACCCGGACTGACATTCAGTGTCTTTATATAGGCCTCGATTTAGAATTTCGTATTGCTTCATAATTTTCAAATAAAATACGAAATTAGAACATTTGTGAAGAGGTTCGCATAGAAATTTATAGAATTTTAGAAAAATAAAATCTGACTTGTCACAATCCTTGACAATCAAAATTGTTTATAATAAGGAAAGACATAAATAATTTTAATAAAATTTAAAGAAGTGATCATCGAAAAGTGTAGAAAAGTACATTAAATATGTTGGAAAAACATATATACTATAAAACAACCAAAAATGAAGATATAGCGGTAAGTTTAAAGAAATATTCCCTAGCAACGTAGAAATTTTACAATAGAAAGTGTAAAAAAGAACATTTTGAGCTAAATAAGTAATCATAATAGTAAAATAGACAAGAATAAAAGTAAAATAAACATGAATACACTACATTTCCCCCAAAACCCCTGAAAATTTTAACACTAGGTGAAAATTTTGAAGGTTAATAGACAACACTTTCATACCAGCCTATCATACCAAATCTTTCATATTACAATAAACCTTTCATACTAAAATCGATCAAACTTAGGGGTAGGGCTCACAGTCAATGGCTCCTACTCCAAGATAAGTACCTGCCTAGTAGTACTACGTAACAGTTGGCTTATTTAAGGAGTTGTAATCCGCTCACGCTGAAATCCCATTGATGATGAATGATATATGAATATGATATGACTGAAGGCTTATTTTATGAGTAGTCAGCCGCTCATTAGAAAGAAAGTTATGTAATAAAGATATGATGAAAATATATACAGGAAATAATGAATGTATGTAAGTATAGTAGTATTTCTTAGGTATAACAAGGGCTTATTTTACGAGTTGTCAACCGCTCAAAGGAAGAAATAGATAAATAAGTACGCAAAGCAACTTGCGTAAAGAGAGTAGTGCACAATAGTAATGCAAGGTAAAGACTCAACACAAGTTAGTGTAGAGAGATGTAGAAGAACATTTTTAGTTTAGTTCTTTAGAGGCTTAAGAGCCGATGATAACAATGAAAATTATAGGAAATGAGAAAATGCCAAAAATGTAACTAGTAGTTGAAGATGGGAACAAACAAAAATAAAGTATATACATTAGTCAAGTAAAAGTAAAATTAAAATAAATTCTAAGTCTTGATATCCTTAATGTGCCATTTTGCACGAGAACCGCTAGCGTCCTCAAGGATATATACCAGTGGAGAGAGTTTTTGTATAACTTTACACCGAACGAATTTAGGTGCTAATTTGGCACTAAAGTAAGAACCGGCATTACTGAGCACATAGTTCTTACGCCAAACATAATCGTCGACATTAAATTCTTTTATAGTATGACGTAAATTATATCGAACACTATTTTTAGTATGGGAGTCAAATAGAGCTACTTGTACTTTGTCAAAAATTGTCGCAAGTAATCCTATATTAGTAGCATAAATATCACGAGGTAAGAAAGTAAATTCGTCAAGGTTATTCGTAGGAGTATAAACAGAACCACAGCTGATAGTTTCCCTGCCAAAAACTAGAAATGCTGGGGAATAACCCGTTACTGCATTAACTGTACTGTTCATAGCATATTGGATTTTTGGAAGAAAAATATCCCAGGATCTATGATCATCACCTACAAGAGACGCTAAAGCCGTAACAATAGTTCTGTTATACCTTTCAGTGGGATTGACTTGCGGGCAATAATGAGGTGAATAAAAGATAAAAGGTATTTTATAGTTATCCAGAAGTTTTTTGAATTCTCTAGATTGAAATTGAGAACCATTGTCCATAATAATAGTTTGAGGTACACCATGTATAAGAAATACAAAGTTTTCTAGGCATTTGATAATATCTTTGGCGATAGCACGTTTAAGGGGAAAGATTAAAGTATATTTAGTAAAACAACAATTCACAACTAGGATGTGTTGATTGCGTGTTCTTGTCATGGGAAGAGGACCCATTAAATCAAGAGAAATACATTGGAAGGGTCTTGAACAAACTTTAGGTTTACCCATGGGACCATAAGGTGAATGATTAGGATGCTTATAAGCAAGACAAGACTCACATTCACTTATTAATTGAGCAATGTCTTTGAACATTCCTGTCCAATAATATAAAAGAGAAAGTTTTTTATAGGTTTTAAAAATTCCAAGGTGAGGTTCACCAGGCAAACCATGATTACTTTTAATCAGATTTTCTCTATCACCAGGAAGAGGAACTTCTTTCCATACGAAGTCATCCGTTATAGTATGAAGGGAACGAGAAAGACGATAAAGCTTATTGTCCTTAATAGTATAGTTTGGAAAACTATCAGGATTGTTTTGACAGCCTTGTAAAACTTTATTATACTGTTCTTCCACCGTTAAAACTGAAACATTTAAGTTAGTTTTATTATCCGATAGATTTTTTGAACGAGATAACAAATCCGGTACTACATTTTCTTTACCTTTTTTATGTTTTAGAATGAAGTTAAAAGAAGATAGACGTACAGTCCATCGAGCAAGTCTGCCAGAAGGATTTGACAGATTTAGAAACCACTTTAGAGCAGCATGATCCGTGTAAATGACAAATTGTCTGCCATTGTCTAAATAACAACGCCAATGTTCGAGAGCAGTGATAACAGCAAGGGTTTCTCTCTCTGTAGTAGAATAGTTTTGTTCATTTTTATTAAGAGATTTACTCATATAAGCTATGACAACTTCTTTGTCTTCTTTTATTTGAGTAAGCATAGCTCCTATACCAAAATTTGATGCATCAGTGTGCACTGAAAAAGGGAGATTGAAATCAGGACAAGAAAGTACTGGTGTAGTTACTAAAGCTTCTTTTAATTTAAGGAAAGCTTGATTAGCTTCAGAGTTCCAAATAAATTTAGCAGCATTTTTACCACCACTATTTAGTTTATTAAGCGGAGCAGCAATAGTGCTAAAATTAGGAATAAATCGACGGAACCAGCTACATGTTCCTAAAAATCGACGAACTTCTTTACGAGAAGATGGAATAGGGTATTCCAGAATAGAATCAATTTTTTTAGGATCAGCACAAAGACCGTGTTCATTTACCACGTAACCTAAGTATTTTAATTCGTTTTTAAAGAATACACTCTTTTCAAAGTTAATAGTTAGACCGGCATAAGATAGTTTTTCAAATACTTTGATTAGAAACGATATATGTTCCTCGAATGATTCGCTAATAATAACGATATCATCAAGATAACAAAAGACTTTATTATCAAATTCAGGAGTAAATAACGTATCCATAAGACGTTGTTGAGTAGCTGGAGCATTAGTAAGTCCGAAGGGCATGACAACAAATCTGTACATTCCTCTACCAGGCACATAAAATGCTGTTTTATCTCTGTCAGCAGGATTTAGGTAATTTCCCAAAAAGCTTTAGCTATATCAATGCTAGAAAGGTATTTAGCATTTTTTAAATGATCCAGTATTTCATTAATTAAAGGGAGACTATAAGCATCTTTTCGAGTAATTGAGTTAAGTTTTCTGCTATCGACGCAGAATCGCCATTCGCCATTCTTTTTAGGAGTTATTAAAACGGGAGATAACCAAGGACTCTCACATTTTTCAATAACTTTCCATTCAAGCATCTTATCAACCTCGTTGATTAGCGCATGTTGTTTTACAGGAGAAAGTCTATACGAGCGTTGTTTAATAGGAGGATTATCGCCAGTATCGATTTTATGACAAATTAGGTTAGTTCGACCTAACTCACCCTTTTCTTCAAAAGAAATACTTTTAAAACGATTAATGATATCATCAGCGATATCCTTCTGAGATTTGGAAAGATTATCATAAGGTAAAATTTTTTTATCGTCTGAAATTGCAAGACAATTATTATTAAATATTGTAGAAAATAAGTTAGGTACTAAGTTAAACTTTTTCCAAAAATCTACCCCAAGGATTAGTGAGGGAGTTATTTCTGGGAAAACGAAAGCTCTAATTAAGTGAGTTTGACCATTAAAAGTAATAGGAAGATCAAAGTGACCTAAAGATTTGAGTTTATGATTATTAGCAGTAGACACAACAACCGACTTAGACTTGGATAACGAAAAACCCAATTTCAGAATTTCAAGATGTGAATTTTTTCCTAAAATAGTTAAAGAACTGCCACTATCTAAAAGTCCTGATAATGAAACATTATCAATTGATATATTGATAAAAGGACGATTAGAATCCTTTTCATTCTCATAGAGAACAGAAGAAGTTCTATAACAGAGGAAAAAGTTTTTAATTGTTAATAACCAATTATTCCAATCTTTTTGATTAAATTTATTATCCAAGTCACATTTTAGTTTTTTGAATTAGTTGAAGATTTGCGTGCATTGCATTTAGGGCAATCAGGAGTTTTAACATCTTTTGTACCACATTTAAAACATATTAAAAATCTAGGTTGAGGGCATTCGTTAAGAGAATGACCATTGGTACGACAGCGTACGCAATAGATATTAGGATTAGGAGATACACTAGCAGACTTATTAATTGTATTTACAGATTGCTTCGATTGAGGCTGAGAGTTATTTTTATTAAAGTAAGTATGTTTTTGAAACTGAGACTGAAAATTATTTTTGTTGAAGAATTGTTTAGCATTATAAGTAGAAGGGGAAGGTAATTTATAATTAAATTCTGAGCTAAAAGAATTATTTTCATTATCAGGTTCCTTAAAGTTTTTATCTCTATCTAGAATTTTCTCATAACTTTGACAGGTATTGATCAAAGAAACGACAGAGTCAACATCTTTTAAGGCTACGAACATCGAATAACAAGGTCTTATGTTCCTTAGTAAAATTTCGAGTTTCTCAGACTCGGAATGTTTTTTTGTAAGACGTGAGAACATACCGAACATGATTGAAATATAAATTACAATAGATTCATTGTCACCTTGGGTTCGATTCCTGATGGCATTTAGTAGTTTGTAGTCGTAGTCAGGTTCACCGAAGTCTCTTATCAAAAGATTAGTAACTTCGTCCCAAGTTAAATTACAATTTAGTTCTTTTTGAAATCTAAACCAATGTAAAGCATTGTCAGTAAAAATTTCGAAAGCTTTGTTTAGAAGTTTCTCTTTCGAAATATTTCGAGAAATACGAAATTCTTCTATTTTTTGAAGAAAAGATTTCGGACAGGTTTTACCATCATAGCAAATCTTTTTTAGGTCGTTTAAGGAAGAAGGAAGTACCAAATTTTGTAGGATTTCAGGATTGAAACTACTGAGAACAGAAGAAGATTGAGGAAGAGGTGAAGTTGTAATTTGAGGAAGGGGTGGAGTGGGCGTGGAAACATTTTGCTCTGCGTTCAGAAAAGTAAAAGGTTCAAATCGTTTTTCAAGTTCGACAAATTTATTTTTGAGGACATCAAATTCTTCTTTTTTATCATTGTATAAATCTAAATCAATTCTATCTAAGCGATAGTGTAGATGATTTAAATAAGTCTCTATTTTAGGAAGAATTTTTGAGTTACCCGACTCAAGTGAGACTAATTTTAATTCAGTGTAAGTTAATGTAGCTTCAATCTCATTGAGATCATCCTCAACTGGCAAAGGAGAATCAATTATGTCATCGCTCAATATTGATTGTGTAAGCGAAACGACTTGTTTTTTTAATTGAGGGAGCTTATCAGCTGGTTCTTCCAGTCTAACCTTGACTTCGTATTCTAACTCGGCTTTATTGAGCAGACTATATGCAATTGGACGAGACATTTTAGTAGAAGTTTAGGAGTACTTGTACAAAGTAAAGTACCTAAGTATAGTACCTTAGTTTAGTAAAGAGTTAAAGTCAAGTTATAGAGTCTAAGTCCAAGTCAAGTTAGTCAATAAAATAAATATTTATTGAATAAATATTGAGTATTAATGAGTTCAATGTGAAAAAGAGACCAGTGTGAAGTTCATTTAGTGTTGAAGGTCGAGAATCTAAGCCAAAATTAAGAGAACGTGTAGGTGTGTTTTTTAGAATTTAGAGGAGAGACAGAGCCAAAAGATGCGATGGGCGCCAACTGTTATGTAATAATAACAGATTTTTAAGAGAAATTAATATTTAATTTAAATTAATAAAAAAAACAATTTAAAATATAAAAAATACACCGCACGGGCACGGACAGAGTTCCAAAGAAATCACGGATACGGCACAGACACGGATAGAGTTCCAAATAAAATTACGGATACGGCACGGACAGGATAGTCGGGGAAATCCCGACAGGGGGTAAAGTTTGTCCGGCGGCACAATAGGGTTGAAGATGTACTGGCGGTACAGTAGGGATGGCAGGCGAAAGTGAGTACCTTTAATCCAGGCTTCGGCCACAGGTCACAGCAGCACAGCAGGGGTGGCAGGCGATAGTGTGTGCCTTTATTCCAGACTTCAATCCACAGGTCACAGCAACTTCTTCGTGTTAGATATTGATTAACGACTCGAAGGCTTGCAGGGTCCCGGGGTCAGCAGGCCCCGAGACAAGACCTTTATAGTTCGTACCGTTCTGTTTCTCAGAAGATCAAGACTGACCCGGACTGACATTCAGTGTCTTTATATAGGCCTCGATTTAGAATTTCGTATTGCTTCATAATTTTCAAATAAAATACGAAATTAGAACATTTGTGAAGAGGTTCGCATAGAAATTTATAGAATTTTAGAAAAATAAAATATGACTTGTCACAATCCTTGACAATCAAAATTGTTTATAATAAGGAAAGACATAAATAATTTTAATAAAATTTAAAGAAGTGATCATCGAAAAGTGTAGAAAAGTACATTAAATATGTTGGAAAAACATATATACTATAAAACAACCAAAAATGAAGATATAGCGGTAAGTTTAAAGAAATATTCCCTAGCAACGTAGAAATTTTACAATAGAAAGTGTAAAAAAGAACATTTTGAGCTAAATAAGTAATCATAATAGTAAAATAGACAAGAATAAAAGTAAAATAAACATGAATACACTACAACTGTGATGTGATGTGATACAGCAAGTTAAGGCGAACACTTTAGAAGATAAATTTACGTTCAAGGGTCTATCTATCCCTAATGCTATTTTTTAATTAAATTTGACACAACATATAGGACAAGGTATTTCCATTACACACACACACATCTACCACTATTTATCAAAATCCAAGATCCAAATTACATAGAAATAATTTACCTAGATCATTTTGAATTCATATTTCATTCAATTAGGAATTGAACTAATTCTGCTGTAGGTAAATTACCTAATTACGTAATTTCATATTCATAGGAACATTATAGTTATTGATAACATTATACAAAGCTACTGTTATATTTTATCAATTTCATAATAACTCTATCATCCTATTACCTCAGTTCTATTTATAAGTTTAGACTGTAGTAGTAAGTGCAATTACGTTGAGAATGTTTACTACATTACATAGCCAGATTATTCTAAAAAAGTTATATATTCCGGCGAAAATAAAGAACCGAAGGAATTATTTTAAAAATAAATTCGAATCAAGAACTTTTTTAATTGGGTTCTGTTAGAGGCAGCGATTCGTTGATCTCAACCTCTCAACCACAAAACATTCGGACAATGGCTGGCTGCATGCGTTGCGTCTTCGCCTCCTTATATTTTTTATTTAACTTTTTTGTTGCCAATGGCAAAGGAAATTAGTGGCGGTTCGTCGACCTCACGCTCTGTCTATTACTCCTATTACATGCAATCATATAAGTAATAATACTGGCTGGATTTGGCTGCACAGAATCATATTTTTAATTTTGTACACCTGTGAAATAATTATAATAATCTGACACGCACGGCTGGGCTGATTTCGTATTTTGGTCTTAGTCAGATCTTCACTTGATTGAATGAGATTTAGGAATAGAACTCGTCATTTGTGTCTCTACCATAGAGTTATTTATCCTTATATTTCTGTGTTTATTAGGAATCTCTATTTATATTTGAGTGACTTCTTATCGCGAGTGTGCCAGTAGTGGGTTAAAAACGTTAAAATGGCTATTGACGATGATAACAACTAGAGTATTTGGCAATAAATTGATAAATCTAGTGGGTTACGATGTCCAAGAGGAGTAAGATGGAGGTCGGCTTACCCTTTTGGTAACCGAAAGTAGACAAGAAAAGCTCACCATTTGAACATAATTTTGTAATTTATGCAATAAAGTTTTAAAAACAAACTGATTATTCTGATTTCTGTGCTAGACAATGACTGCAGATACTATCTAATACATACATACATACATATTATAACGCCTTTTTCCCGTGGGGGTTGGCAGAGACTAGCGATATCAACTTGCTACGATCCTTACAGATCTCAGATCTTTAAAGATTAGATACTGTCTAATCTATAATAATATATAAAGATGAAGAGTTTGTATGTTCCTTTGAATCTGGAATTAGGTTTCGAAACATTATTTCTGATTCACATTCATAAGGAAGCTTATTTGAAATTCCGAAATTCTCACGGGAATGAAACCGCGTGGTGCAGATAGTACTTATTATAAAGCCCTAGGTGAAACCGCACAAGTGCTACCCCGGGAAACAAAGCTTTAGGGTATTGTTAGCTCTTCTATAATTACTAAGCTGAAACACGAACCTTTATATGAGAATATGAGTGAGGGTTTTACCCTATTTTTACAAGCTATTGTTGTTTTTAATACCAAACACGTATATTTTGCCTTCAGTGTCCAAATAAATCACTCTTTCTCTCTCTATGTAGTCGTATTTCGGATCTCATTACTGAGGTTCGTAGTCATTACGTGGTATGAAACTCACGCAATGTGTTTTTTGCTACCTGATAAATTCTGATAAAGCTGATTAGAGTGCATTTTCCTCACGATGTTTTCCTTCACCAACATCAAGTGGTGGTCTACGAAAACTACCATACATGAGTCGGATTGGTATACAAACTCATAAATAGAATTCAAACCTGGGACCTTTCCAATACAGATTGATGTTTTAACCACTCAACCATCACCACCGCCTTAAATATAAAAAAAATAATAAAACAAGCTTCTCGTGAGAATCGAACCCACTACCTCCAATGGACCACGGAGGCAGTTCTATTTACTAGACCTCTACAATCCAAACAAATTGGTCCAAGATAACTGTCTGTCGGTTCGTTGAGCATGCCGGCGAGCTGCGACTAGACATTGTCTTTGCTCATTCAACCGAAATTATTACATTTATTGTCTTTAGCTCATAACTCTCTATTTCATCTGTGGATGTTCTAAAGGACGTATATTTATGTAACAAATAAAAATTGCTAAGAAGTTGTATCTAATTATATAAAATCAAAGTTTTTATATATCACCAATTGCCGCCAAGACAATCAAATGTAATTATAACGACATTATCATTATTTTAAATCTGTCAGTGAGCATTTAGCAATTTGAAAATTATCATACACTGGACAAAAACTTACATCAAACAAAACAAAAATTAGCCATGTTTTTTGTATCTTCTTTCTGGGCTGCTACCAGTGGTATATAGCTACACCCTTTGGGGTTTTGTAGCAAATTCATCGTGCCTCCCAGTGCCTCACGACACGCCGAAAAAAATATACGACGAAAAAAGATAAAAAGATAAATGGTAAGAAAAAAAATATTTATTTATTTATCTCACATAATACTCATAGTCTTAGAACTATACACTTCACCAAACATACTACGCTTTTGCCTTGCAGTTGGGCAAAGATGGCTAATAAATAAATCATATATTTTCGTCCGTATTGTCTTCGCCAATCCATGCGTTACCACTAACAAGACGAACAGACAATCGACAAGTTACCTTATTACTTCAGTAATCGAAGCTGACAGCTAGATTGCAACATTACTCCTCTACTGCGTGATCGGTTAGACTCCCAGGGACAGTAATTACCGCCTACAGACGAAACTTTATTGGAAATAAACTACCTTATAAAATGTGGGGCAATTCTTTTCGGTGTTGGTACCAATTACTATTAATGGAAGACCGTAAGTGTCCGCCATTTAAAAACAAAGCTTTTGTTCTGCTCCCTAATATGGGCATGATTTTATATGGCTACCGATAGTTTTGTAAGTTTATTGCTGGGAGTTAGAATAGGAGGGAACAAAGAAACAAGGTTGGTTTTATTTTATGTCCGTAATAGAATCCATAAAGTCACCGATATGTTTTGGAGACTTGGTAACACGACATGCAAACATGTCCTGTATTTAAAATTAGAAATTGGAAATCCTTTTTATTCAAGCCTAGGATCCTGGCTTTAATAAAAATGATTTCCATTGAATAGATACCACCACAAAAGAATCACATATCTACACTAATTTTAAATACAGGACACGTTTGCATGTCGTGTTACTACTACTAGGTACCTACTGAAATACCTATACTAATATAATGTGGCCTGTGGTGTGGCCCTAGAATAGCACTAACCCATCTCTTCCCGTGGGTGTCGTAAGAGGCGACTAAGGGATTTAAAACACCGGAGGATGGGCAGCAGCATCTTTCCGCGTACTATGCCATCACACTGCGATCGCCAACCCGCCTGCCAAGCGTGGCGATTACGGCAAAACCCCCCATTGGAGGAGGCCTTTGTCCAGCAGTGGACGTCTTTCGGCTGAGCGAAGAATATAATAAAGCTGAAAGTGTTTTTGAACGCGCAAATCTCTGGAACCAACAGTTCGATTTGAGAAAGGCTAAAGGCTACCCAAAATCCTGAAATTGCCATGAGAACGAAGCCACAGGACATATACATACTATAAAATCAAAAAGTGCTACCAAACAGCAAGTCATGAAAGTCATTGACCTGACACCACAATTATTCATCAGTCCAATACTTAATCAAACCGTATTCCTATAATCTCAATAACTTTCACCAAAAATACTATAAGGAATCCAAAATTCTAAAGCAATTCCACAATAAACGCGAGTTCGTGTCGGAAAAAATACCGGATCAGGTACGGTGTGGTACCGCTTCTGTTCAAATGAGGATCATCAATCAAGTCTATGGATAGATAAGGCTGTGCGGGGAAATTGTAGGCTTCTTGACAGCAGGTGAAGCCTTGTTATTTGGTCGTTTGGTGGTAATGGGATACGTTTTAGTTATTTAAGAAAGTGCTGGTATGATTTAAAACTGATCTAAAAATATTAGCGTAGGTAAGTAAAATGTACTACAATGAACACAGTTAGATTTCTAATAAGGTTTTAGAAGTTTTATTTCAAGGAACCACATGACAATTCTTCTGTCTCATTTTTCTTTTGGCATTAAGTATTTCTAAAGGCAATAAAATGTTGCATCTAAGTAGTTCTTTATTACACAATACCGAAACTCTTCATAGTGTAAAACCATAAAATACATGAGTAAAATAACCCCGCGTGTATCTAGGTAATAAAATACCCTTCCTACAGGATAATCCACATTCTATATTAACAATCGCATGTTACTTCTTGTACTCACGGTACTCATATGTATAATGCATATCTATGATGCATGGCAAATAGACCAAATTTTACGAGGGACATGAAAATTGATATATTCAAATTAGATGCTAAAAAGAAAATTTATGAACCCATATTACCACCATACATGCATGCATGTGATGTTTTTAATTTGATAAGAAAAGATAGAGATTGATAATAGTATGATTGTTATTGAATTGAAAGTGATTAGTCGCCATTACCTTCTGTTTACCCCAAAGGTCGACTGTTAGATAATGATTATGCATTAAGTCCACCTATTGTGCGATTAATATTGTATTTGTGCAAAAAAGGTTAAATAAATAAATAAAAACACCTTCACACAAGCATATCTTCAGTTTTAGTTTTCAATTTATTCTTGTATTGCCACTGTACACACTATACTTATTAAAAATCCCTTTAAATTCCTGTTCCCTGATCTTCCCTGTTTCTGATAGAGCTAAAATTTTATCATCATCATTTTCCACCATTTTAACCATGTCCCATCAATTAAGCTAAAAAATATTATGCATACGTAACTCAGACAATGTAACGGAGCTGATCTGATGAAAGATGATGGATGGGAACTCTGTAATATTATGAAACGCCATCGAGTTCGGGCTAGTTTTTTCGTCTCCACAAGGACTTAGGCGAGTTAAATATATTTGAGTACCTACTTATTATGATCATTGTAATAAGATTATAGACTTAGGCGATTCGGCAGTAAATCATAATAAGGCTGACAAGCATAACAATTGCAATAAGAAGTCATCGGCAGACGAAGCGTGTCGGGTTATCCATGCGTTGCCTGCGTTCTCCTGCGTTACATCGTTTGTCTATGACAATGTATTTACATGTTTAATGATCTAGTTACCTTAAAAGGAAGTTTGTTAGTGAGCAGATTAATGTACGATGACTTGAAAACGAGGCGAAAGACTAAATACATAACAATTGTACCTGCTAGTGGTTAATTAACCAGTACAACATGGTGTTATTACCTAGGTATATATTATACCACTGCCTGAAGAAGATTGTAATCTACGCCGGCTTCTGAAATGCAGGAGTCATGGTCTTCATCATAAGCCACTTTACTTCATTAATTTGTATAAATAATGTATTATTGTAGGTAAATTGTTTACAAATTGAAAACTCTCATGATTTCCGACATTTCAAACATTTCAATCAAAAAATACTTCCTCACCTCACATATTATTTTGTTAAAGTTCGGGGTTGTTTCTCGTAGATTTTCCAGTAATCTGATAGTTTTCTTTATCTATTTATCGTTTGTTAGGAACTCTGAAACTTTCCCGAAATTCTCAAGAAAGCGAAGCCCCAGCTCATGTAACTATTGTCTACCAAATAAAGGATATAGTGCTTTCACCCCATTCTAGTGTAATTCCCTTCATTGTAACCACAAATTAATGACAGACTTACCCCGAGGACCTCAATGTGGTTTCACAATAATAACTATTGTTGCCGGAATAAAAACGATTTTCATTGTGGTTCATTTATTTGGAAGTGGCGATTATTTGATAAATGGGAAAATGTCTTGAAATTGTTCTTGTGATCTAATTAAATCTTTGACATAAATTAATTAACTATCGTGTATAAATGAGCCATACAAAATAAAATGATGCCGTATTTTCAAACGACTTGCAAAAGAAGGCGGTTGTCCACCACTATATGTATTTTTTATGTTCACTGATTTCGCCACCACTAGTGGATCGATTTTAAAAATTATTTCCGATGTGGTATCATTACCATCACGTAAGATTCAGTACATTTTCCACCTTGTGACTCGCAAAGTTAATATAATATCAATAATATGCTGTGCTTCTTCTCCATTTGCGCGTTGGAAATGTCAATAACTTAGAATTTAATTTGGATAGGTAATCACTTCCCGCTAAGTGATCTAACTGTTCCTGGGTTCATCGGTTTATAAGCATCTGTTGATCTGCCTCGGTCGGAGATCGAATTTTGAATAACTCGGACAATTAGTCCAACGAATACCTCATCTACTTTTAAATTAAAATATATAATTTGAAGATGATTTATTTTCTTTGAAAATCAAACATCGTCTTTTACGCAGTTTAGAAACTGATTACTACAGGCACTGAAATGTGTCTAAACTTAGCGGGAACAGCTGTTCTTTTGTGATAGGTTCTTTATATAATTAGAGCTGTCAGTGGTGAAACAACTAGAATTTGTTTCGTCTCATTTTCAGAAAATCCTTGAAACTTGCAACCCATTCGATTACTAACACTGGAAGAAATCCCTTTTTGGGATAAGTCCGCCATTGTACGCCTCTCTTTTTGTTTCACTGTCTTTTGTATTTTTCTTGTATGTATGTGCAATAAAGAGTTTACACACAAACACTTATTTCTTCCTTCTTCCAGAGGGAATGCATCTCAGTCCACATCGGCCAAGCCGGCGTGCAGATCGGCAACGCCTGCTGGGAGCTGTACTGCCTGGAGCACGGCATCCAGCCTGATGGACAGATGCCGTCGGACAAGACCCTCGGCGGCGGAGACGACTCCTTCAATACCTTCTTCAGCGAGACTGGCGCTGGAAAGCATGTGCCGAGAGCTGTGTTTGTGGATTTGGAGCCCACAGTCGTTGGTAAGAATTTGTTGGAACCTATCTGTGGCACTCTATTTATAAAAAAAAAGCCTTTGATAATGCCTTAAACATTTTTACGAGTCTAGATGGTGTAGACTACTTTATTCTAAACTGCATATTAAATGTGACTTTGATTGCCATTGACACACATCAATAAAATTATCGATAACTGTCGAAACCATAGACTTATTATATACTTTGGTACAATTAATACTATATAATTTACTTTATATAAGTAAGTTCTCATTCAAGGAAGGCCATCCATTTTACCGATATCAACGGAATCAAATTTATTAGGTACGCTACGCTACAAATGCTGCGTAAAATTACCATCATCGATTTTTTACTGAGTAATGTCAACGAACTAGATCTAGAATCTAGACAAGGAAATGGTCAGATAATTATGGTGTACAAAATGGCTTCTGCCTCGTCGGGTGTTGAACCCGCGACCATTTGTTACCGCCGACCGCTATTTCAGACCGGGCTATAGAGTCATTATCAGAACTGAAAGTGTCATTACTCATTTAAAAGTTTTGTTTCAAATGTCAATGAACTTTCGTAATTTTCATTTATCTACGAATTCCGGTTTGAATATTACTTACTAGCTGCGCCCCGAGGCTTCGCTGCCGTGGGAATTTCTGAATTCTGAATATACTTAGGTATATGAATAATTTTTCAAAGTTACAGAGATTAAAACGTTCAAACAAACAAATTCATTAGCTTAAGTAGATATACTATTGGATGCTCTAAAAAAATAGTATGTTCGTTATCTCCCTTCACACTGCACACACACACACATATTGCACACACATTTCACATTTTTGCTTCACATTGCATTCGCTTCCAACAATGAAATATGCAAGAGATTTTGCATGTTACGGTGTTTGAGGATGGAAATAAAAATCTAAGTTTATGATAGAAACTTAGTCACAGTCACGCTTGAATCAATCCACATCATAAATGCTTTCACAGACTTTTAAAAAGTTAATGCTAATAAAGAAATAAAAATAAAATATAAGTTCGTACTTCTTATTGCGTCGCGGTTTTCAGAAGTGAGTAATTAAAAAGGAAAAAAAAAACAAACAAATTAACGGGTAACTAAAAACTTCGGAAGTAAGTATGTATTGTAATTCTTCTTCTTATTTAAGAGCCGCGCTCTTGTCGGTGGAGTATACGCCATACTTCTCTGTTCTCGATTGTAATTACCGTACATTTATTATATACCTCTACTAAATCAATGGTAATGACAGTGTTAGCCATTACCTAAAGCACTTCACTCCATCGCTTCTATTCATAATAATCCTATAAAATGTTGTTAAAATAATATTCTTATTCATAATCGTTGCATCAAAATCTACATTCGGACTTGATGAGATGAGAGCCATCACTCATCGCTTTCAACGGAACAAAACTTACATTTGTTTTAACTTTCCAAAGCTTTTATTTTTAAAACTACTAACTGATGATATCTTAAGAGTTCTGGCTCCAAGTCTCTTAAAAAATTGCCCGTGCTGTTTGCCCTCAACTCTCAGTGTTAATTTTCTAAAAAATATATTTTTTCGCTAGTCTCTGCCGGGTAGGCACACGGGAAAAAGGCGTGATAATATGTATGTATGTATATTTTTCTTTGACCTAGATAGTTTGTGAATTTTTATCATAGAGCTGGAGTTACATGTATTTTGTTTTAGCTTTAGAATTTTTTTATTACAAGTTTGCAGTCATTGCTTTCTAAGTAATACCTAAACTTTCTGGAAAATTACTGTAGGATCGTAATTAAAAGATAAACGAATTATATATTTAACTAGCTTTCGCCCGCGTGAATTTCCCACGAGAACAGTGCTTTTTCCCGGGATGAAAGGTACCCTATGTCCTTCTCCGTACTTCCAGCTATGTGTATGCAAAATTGCAGGAAGATTGGTTCAGTAGATAAAGCGTGAAGAGGTAACAAACAAACAAACCAACAAACAAACTCACTTTCGCATTTATAATTTAGTTAGGATTATAAATTACGCTAATATTTCTCGTCGACGTCGATTAAATTTTGTGAATCTTCTTCCCTAGATAATAGTAGTTATAATTGTTATTCCAAATAATGGCAGAGGAAAGAAGTTTATAACATCGTATATTATATTTCCCCAAAACGATTGTATCCCAGACTCGGGGTCCTGGTCCGGGCTATCTTAGCTGGAACTTGAAAGGATGTAATTAAGATGAGTGGAGTGGCATGCACAGCATCTGTTTCAATTACAACCGCTGATACTTCGTCTGAAATGTGCTCTAAATAGTCATTATTTTAGATCTTGATTAAATTCCTAATTATAGCGTCTCTGCATAAAGACTCAGGCTATTTCCGATCATGATTTTTTTTTCCTAAATTACTTTTATGAATTTCTACATATAAATATCATCAATCAATATCAAACCCTCCGTATGAGTCTATGCGGGTTAATTTTCTAATTCAATGGTTTTTCCTTTAATTTAGATAATTTCTTTCAGATGATTTTAGTATGAAGCAGAGGCAGACTGCTAGTAGTTATTACATTGAATTGAGGCATTTAAAAATATTTTTGTTCTAAGTAGGTTAATTATGTTTCCAAATATTTATACAAGTAGAAATCCGTTTACACAGGTGTTGCTATGACGATAACATATTAATCAGCAAATACAATACAAATAGACTTTCCTACATGATTTCCATTAGTGATGTAGAGAGAGACGCAATATTCCCTAGGGGTGAGGCATAGGCAGATATTAATTAACTTAATTCAAAATTCTTACTACTACTCGTAAAATTACATCAGTTCCCTACCTTAAAATAAATTTATATTTACCTACTGGCTCGAATCATCACATTTCTAGAATTATTATTTTCGGTGTTTGGAATACATTTTAGTTATTAGTGTACAATACATGGACAAATTGAAATAATTTTCCGTGTCGTATGATAACATCAACATTAAATATTTGGTACAAATTCGAATCACGCTACTTCGATTTGGTGTATGTACTCGTATTATTGTGCTGAATATGTTTTCGAACAACGTAGATATGTGTTATTCATTTATTCCAAAAACATTTTCGTATAAAGTAAGAGGTCTTTTATGGTTCGCACTGTCAAAAATTATCAGATCTAATGTAGAGCTTAGCTTCTAACTCTTAACGCCCTAACGTGCCATTACTCACACAAACTCTACACCTTAGTCAAAATTATGTGGTTTTAGATTTTAGTTCATAAGTAGGTGATTGAAATTCTCCTATTTTAAAAGGGAAACTTTTACCCAGCAGAAGAACGATAAAGGCTAAAAAAAAAGTAAATTGACTACAACCGTACAGTGGTAAACAAATTCGTTTGATATATTTTTATGAAGCTATCACATCTCTACGTAATCTTTATATCTTTATTTTTTATGTTTATAACTATTGGTTTACTCTAAAGATAAATCTAAATAAAAATTAGTTCAAAAACTAAAACCCAACTACTGCACCCTAAAAAGCACGAGACAAGGAAAGCCGTGGTCGTATGTTATTGTTTTAGGTATTATTAGGATAGAAAACATACGACCACGGATTTCCTTGTTTCGTGCTTTTTAGGGTGCAGTAGTTGGGTTTTAGTTTTTGAACTAATTTTTATTTATATTATTTTGGCGATACTTTTTCGTGATCAAGTAAAGGGCAGATCATATTTTTTTACAAAAAAGAATTCTATTACTACTTATTAAACAAGCAAAACCGCAAGCAAAAGCTAATAATATATATATTTTTGAAATGTGCTAACTAAGCCCTTTCATTTGATACTACACACGGCATAATTAAAAAATATTTATTTTTTAGTTTATAACTTTATGCCCCCTAGAGGGCGCTGTTTCATATTTAAGATGACGTCACATAGCCTATAACCAGCGGACAACCAAGACGCTTCTAACGACACCTCATTTGTCCAATTCTGATAAGTAGTTTAGTAGCTAACAGATGAACATACATACATACATACATACATACATACATACCGGTCGAAATCATAACCCTCCTTTTCGCTTCGCCGTAGCAATTAATGGTAAAATGAGTTTTTATCTTCCCCAGATGAGGTCCGCACCGGCACGTACCGTCAGTTGTTTCATCCAGAACAGCTTATCACTGGCAAAGAGGACGCCGCCAATAACTACGCCAGGGGCCACTACACCATCGGGAAGGAGATCGTCGACGTTGTCCTCGACAGGATCAGGAAGCTCGCCGACCAGTGCACTGGACTCCAGGTAATCAGTCGCACGACTGGTATGTCTACTGATCCAACTAGTAAGATTAGTTTCATCAAGAGCAGCTCATTAGCAACAATGTATGTATGTCAACTGATCCAACTAGTGAGATTAGTGCCTAAGCAAGTTCGCAGAGTGACTGAAAGGTTCTAGTGAAAAGTGCCTTTCCATCAGTTCCGAATGGCAGACTTCCTTGTGACTTAATGCCATAAGGCCACCTATTGTTCAAGTCTTAATCCATACTTGATCTTGTTTCAGGGTTTCCTGGTGTTCCACTCGTTCGGCGGCGGCACCGGCTCCGGGTTCACGTCCTTGTTGATGGAGAGGCTCTCCGTCGACTACGGCAAGAAATCCAAGCTAGAGTTTTCCATCTACCCCGCGCCTCAGGTAAATAGTGACGACAGACGACAAATGTTGGTCCATCATGATTTAAAAAATTTAAATAGCTATTCCGACTCGACAAGAAGAAGGTAAATATAGACTGCGTTAAACTGGTCAATCCTAGAACTTAACTCAAGATTCCAAAACTTCCCATATCGTCAAATTTAAGTAAATTACGCATGTGAAATTTTAGGAATTCAATGTTACATTTTCCCATTAACTAAAAAAAATTGATGGTGGTGAGATAATGATTAGCTTAGATCGATAATTTTTTTTTAACTGTTTCAACTACAGTGAAACATAATCACCACAACCTAACAGAACAGTAAAAAAAAAAACAGCAAAAATAACAGTGGCCCCAGAATTATTCCTTTCGGTACACCTCAAATACACACAGAATTATCAAAAATTCTTTGATTCTCATATTACATTTTCCTTCAATTCAGGTCTCAACAGCGGTGGTGGAGCCATACAACTCTATCTTGACCACTCACACGACCCTGGAACACTCCGACTGCGCCTTCATGGTGGATAACGAAGCCATCTACGATATCTGCCGGAGAAATCTGGACATCGAGAGACCCACGTACACCAACCTCAACAGACTTATTGGGCAGGTACAATGTGTAGTCTAGCTATCATACAATAATCAAGACATGTTTTTTTATTGGATGATAGATAGAACCAGTGTAAGCTATTTCGAAGTCTAATTCTTTCTCTTTCATGTTAAAGAAATAAATAAGACACCAATTGAATGTTACCAAAGACAGGACACGAGGTTGCACGACTAAGCGACTGATGATGATGACATGATATTAACTACCGGCAACCGCTGCTGAAGGGGTGGCACATTTATATATAAGCCGATACATAATTCTTGGTAACGTTGATATCCAAGGAAAAGGAATACGATACAGACATTAAAATTTTAAAATAACTATTCCAGATCGTGTCCTCAATCACAGCCTCGCTCCGCTTCGATGGCGCCTTAAACGTAGACCTCACAGAATTCCAGACCAATTTGGTGCCATACCCCCGCATCCACTTCCCCCTGGCGACCTACGCTCCTGTCATTTCGGCTGAGAAAGCGTACCATGAACAACTGACAGTGGCTGAGATCACCAACGCTTGCTTCGAGCCAGCCAACCAGGTGAGAAACACACGAGCTCATCGACAACCTCCTGACGACCCACAGACTCCTGCGACAGTACTCATAGAAACCTGCTTGGTTACCTCAAAAACATCTGAGAAAAGTGTGACATCATTAATTCTGGTAGGTACCGAAGAAATTTTTCCATGAAAGTCCTCTTACTTTCGAGGAAGTCTCTTCGACAGCGCTCAGAAAAATCCCTAGCCAAATTTGGTGCCGTAGGTACTCTGCATCCATTTTTCTCTGGCGACCTACGCTCTACTACCCCTGTCATATCTACTGAAAAGGGTTATCATGAACTGTTGACTGTTGCTGAGATCACCAACGCTTGCTTGGAACCAGCCAACCAGGTGAGGATAAAGAAACTTCCTCTTAAACTGCTATCAGACAAAGCTCTACGTCGATGTTATAAATTGTAAACCTCGCGCCCACTTAAAAGTTACATAACATCCAACTAAACGCTAAAGTTAATGCTTGCTTACCTGCAAAACGGGGGAGAATCATAAGAGGAACTAGTCGTATGGGTAAGAAATATTAGGAACAATTGATTTGACCTTAAATTAACATGTTTTATTTATCTTTATAGATGGTTAAATGCGACCCACGTCACGGCAAATACATGGCTTGCTGCATGCTGTACAGGTAGAGTATGTTTATTTCTTTGAAATCCTATTATTTCTTGAAAGACATATATAGCTTATCAAATAAAATTGAGTTTATATAGTGTCACTAGATCACATATAAAATATTTACGTATCTTATTGCAGAGGCGATGTGGTACCAAAAGACGTGAACGCTGCAATCGCGACCATTAAGACAAAGAGAACCATCCAGTTCGTAGACTGGTGCCCCACAGGTTTCAAGGTATTCACAATTTTGTTATTTATTCCCAGCCTTTCATTATTCCTTATAGAGTTATTACTTCAACCCCCAAGGCGATGCTACGCCTCGTTCCCGTATCGATTAGACGGGCAAAACGCTGTACCCATTGATTCAAAGAAGATAAGCCTTCTAGGGTTAAATACACCTACGATTTTTCCCCGCGATAATAGGCAGGCTAGACCTCAACTTCCTACGATCTTAAAGATTCTGGCTAGTTCTTTCCCTTCGTGTTTCGGTGCAACATCTTACTATGTATTATGATTCCAGGTGGGCATCAACTACCAGCCGCCGACGGTGGTGCCGGGCGGAGACCTCGCCAAGGTGCAGCGCGCCGTCTGCATGCTGTCCAACACCACGGCCATCGCTGAGGCCTGGGCCAGGTCAGTTCATCATCCTCAAAGCATATTAGTCTACTGCTCAGAATAAGTCTATTCTATTCGCACCATTTTCCACGATCAGTACCTATATACCGCTGAGATAATCGTCCGTCCTTTCGCAATAGTTTCTTCACACCTTCTTCGCAGTAGGTATCTTTTTGTAGATAGAGTCAAAAGCCCGAAAAAAGAAGCAAAAAGGTGATTAACTCTGCTACTTCCCGCGCGTATTAGATCCACACGATCAAAGAATGCCACATGCATGAATTGACTGTTCAGTTTTTGTCATACCTCTCTATATTCGTGTTGCTTTATATCTCCAACATCTTTTCCCTGGCATCATGTTTAGACCACTTTGACCCACTGGCTTCCCCCTTTTCGAGCCATTCTTTACGATCAGTGCCTTTACGATCTGTGCCTACACCACAGATGATCTGGAGTTCGATTCGCAATGCATGGAATTTATTCAATCAGGAGTCCGAATCCGAAGCTGGGATCTTTCGACCATAGTCTTAACCACACTTCCACCACCTTAAAGCCTATTTATTCTTGCAGACTGGACCACAAATTCGACCTGATGTACGCGAAGCGCGCGTTTGTCCACTGGTACGTGGGGGAGGGCATGGAGGAGGGGGAGTTCTCGGAGGCGCGAGAGGACCTTGCGGCGCTCGAGAAGGACTACGAAGAGGTGGGGGTCGACTCCACTGAGGGCGAGCTTGATGAGGACAACGAGTACTAGAGTCAAGAGTTTAAAGAAGGGGGAAACTGGCCCGAAGTAACGCTGACCTTGATAGCGACCCGAAGTCGATCGTGGCATACACTAGACAGCGTCATTTATACGTTCATTCACACCCGCTGTCGCCAACTGTTGAAGCTTTGCACATGAACATATACCTATGTGATCGAAGGGAATTAGGGTTTGAACGTCCATTTCCCCCGAAAGACCACATCCCTTAAACGGCAACATCCCTAAACGGCCATTTCGAATGACCACATACTTGAAAGGCTACATAACTTGAAATTACCAAATAAGGGTTATAACTAAAACATAACTAAAGTAACAATGGATACTTTTCAACTAAATACGCAGCGGCGAAAATATAATCAAGCTAATTTTGATTCGGACCATCTTTCCCCTAACAAGTATTCAATTTTTGACAAATTGGACTTATTTCGGGTCCTATGAGTCAAAATGCGTTAATATGATCGCCATTGTGAATTTTCCCAACTTTTTTTACATGTGAAAAATCTTCACAATGGAAAATAGGCCTTAACTTTGAATGGGATATGAATGTTACATTAATATTTTTTAATACATGAATCATAATAGCAAATCGTGAATTTAAGGATAGATACTTAATTTTAACAAGTGTTTCGTTTAGTGACATTTTCATAAGATTAAAATGGGATTATATAGTACCTAATAAACACACTCAAAAATGTGATCGAAAATTGTGTATATTGCCGGTTTCCTGATCTTTTACAACGCTGTCAGTTTAAAACATACTATTTAATAAGTTTATAATAAAATAATTGTGAGAGTGAAGAGTGAAAGGTAGCTTGATTAACAGTACAAACTTTAAAAAAAAACTTTCATCGCTGAAATGTAAAGTTTGTGTATCTGTAACTATAATGCATTTATTAATATAATTTAATTAATTAAACGTGATTACTACTGTAATTTCGGATTTAAGATAACAATTACGATTGTAAGGTAATTCAATGAGAGTTTTATCTTGTGCTTCGAATAACCATTTGTAATAATTTATTTTTACTGCACATAAACGTTTTACACTTAGATACATTTTGTTGTTTTATTCGATAATTTATCCAAACCTAGACAACCATATAATCTATATATATAATAAAACAGTAAAAATATTTTGTCTGTACATTTAGTATTTTTGACTGAAATGGATAGAAGGACAAAAAGAATAATAGAAAGCAAAAAACATTTTTTTTTTTCTGTCTCGCTGTCTGCTGCATGTATGTAAGCGTTTCACGCAAAAACTACTGGACGGATTTGAATGAAACTTTTTTTGTTGTATAGCTATTAAGCCTGGGCAACATATAGGCTATAATTGATTTTGAAAACTGGAACACCTGATGAAGAACCTTAACAGAACAGCTAAACTATAAGAAATATGGCAATGGTACCTTTGCAAAAGTTTATCAATCTGATGAGCATTTTCTGTTGACGTATAAAAATCGAAGATCAGGATCATCTGATGAAGAATTCCAAGAGACCAGCTACACTATTACATATGGAAATGGCGCCTTAGCAAAAGTCGTTCAACCTGATGAGCATTTTCTGCTGACGTATAAAAATTGAAGATTATGGAACATCTGATGAAGAACTCCAAGAGACCAGTTACTCCATAAAATAAATGGAAATGGGGCCTTAGCAAAAGTCGTTCAACCTGATGAGCATTTTCTACTGACGTATAAATAGACAGGACACGGGATAGGACAAAGACGGACTCGGGTTGGAAGTGGTTGTACACGGGAAATTGTAGATAACGAGCAGACGAAGATCGTTTATTGAATGAAATATCACTTTTGATTCATTTTAACACCGCGACTACGAGTACCTAATATATTCCCACGGGACACGGGATAACCAAATGGCTGAAATTTTGAGTACTGGAGTTTACTACAGTTTGGAACACAAAAATATTTTTCATCTTAGCAAAACTCAGGCGGTAGAAGCCGCGGGCAACAGCTAGTATCATATAAAATATTTAAAAAAACGCTGACTAATTGATCTATCAAAGAACCGAGATTAAAAAAGGAGTGGAAGATGAAACCGCTGAACGTAAAAACGTGTAATTTTAGTAAATGAGCATAAGAAAATTTGAAAAATAAGGATAAAGGAGTGATAATCGACATTCTGCGGGCGAAGCTGCTGGCAAAAGCTTTATATAATTTTCAGAAGGCGACCGCTACTTTTAAACAAAACAACAAGATATAGGTACCAATTTTATTTATACAAAATATCAAAAACTGGTAAAACAATATTTGTATCTAAATAATTTTAACATGTACTTATTTACACATTGACTATACCTTCGACTATTTATTACCATAAATTTGTAAAAAAAATTATCTATGTTTAATTTTAGTTCTACTTAAAATATGGTGTCTTTTTCTTTTGATTCAAGTCTTCCATAGGCGCGCCGAACACTGTATTTTGTGGGTATTAAAAGAGACCGAGGTGCAACGCTGGGCTCTGTAACGTTCGTTCGAGAAAAGTCTGCTCGAGTTTGAGGACCTCGCCTTGATGAAGCTTAGACCTCTGAAGTGTGGTTAAGAACCCACGAATATTTTTTTATGGACTGCAACTATTAAGGTAAGTACATTATATTTACAAACTTTTAACCTACCCACATATTTACTTGCCGTCACGATAAAAACTAATATGACGATAACATTCGCAAAAATATCGTTGAAGACTTAAAAAATACAACAATCAAAGTAGTTTATGACTATGGTCAAATTATACTACCAATCTGGCGGAAAAAACTCGCAATCGCAAATTTTGCAAAAAAAAATCTAGCGTTAAAAAAATCTTACTTAGTCAGTTTTCATTATTTAAAAATAGTTTTTATAAATTCGATGACATTATAGCATAATCACACATACAAAAATATGAAAAGCGTTATAAGTATATTAAATAATGTCTTTTAAAATAATTGCACGTAAAACATGACCCTTGCATTATAGCAATGCATTGCATTTTGTAAATAAGTAGTACGTACTTTACCTAATACATTAAAACATGATTAGACTATTCACAACAGTTGAGATTGGTGTTCTCTCTCTCAGCCGAAAGACGTCCACTGCTGGACAAAGGCCTCCCCCAAGGATTTCCATAACGACCGGTCCTGCGCTGCCCGCATCCATGCGCATCCCGCGACCTTCACCAGGTCGTCGGTCCACCGAGTGGGAGGCCTGCCAACACTACGTTTTCCGGTTCGTGGTCGCCACTCGAGAACTTTTCTGCCCCAACGGCTATCTGTTCTACGAGCTATGTGCCCCGCCCACTGCCACTTAAGTTTCGCGATTCTGCGGGCTATGTCGGTTACTTTAGTTCTCCTACGGATCTCCTCATTTCTGATTCGATCACGCAGAGAAACTCCGAGCATAGCGCGCTCCATCGCCCTTTGGGTGACCTTGAGCTTCTTAGAGCTAGAGATTGGTGTTACCAATACAAAACTAAAATGATAAACTTTATGAAATAACTAAAAAAATAGAGAATTTATGTGTGTATTCATAATGGCAATTGCACGGTATAGAGGTATAAAACTTTATACCTAATAAAATGTTACCTAACATTAAAACAGTCAATCATTAAGAGATCGGGTAAATTGTAATAATGTGATTCTTCCCACTTTTACCAGCATACATTTATTGCTTAATACACCCGAAACTATTAATTTCGTAACTTAATATATAAAAAAATATTTAAAAAAAAATTGTGCCAAATATAATTTCAATGTGCAAAGTTTCAAGCTTAGCAAAAACACTCCAACATAATAGCTAGATTCTGCACCTTATCACTGAGGTTTATAGTTACATTTCGAGAGCCATCCATCATGGCTCTCAATTAAAGTTTAAATCGCGCCTTCGCCTTAGCGCTCATTTATGTATACATTTTGTTACTACTTTGTATGTTATTTTCTATAAATGGTGCAATAAAGTGTTGATCTATCTCTCAATTAAAGTTGCTAAGTTCACATGCGTAAATATACACGTGATGAATTATCGAGCCTAAAGCGGATAAATATATATGAACTTGTTTTCTGATATTTGCTTGCGGTTCTAGGTATGTTGAGCTTGTTATTTTGTTTTGACACAAGCTTGGCGTTGAGCAGCTATTCACTTATTTAACATGGAATAAACGGACCAATACTTTGAACAGTATTTTACAACGAAGTACATTATAACTTTAACATGCGCAAAGTAACTGTAAATAACTATCTTGTAACAATAAAATCAAACCGGCAATTCAACATTACGACTACTATACATAAAGGTATACTTCACTAACCGCTAGTCGGGTTTCTGTTTCGTGTCATGCGCCACATTTTGGTGGTTATTGGGAACCACATTTTGGCGGTTTATGGGAACCACGCAGTACCGCGGGAACCAGCCGCGTGGCCCGCGGGAATCCCCTGAACCTATTACCTTCTCGCCGAATAGCCAGTGTCTGAAATTAATAAAAAAAAATATATAAGTATAAAATGAATATTGTTTTGCATTTAAAAAGGAATGGAGGGAAAATACCAAAGCTAATTTTAAAGAACAAATAGATGATAGCAATGACTAACTAAAAATAAAATTCCGAAATAGAGGAGTTGCTAAAAGAGCCGAACATACTGGCCATGATTAAATCACAGAAATTACAGCATCAGGTATTATGCATGATTATCGTGGTGTTAGGCAGGCGCCCAGTCGGGCGTTCCTGATATCGCTGGAGCGACACTGAGGAGGCTGATATCTGCGTGAGCTGGGTAGGCACCTGGCGACCCACCGCAGAATAGAAGTCTATAGTGCTCTCTTGTTTCGGAGGCCAAAATTAATATTTCATCCATGCCATTGGGAAAACTGGCTGCCAACCACCGTACGTTTTAATAGACACTTCTTGACATACGACCAAGCTGTGCAGCCAACTTCCTGCGGTGGTGTTCCCGAACCGATACGACATTGGAACCTTCAAAAAACAAGTCTACATCTTCTCGAAAGGACGGCAACACTCTTGTGATACCCCTGGTGTTGCAGTAGTCTATGGGCAGTGGTGATCGCTTACCATCAGGTGACACGTTGCTCGTTTGCCGCCCTATGTAACTTTTTGTACCAAATGTGAGGGTAACATCAATCAATTGTATCAAATGTGAGGGTGACATTGTCAAAATTTACATAACCCTCTTTAAAAAAATTCAAATAAAAGTAAGGACGAACTTCCTCTGGCGTGTCACGTGAACGCTTCTCTTGCTTAGGGATATCTGTTCTAGCTAGGAAGGACACATCTAAACTAGTTAGGATAGCAATCACTAATTTCCTCTGTCGTGTCACGTGAACGCCTCTCTTGCTTCTGTGATATCTGTTCTAGCTAGGAAGGACACATGTAAACTAGTTAGGATAGCAATCACTAATTTCCTCTGTCGTGTCACGTGAACGCCTCTCTTGCTTCTGTGATATCTGTTCTAGCTAGGAAGGACACATGTAAACTAGTTAGGATAGCAAACACTAACTTCCTCTGCCGTGTCGCGCGGACTGCGTCGCCGGCTCTTGCTTCAGGGATATCTGTTCTAGCTAGGACATGTAAACTAGTTAGGATAGCAATGACTAACTTCCTCTGTCGTGTGACGCGGATGCAGTCGCCGGCTGCGAGCGGCAGCCGCGGCTCGTCGGAGCAGGGCGCGGCCAGCGCGGCGCGCGGCGCGGCCAGCAGCGGCACCCAGCGGCCCGAGTACGGGGACACCGCACTTGCTTCTGGGATATCTGTTCTAGCTAGGAAGGACACATGTAAACTAGTTAAGATAGCAATGACTAACTTCCTCTGTCGTGTGACGCGGATGCAGTCGCCGGCTGCGAGCGGCAGCCGCGGCTCGTCGGAGCAGGGCGCGGCCAGCGCAGCGCGGCGCGGCCAGCAGCGGCACCCAGCGGCCCGAGTACGGGGACACCGCACTTGCTTCTGGGATATCTGTTCTAGCTAGGAAGGACACATGTAAACTAGTTAAGATAGCAATGACTAACTTCCTCTGTCGTGTGACGCGGATGCAGTCGCCGGCTGCGAGCGGCAGCCGCGGCTCGTCGGAGCAGGGCGCGGCCAGCGCGCGCGCGGCGCGGCCAGCAGCGGCACCCAGCGGCCCGAGTACGGGGACACCGCACTTGCTTCTGGGATATCTGTTCTAGCTAGGAAGGACACATGTAAACTAGTTAAGATAGCAATGACTAACTTCCTCTGTCGTGTGACGCGGATGCAGTCGCCGGCTGCGAGCGGCAGCCGCGGCTCGTCGGAGCAGGGCGCGGCCAGCGCGCGCGCGGCGCGGCCAGCAGCGGCACCCAGCGGCCCGAGTACGGGGACACCGCACTTGCTTCTGGGATATCTGTTCTAGCTAGGAAGGACACATGTAAACTAGTTAAGATAGCAATGACTAACTTCCTCTGTCGTGTGACGCGGATGCAGTCGCCGGCTGCGAGCGGCAGCCGCGGCTCGTCGGAGCAGGGCGCGGCCAGCGCGGCGCGCGGCGCGGCCAGCAGCGGCACTCCAGCGGCCCGAGTACGGGGACACCGCACTTGCTTCTGGGATATCTGTTCTAGCTAGGAAGGACACATGTAAACTAGTTAAGATAGCAATGACTAACTTCCTCTGTCGTGTGACGCGGATGCAGTCGCCGGCTGCGAGCGGCAGCCGCGGCTCGTCGGAGCAGGGCGCGGCCAGCGCGGCGCGCGGCGCGGCCAGCAGCGGCACCCAGCGGCCCGAGTGCACGGGGACACCGCACTTGCTTCTGGGATATCTGTTCTAGCTAGGAAGGACACATGTAAACTAGTTAAGATAGCAATGACTAACTTCCTCTGTCGTGTGACGCGGATGCAGTCGCCGGCTGCGAGCGGCAGCCGCGGCTCGTCGGAGCAGGGCGCGGCCAGCGCGGCGCGCGGCGCGGCCAGCAGCGGCACCCAGCGGCCCGAGTACGGGGACACCGCACTTGCTTCTGGGATATCTGTTCTAGCTAGGAAGGACACATGTAAACTAGTTAAGATAGCAATGACTAACTTCCTCTGTCGTGTGACGCGGATGCAGTCGCCGGCTGCGAGCGGCAGCCGCGGCTCGTCGGAGCAGGGCGCGGCCAGCGCGGCGCGCGGCGCGGCCAGCAGCGGCACCCAGCGGCCCGAGTACGGGGACACCGCACTTGCTTCTGGGATATCTGTTCTAGCTAGGAAGGACACATGTAAACTAGTTAAGATAGCAATGACTTCCTCTGTCGTGTGACGCGGATGCAGTCGCCGGCTGCGAGCGGCAGCCGCGGCTCGTCGGAGCAGGGCGCGGCCAGCACCCGGCGCGCGGCGCGGCCAGCAGCGGCACTCAGCGGCCCGAGTACGGGGACACCGCACTTGCTTCTGGGATATCTGTTCTAGCTAGGACATGTAAACTAGTTAGGATAGCAATGACTAACTTCCTCTGTCGTGTGACGCGGATGCAGTCGCCGGCTGCGAGCGGCAGCCGCGGCTCGTCGGAGCAGGGCGCGGCCAGCGCGGCGCGCGGCGCGGCCAGCAGCGGCACCCAGCGGCCCGAGTACGGGGACACCGCACTTGCTTCTGGGATATCTGTTCGCGAGACATGCGAGTGCACGCTGCCGCGCGCGATAGCAATGACTAACTTCCTCTGTCGTGTGACGCGGATGCAGTCGTCGCCGGCTCGTCGGAGCGAGCCAGCCGCGGCTCGTCGGAGCAGGGCGCGGCCAGCGCGGCGCGAGCGGCAGCCGCGGCTCGTCGAGGCAGGGCGCGGCCAGCGCACCCAGCGGCCCGAGTACGGGGACACCGCACTTGCTTCTGGGATATCTGTTCTAGCTAGGACATGTAAACTAGTTAGGATAGCAATGACTAACTTCCTCTGTCGTGTGACGCGGATGCAGTCGCCGGCTGCGAGCGGCAGCCGCGGCTCGTCGGAGCAGGGCGCGGCCAGCGCGGCGCGCGGCGCGGCCAGCAGCGGCACCCAGCGGCCCGAGTACGGGGACGCCGCACGGTACGGCCGCGAGCGGAGGCGCTTCTCTTGCTTCTGGGATATCTGTTCTAGCTGGGAAGGATACATACGAAACTAATACTACTGAAATACATCGATCGCCATGGCTTAATCCTAACTTCCCAATCCTAACTAATATTATAAATGTGAAAGTGAGTTTGTTTATTTGTTTGTTTGTTACCTCTTCACGCTTTATCAACTGAACCAATATTCCTGAAATTTCGCATACACATAGTTAGAAGTACGGAGAAGGACTTTTCTTACTTTTGTACTTTTCATCCCGGGAAAAGGCACGGTTCCCGTGGAAAATTCACGCGGGCAAAGCCGCGGGCGAAAGCTAGTATAATGTAAAGAAAAGTAAATACATGGTGTTTGAGTCCGACGGAGCTAAATGTCCACCTAAACTTGCTTCTGAGCTATCTGTTCTATCTGGGAAGGACACATACTATACATCTACGTATTATCTCGCGTCTTTTGACGACCTCCATGGCCCAATGGTCATCAAAATCAAAATCTTTACTGAAACCAGGCCTACAAAGAAGACACTTTTTCAAGTTGATAAATAATTATATAATAATAACAGTGTATTATAAGTCATAAAGCTTAAAACTACTAGCATTTCGAAAGGACCACTGCTGAGAAGAAATGCTGCAAGAAACTCATGAAATGGAAGTCCCAGGTTCGATCTCCGGTTGGGTCAAGGTGAAAAATGATCTTTTCCAGATTTATCTGAGTCTAGGTTTTTATCTATATGTGTTTGTTAAAAATTGTTATGTCTACTAACTTACTCCCATAGATGAACCCATGATAGGATACTTCCCATAACACAAGTCTCGAACTTACTTTAGGGCTAACTCAATCTGTGTGATTTATCCGTATATATTTATTACTAGCTGTCGCCCGCGGCTTCGCCTGCGTGAGTTTCGCTTAGATGAAAAATCTCTCTTGGAGCTTTTCATCAGATGTTCCAGATCTTCAATTTTTATACGTCAGCAGAAAATGCTCATCAGGTTGAACGACTTTTAATGAGGCGCTATTTCCATATATGTTATGGTGTAGCTGGTCTCTTGCAGTTCTTCATCAGATGTTCCAGATCTTCAATTTTTATACGTCATCAGAAAATGCTCATCAGGTTGAACGACTTTTGTTAAGGAACCATTTCCATAATTCTTATAGTTTAGCAGTTCTGTTAAGGTTCTTCATCAGGTGTACCAGTTTTCAAAATAAATTATAGCCTAAATGTTGCCCAGGCTTAATAGCTATACAACAAAAAAGTTTCATTCAAATCGGTTCAGTACTTTCGGAGATTAGCGTGATCATACATACAGACAGACAGACAGACAGATAAGAAATTCCAAAAAAAATTTTTTGCTTTCTATTATTCATTTTAAGTGTCCCTCTATCCATTTCAGTCAAAAATACTAAATGTACAGACAAAATATTTTTACTGTTTTATTATATGTATGTATAGATAATTTATCTACATTTATTATTTTGCGTCTTTCCTAAAGAAAACATTAAATAATATAATTTTTTCTCTCACCGTAAGGTCATATTCTCCGCAACCTTGTCTGATCGGCCAGCGCAAACCGTCGTGACGCGAGAAGAACACCATTTGGAAATTCTTCTTCTTCCCCAGATCATACGGGAACACAAAGGGAGGCAGCCCTTGTTCTTGATGGCGACACACGGCCTTCTCCATTATCCAGTCTTCGATTGTGGTCTGGTTTCTCAGGATGCTACGGATCTGATATTATAGAAAACATGGCTAATTTGAAAAACCTTGAATTTATGTATTATGTCCTCAAAATTTAAGTTTGAATTTTGAGGAGGGAAGGGAAGTGAAAGAGTGCGAAAGGGAAAGGGAGTGAAAGAAATGAAAACAACATCATGCTAGAGGCTTTAGCTGGAATATCAAATACCTGGAAGTACAGCAGAGTCCCAACCGCCAAAACCACGCCGATAGCCATCCCAATGGCAAGTAGCGTTAGCAAAAGAGTGGTCAGAGTCATGTAGATCATGGGTTCCTTTCCCGTGCCATTGTGGATGTACCACACACGGTGTATGGCATGGTAAATGCAGATTGATAACACCTATGAAGAATTTTGGATATAAGTAAATTAATTTTGTATTTCATTTTATATTTTATATTATGATAAGACCAATAAAAGGTTATTCTTCTATAGTAATAGTCATTTTTTTTATTGAATGTATTAATTACATTGGTACATATCAGATGTTTCTCAAGTTGCCTAAAGGCTCTGACATGACTTGTCAACTACTGCCATCTAGCTGCAATAGTTGTATACACATTACTAAATAGTCTGCTAATGTGCTAGTTTCCTCACGATGTTTTTCTTCACCAAAAGTAGGTGTGCAAAGAAAATGAACGTACATGAGTCAGATTGATCTTCAAACAGAGGTACAGTCAGTTACTGATAAACCTGACCGAGACTGAGATAGGGGTATGGTTCCTCTGCAGCTGAGTGTACATGTCGGGCTACACCTGGGATTCGAACCTGCTCTCTTTCTAACGTAAGACGAACATGTAGTGTATGTCTAAATAAATACTTGCAACTTACAATGGAAGCTTGAAAACAGCCAAGAACAGCTATGAAGAGAAACTTAACAAAATATGAGTGGTTGTTGTGGCCCACGCAACAGTTGATCCACGGACAGTGGTGGTCCAACTTCAACACACATCGACCACCTGTTGAAATACAATATTTTATAATACTTATCTCATAAAGATGAATGTTTTGATATGTGTATGAAATCATGAAAAAAATACGTTACATTTACTACAATGATGAGACCTTGGTGCTTTGTAGCCTTCACACACATGACAGAACTGCAAGTACTGGGTGTCTTCTTCTTTTTCCTGAAACAATATATTATGAAACATATCTGTAAAACATGCATTTAAGATTTCAGTTAATCCATTCAGTATTAGTGCAGTGATGTGACCAAAAATTTTAAGAACCTAATTAAAGTAAATACAAATTAATACTAACTGGTTTCCATCCCAAGGGCACAAATCCTGGGCCTTCCAATAAAGACTGCAGGAAATAATACAAGGTTGAGGTAGCTAAAACCAAAAACACTGCGGCATGAAGAGCACCACCAGGTGTTTCTGTTGGGGGCCACCACATTCCTATTAGATGGACCATAGCCCATGTTATAAGTTTAATTATTCCTAAAAAGAAGGAGTACAATTATTTTTATAGAGTAACTTTAAGATAGGAGAAACAGAAAATTGAGATACCGGTGTCTAATCTATTTATTACCTACCTAAAACCGCTATTGGTCCCCAATGGCACAACCTTCTTATCGGTGAGGAAGCCATGCCTACCACTTATATACACTACATCAATTATACTAAAAAGACTAGGAAAACATTGATTTATCACCAAATTAATACAAAAATATTGCAATAAAATAAACACTCGAAGAAAACACCTCACTTCTATTCTGTGATTTTATTTACTTATCTGACCTTATTTTCACTATGTGACATTATGATTTGACACATTCATTTGTCAGTTGTCTCAATGACGGTACATTTTTCAAGTAAACGCAGTTCAATAAATTGAATGTGTACATCCAAGAGGTGTTGTTCTAGAGATGGGCGCTTGGATAAATTTCGGGAAGGTAAAAATGGGAAAGAATGGGTAGAATGGGTAAAAATTAATTTATACCCATTTATACCCGATATTTTTTATTTATACCGGGAAGAAATTAAAATGAAAGTAAATTATCCTTATTTTCTTTAATACTGATAAAATAATAATTAAAGTATAAATATTAGGTGTGTTTTGATTATAAGGAAGATAAATTACTAGTTGTTTTCGGTTCAAATATTAAAAAAACAAAAACATATGTATTCAAATAATATTTTGAAAATAATGATGCATATTTAGTATATAGCTGTTTAAAGTAGAATCAACAAAAAATCAAAACATCTTCAATTGTATTATAGACTATTGCCCGCGGCTTCGCCCGCGTGAATTTCCCACTGTAACAGTGCTTTTTCCCGGGATGAAAAGTATCCTATGTCCTCAGTACTTCTAACTATGTGTATGTGAAATAGAAAGATTGGTTGAGTAGATAAAGCGTGAAGAGGTAACAAACAAACTCACTTTCACATTTATAATATTAGTTAGGATTTGGAGGTAACTTCGCAATATTTTTCTATCGAGAAAATTTTATGCAAGCGTGTTTTTGAGAGAGTTAGTAATTAAGTTGGCTGACATTTGTGTACGGCGGGCCTTACGATTCGATGATCGCCTAGCTGTTTAATAAATTCCGGCATTTGGCAAACTTGTTCGTCGCCCCGGCATAACATTTATTGTCTAAAAACCAGTTGTCTGCAAATGAGTCAGAATAAAGATACCTATCAGGTCTTTTTGTAACCAGAACGTAAATTGTACACTTTATAAGTACTTTTCTACACAGTACGTAATTTAAAACTAAATATGTGCTTAAACACTTTATTTCATAATAAATCTTAACGATGTATTATAAAATATCGTAATTACAAACATTTTAATTGATTTTAATTTTTACCCGGTATAAATTAAAAATTCCTGGAAAAAATGGGTATAAATGGATAAATTTCCGAGTCTCGGAAATTTATCGGGTAAATGCCCATTGTTTCCAAAACTGACTTAAAAAGAGGTGTTTTAAAAGTATAGTAGAGGTGTTTAAAAGTATAATGTGTTTTTTGCACATAAATATTTTCTTTATAATTCTAAGTCTGATTTTTGGAGTAGTAGTGGCATCATGGTTATCCTTGGGGGAGGCCTTTGTCCAGCAGTGGACGTCTTTCGGCTGAGAGAGAGAGAGAGAGAGAGAGTGTGGCATCATGGCAGCTAGATATATAGATTACAACGATTACAACCAAATGTATACTGTTTTGAGACTGTTATAAGCTAATGAGCCGCCATTCGCTAAATTAATAATTTAATTTTATAAAGTTTAATAATAAGTGCTATAAAACACAAACAAATAGAAGTTACAGAACTCATTTCAGCAATCAATATCATTAAATAATAGTAGGTATGTAGGACAATGAAACATGAAAGAAAATTATATTTATAAAAATTATGGCTTGATTTCTATTGCTAAGCCCTATGGATATGAAAAAATGAAATGTCATCTTATGTCAACACCGGCTACCACGTCACGCAGGCAGTTGTCACATCGCGATATTTTTGTGGCTCTTTAGGGTGTGTGCATTCTTATGTGTTGTGCTACTTATGTGGATTATTAGGTGATATTCTTCTTTTTAACGGGTAAATATTTGTTAAAATATTAATTCCTATTATATGTCCAAGTACGACAATATACTTCGTTTGCTGTGTGTGATTTCTACCCACCGTTTCTCTGCTCATAGATTGCCCGCCGGTGACTGTAATTTTATTGTAATTGCTTGTTCTTAACAATTTTGTGAGAAAATACACAGAACATTATAGTGAACATCGTTTGATGGAGGTTTCCTGCGTAGAGAGCTCTTGCCTCAGTCACAATTTAAGTGGAAATATCACGCGGTACTTGGAGGACTTGTGTCAGTTGTACGTGCTGGATTCTCGTGCACTTTTCATATGTATGCGCTTTTCTCTTTCCAGATAGTGAGCCTAAACCGCCAAGATGCCGAAATCGGTGAGTTTCCTATTTGTTTGTTATGAATGGTTAGGTAACGCGCGTACTATGAACAAACGTTTGTTACTCGCGTTGTATGCGTGATTTTGCTGATTTCACCATCGCAATGTGCTCAAACGACACATTAAGTCAATGGACAAACAGTAAAATTTTCTAATTACTGTATACCATTGCACAGCAACCACCTCTAGCCTGTTACAAAGACCAATTTAATTTCATGTGATTACATTAAATATGTTAAAAGTAAAAGTGTCTTGTTAGAAGTGTCTCATAGCTAACATTATAGGTTATCAGCAAAGTATAGGAGATAAGGTGATACAGTCATTTCAGATTATGTCATCTTAGTAGGAAAAAATTAGAAGTGTTTAGATAAATTCAAGCTATGCTCTAGATCTGAAGCTGCTTTATTCATATTATTTAGCTTATTATTTTGATATTTCAAGTATTATGATGTCATATTTTCACACCTAATTTTATTTCAGGTTAAAATGTGATAATTTTGTGTTTTAGTTTAAGGGATAACTTATAATTATACCTTTTAGTAATAGCCTTACTGCCATGACTCCAGTGATCTTAAAGTTCACTGGTAATGAGGGCACATGGAAGGCCTTCAGTTGCATAAAGTCTACTAGTTCATAATGACCACTGCCTCAAACTGTCCATTACAGTTACATTTATCAAAACTTCCACTGTATCAAAATGTCCATTTAATAAAATATATAAATATTTAGTAATGAAGCTTGCATTAGTTTTCATGGCTTTTCATAAAACTTGTATCATAAAACTTTTAGAAAAAAATATCTAAAAGCTACATAACTTCATTAGTTCATGTTAGTTGTAGAACAAACACAACTAAGTCTTATTTTGATAGATAGTTCTCAGTTGAACGCACCATTTAATTAATGGATGATTAATTTTTGCATTGAACGAGCAAATATTTTTACTTTTGTTACATCTCCTCAGACGTTAATCCATTGGGAAAGGTACGATGGGGCTGGCATATGTCAAAAAGATAAAAACCCCAAAAAAATAAAGAATGAGCAAATAATTTCAAAATACTGTCATTAGCACCAGAGATTTCCGATAAGTCATGTAATAAATAGACTCACTTCGCCCTCAATGCTATTTGTGCATTTCTGCATAGTAATGCAGTTTAGTTATTGCATGTATGGCTTTAATTATCGTTTAATATGTAAGCCTCATGCATTAATTGTGGACTAAATACTTATTTAATTTCTAATAACATCTTAGGAATGTTATTGATAATTTTGAACATTCTTTGTTGGCTGTAATTATCATAAGATAACTTTTATTTTTCTATTATGTGAAATAGAACTCGTCCTGTCATTAAGCTTTAAAAAGTTTTATGAATTCATTTTGAGGATTTGATTTTAATTTCTTTAGTTGATTTCTTTATTTTTTTTTATCAGACTTCTCAATTAAAATATTAAATTTGTTGGAATTTATTTATAAAAAACTCTCTAGAAATTCTCAAATACTTCTGTATATAAAATCTTTCGATAATCTGTAGGAGGTTAAACAAGTTTGTTTGATTGTTAAAAAACCGTCATAATATTGATATGGAGGTCATGATATGAACATAATATACAAATACATGCATGAAGAATGTTATTTTTGTCCAGCTGATAAGCAATGTTTTAAGTGTCACATTTGTGTCAATTAATTAAACTTTTTTTTGCAGATACTTAGTTATTTAAGCCACGCATTAGATATTGGTGGTGGTGATGGCAATGATTTGGTTAGTTTGTGTGTTTGTTTGTTTCACCTTGTCCGGTGTGTCAGTCCCTTGTGTAGTCTGCATGTTGCTATTTGTTTTGTGGTAAAACCAAGCTAGATTGTAGTCCAGTCCTTTGTATATTCCGATTGTACATTACAATTATTTTAATATTTGTTGTCTTTACATGTTATGTGTCTGTTTTAGTCCCACTGCACCCCATTTTTATGTCTTCCATTATAAAAAAAAATATTACATGGCTGCAAGAACTCATTGTGGGTTGACTTTTGTATCCTATGTTAAGAACGACAGAAAACCTTCATAGTAACATTATCTTTTAATGAACATTTCTTAAACTTAAACTGTGAATTAAAAGCCAAATAAATCTATGTAGATATTTTGGAGTATAGGACATGTTCATTTAAAACTTTTTTTCCACAAAGTTTGATGACCCACATTCATATCAGATTTGTCATTTGATGAAAAGTACTCAGTAGTAGGATTTTGAGATTGGATGGTAAATCACAAGGGTATCGCGAACAGCAAATATAATACGATTATTTTTGTCGATGGATCAATGGACTTGTGCCCAAAGATTGCAATAAAAGATGCAGAGAAGTTAAAAAAAATTGTTCTTAAAAAAATCATTCGTCAATCATAGAGTCGTTATCTGAGCACCTTGCGGCTATCTGTCGCCAGTAATATTGTGTAATGGCGGAGCAAAGCCTCGCCAAGTGTGTCAGAGGAAGGAAACGAAAGTGGGCCGCGCTTTATCTAGTTAGTGGACACTGCACCCGCCGTCCTAGGGCTGCCAGTGAAGGGCCAATACTGAAATGAGTGTCTTTGGTAGGTAGTGTACACTGCACCTGCTGTCCTAGGGCTGCCAGTGAAGGGCCAATACCGAAATGAGTTTCTTTGGTAGGTAGTCTACACTGCACCCGCCGTCCTAGGGCTGCCAGTGAAGGGCCAATACTGAAATGAGTGTCTTTGGTAGGTAGTGTACATTGCATCCTCTTTTCTAGGGCTGCCAGTGAAGGGCCTATACTGAAATGAGTTTCTTTGGTAGGTAGTCTACACTGCACCCGCCATCCTAGGGCTGCCAGTGAAGGGCCAATACTGAAATGAGTGTCTTTGGTAGGTAGTGTACACTGCACCCGCCGTCCTAGGGCTGCCAGTGAAGGGCCAATACTGAAATGAGTGTCTTTGGTAGGTAGTGTACACTGCACCCGCCGTCCTAGGGCCGCCAGTGAAGGGTCAATACTGAAATGAGTTTCTTTGGTAGGTAGTGTACACTGCACCCGTCGTCCTAAGGACGCCAGTGAAGGGCCAATACTAAAATGAGTTTCTTTGGTAGGTAGTGTACACTGCACTCGCCGTCCTAGGGCGGAGTGCTATGTGCAGTATTATTTTTTAATTAAAATATATTGTACTTCCGAAATTGATTTTGCAATCTAAAGCTAAAATCTAAGCTAAACTTATTTCCATAAATTAATTAGTGTAGTTGCCCTTTGAAAGCCCTAATCTAATCATACATTTTTCACATGTCTCATAACATCTTTTTCCAATATGTACTTAGTAAAATAGTAGATATTAAACATTGGAGACTGATAGGGAAAGATAAAACATTTTGATTAAAATAATGTTAGCATTAATAATAATAAATCTATCTATGCTATTATAATAAAGCTGAAAAGTAAGTTTGAACACCCTAATTTGTGTATGATAGCCACATTGAAGGCTATAAGCTATAAGAAATCCCAAAATTGCCACGGCAGCGAAGTCGCAACATGTCCTGCTGCTGGTCAAAAGCCACACTCTTTCCGTGAATCCCTGTCATTGCGTTTTTTTCTATCCACTTCTTTTCGAATCGTCGTCTAAAGTAGTCCGAACGACTAGTAGTAGTAGTGTAGTGATTGATTGTCTAGTCTTAGGCCTCCCTCGCGTTTGTTCATCAGCTGGAACCCAGGTAGTTAAGATGTGTGTGAGTGAGCCCATCTTTCGGGATGCACATGGGTGCATCTTTCGGGATGCATACGGCAGACGTGACCTGTCCTAAACTGTCCTTTTTTCCCACATCTACCAGTTTTGTAATGAAAAAACAATAAAATTTAGCACGAGCGCGACTCACACTTGCCCGGATTTTGAAATTCTAGAATATCATTGAATGAAATCATTGCAATGTGATTCAAGTAGGTATTTTCGATAAAACTCGTCCTGTCCATTTACTCAACCGACGTATGACGACGTTAGGACACAGTTGCGTAGCATTTAGCACATTCAGAAGGTTGGAGTTATCATATTATTATATTAGCACCTTATTTTTAAACAGAACTAGCATTTTACTCATACATTTATTAACTTAAAGTTGAAACAAACTGAAAGTAAGAGAAAATCGTGCAAAGTAGTATAGATAATTGGAGACAAAAATGTCTACAGCTTTATTTTATCAGCATAAATTAGCTGAAATATGTGTAGTTGCGAAAAATAAGTAGTAAAAACAAACTAATACTTTAATTAAGTGACTTCCTCAGTGAGTCAGTCCTCTCATGCAGCAGCGCACTAATTCATTGATCAACTATCGAAGTAGATACGGCAAAGGGTTACCTTTGTTGTATTCCAATTTATCAAATTTTACTTATTTTAATAATAAAAAAAATCTGAGAAATGTCCGATTCTTATGACTCAGGGCAGGATACAGAATGATGATGATGACGGCGTGAACTTCGTGATGCGTAATCGTAGCGTGTATTCATCTTGTCCTGACACAGGCTGAAGTCACAGAGTAGCATATTGGTAGTTTTTATCCCGGAAATATTTAGGGATATTTCGTGAAAACTGAAAAATTCATAGGCTGAATTCGCGCTACAGCTACGCGTCCTGCGAATGAGACGTCTGTGATCTATTTCTACTATATCTATACATATAATAAAACAGTAAAAATATTTTGTCTGTACATTTAGTATTTTTGACTGAAATGGATAGAGGGATACTTAAAAAGAATAATAGAAAGCAAAAAACATTTCTTGGAATTTCTTGTCTGTCTGTCTGTCTGTCTGTCTGTCTGTCTGTCTGTCTGTCTGTCTGTCTGTCTGTATGTATGTACGCGTTTCACGCAAAAACTACTGGACGGATTTGAATGAAACTTTTTTTGTTGTATAGCTATTAAGCCTGGGCAACATATAGGCTATAATTTATTTTGAAAACTGGAACACCTGATGAAGAACCTTAACAGAGCAGCTAAACTATATGAAATATGGAAATGGTGCCTTAACATAAGTCGTTCAACCTGATGAGCATTTTCTGATGACGTATGAAAATTGAAGATCTGGAACATCTGATGAAGAACTGCAAGAGACCAGCTACACTATAACATATACGGAAATGGCGCCTTATTAAAAGTCGTTCAACCTGATGAGCATTTTCTGCTGACGTATAAAAATTGAAGATCTGGAACATCTGATGAAAAGCTCCAAGAGAGATTTTTCATCTAAGCGAAACTCACGCGGGCGAAGCCGCGGGCGACAGCTAGTTGTCCATAAATGATGTAAACGATGACGCATGCATTTATGGATTATCGTTCTACCTGTTGTTAGACTGTGACCTTAAACTATTAAAAATTTGATCGTTATTTTATGGTCCATGTATACAGAAAGTGGGTCGTGCAAACAGCGTCTATTTAAACTTTGATCTTTGTAATCGCCATCAAAAAGTTTCATTCCTTCGTTAACATTTTCCTAAGGTTTAATTATCTCCAATTTGGAACAAATATTTTATATGCTACCTTACGAAGCTATAAGTATAACGTCATCATCATTCAGACGACCTTTTGCAATTTATTCAAGAAAGACTCAATGAGACAAATTTTTATTCGAATATCTGCGCGCTGTTATGAATTATGCTATGACTCGCTAAAACCAGTGAGCCCGAATGACTTTCGTTTATATCGTAAATTATGTTGAATGAACATATTTTTTTTATTAGAGTATTGAGTGCGTTTGACCTCAATCTTGCCTGATGGGAAGCATAGATGAGGTCTAGCTATATACACGCAAACTCAAAATATGCATATTCTAGACCGAGAGGTCACGGGAATTTTCGTAACGATCAGGGAAACGGATAGACTTGCTTTTATGGGTTGTAGAGTAGTCCTCTAATGTGAATGATGTCGGTCTGCCGGCTCTCAGTGGTAGCTTCTTCGAGCTAAAGGGCCTGGAAGGTGCTTCATTGTTGCGAAAAAAAAACGATCTGAGAAATGGTTAGTTTTAGTACATATTCAAAGTATGGCATCTCCGCATGTGAAACAAGTTGGTCTGCCGGCTGTCAGTGGTTGCATTTCAGAGCTATGAGGCGCGCAAGTCACTGCATAGTTACAAAAAAAAAACGATAAGAGAAATGGTTAGTTTTAGTACCAATTGGAAGAATGGTGTATCCACAGATGAAACGAGTTGGTCTGCCGGCTGTCAGTGGTTGTATTTCAGAGCTATCATCGTTCACGTAAGTCGCTTATTTAAGGAAAAAGTCTAAAAAAACATTAAAAAGCGGGAAAATAGGCGAATTTTTCTAGTTCATGACAGCCGCTGTCGTATCTGCGTATTTTTGACCCAACCTCAAACTTGCGCCGCGCACCACCGCACTGTGGGGAAAAAAATCGCCTCTAGAGAAAAAAAGGTTTTCTTCAGAAAATCTACTTCGATTTTGGTAAAAACTGATTATGTATTTCATTTTTGATCTTAATAAGAAGACTTTTTGTTAATACTATTTTTGCTAACATTGCATTCTTTTAATAGGTACTAAAACTGACCATTTCTCTTACCGTTTTTTTTTCGTAACTAAGCAGTGACTTTCGCGCCTCATAGCTCTGAAATGCAACCACTGACAGCCGGCAGACCAACTTGTTTCACATGCGGAGATGCCATACTATGAATATGTACTAAAACTAACCATTCCTTAGATCGTTTTCTATTTTTTGCAACAATAAAGCTCATTCTAGCCTTAATAGCTCAAAGTGGCAACCACTGATAGCCGGCAGACCAACTTGTTTTACATGAGGATATGCCATATTTTGAATATGTACTAAAACTAACCATTTCTCTGATATTTTTTTTTCAACAATGAAGCCCATTCCAGGCCCTAGGTATAGCTCGAAGTGGCAACCACTGAAGGCCGGCAGACCTACTTGTTTCACCTGTGGAGACACCATTCTTTCAATAAGAACTAAAACTGACCATTTCTTTTACCGTTTTATTTCGTAACTATGCAGTGATTTTCACGCCTCATAGCTCTGAAATGCAACCACCGACAGCCGGCAGACCAACTTGTTTCACATGCGGAGATACCATACTTTGAATATGTACTAAAACTTACCATTCCTCAGATCGTTTTCTATTTTTTGCAACAATGAAGCTCCTTCTAGCCTTTATAGCTCAAAGTGGCAACCGCTGACAGCCGGCAGATCAACTTGTTTCACATACGGAGATGCCATACTTTGAATATATACTAAAACTAACCATTCTTGGGATCGTTTTCTATTTTTTGCAACAATGAAGCTCCTTCTAGCCTTTATAGCTCAAGATGGCAACCACTGACAGCCGGCAGACCAACTTGTTTCACATGCGGAGATGCCATACTTTGAATATATACTAAAACTAACCATTTCTCTGATCGTTTTTTTTTTCGCTACAATGAAGCCCCTTTCAGCCCCTATAGCTCAAAGTGACAACCACTGACAGCCGGCAGACCAACTTGTTTCACATACGGAGATGCCATACTTTGAATATGTACTAAAACTAACCAATTCTCTAAGCATTTTTTTTCGCAACAATGAAGGCCCTAGGTATATATAGCTCGAAGTGGCAACCACTGAAGGCCGGCAGACCAACTTGTTTCACCTGTGGAGACACCATTCTTTCAATATGTACTAAAACTAACCATTCCTCGGATCGTTTTCTATTTTTTGCAACAATGAAGCTCCTTCTAGCCTTTGTAGCTCAAAGTGGCAACCACTAACAGCCGGCAGACCAACTCGTTTCACATGCGGAGATGCCATACTTTGAATAAGTAAAGGTGAAACGAGTTGGTCTGCCGGCTCTCAGTGGTTGCCACTTCGAGCTTGTTGCGAAAAAAAAATGATCAGAGAAATTGTTAGATTTATTACATGTTCAAAGTATGGCATCTCCGCATGTGAAACAAGTTGGTCTGCCGGCTGTCAGTGGTCGCATTTCAGAGCGATGATGCGCGAAAGTCACTGCATAGTTACGAAATAAAACGGTAAAATAAATGGTCAGTTTTAGTACCTATTGAAAGAATGGTGTCTCCACAGGTAAAACAAGTTGGTCTGCCGGCCTTCAGTGTTTGCCACTTCGAGCTATACCTAGGGCCTAGAAAATTGCCGTGAGGAAATGGCCTTCATTGTTGCAAATAAAAAATTATCAGAAAAATGGTTAGTTTTAGTACATATTCAAACTATGGCATCTTCGCATGTGAAACAAATTGGTCTGCCGGCTGTCAGTGGTTGCATTTCAGAGCGATGATGCGCGAAAGTCACTGCATATTTACGAAAAAAAACGGTTAGAGAAATGGTCAGTTTTAGTATCTATTGAAAGAATGGTGTCTCCACAGGTGAAACAAGTTGGTCTGCCGGCCTTCAGTGTTTGCCACTTCGAGCTATACCTAGGGCCTGGAAAATTGCCTTGAGGAAAATGGCCTTCATTGTTGCAAAAAAAAATATCAGAGAAATGGTTAGGTTTAAAACATATATTCAAAATATGGCATCTCCGCATGTGAAACAAGTTGGTCTGCCGGCTGTCAGTGGTTGCCACTTTGAGCTATAGGGGCTGAAATGGGCTTCATTGTAGCGAAAAAAAAAACGATCAGAGAAATGGTTAGTTTTAGTATATATTCAAAGTATGGCATCTCCGTATGTGAAAAAATTTGGTCTGCCGGCTGTCAGTGGTTGCCACTTTGAGATATAAAGGCTAGAAGGAGCTTCATTGTTGCAAAAAATAGAAAACGATCCGAGGAATGGTTAGTTTTAGTATATATTCAAAGTATGGCATCTCCGTATGTGAAACAAGTTGGTGTGCCGGCTGTCAGCGGTTGAAACTTTGACCTATAAAGGCTAGAAGAAGCTTCATTGTTGCAAAAAATAGAAAACGATCCCAAGAATGGTTAGTTTTAGTATATATTCAAAGTATGGCTTCTCCGTATGTGAAACAAGTTGGTCTGCCGGCTGTCAGTAGTTGCCACTTTGAGCTATAGGGGCTGAAAGGGGCTTCATTGTAACGAAAAAAAAAACGATCAGAGAAATGGTTAGTTTTAGTATATATTCAAAGTATGGCATCTCCGTATGTGAAAAAAGTTGGTCTGCCGGGTGTCAGTGGTTGCCACTTTGAGCTATAAAGGCTAGAAGGAGCTTCATTGTTGCAAAAAATAGAAAACGATCCGAGGAATGGTTAGTTTTAGTACATATTCAAAGTATGGTATCTCCGCATGTGAAACGAGTTGGTCTGCCGGCTGTCAGTGGTTGCATTTCAGAGCTATGAGGCGCGAAAGTCACTGCATAGTTATGAAATAAAACGGTAAAAGAAATGGTCAGTTTTAGCTCTTATTGAAAGAATGGTGTCTCCACAGGTGAAACAAGTTGGTCTGCCAGCCTTCAGTGGTTGCCACTTCGAGCTATACCTAGGGCCTGGAAAGGGGCTTCATTGTTGAAAAAAAAATTATCAGAGAAATGGTTAGTTTTAGTACATATTCAAAATATGGCATCTCCGACAGCCGGCAGACCAACTCGTTTCATCTGTGGATACACCATTCTTCCAATTGGTACTAAAACTAACCATTTCTCTTATCGTTTTTTTTTTGTAACTATGCAGTGACTTGCGCGCCTCATAGCTCTGAAATGCAACCACTGACAGCCGGCAGACCAACTTGTTTCACATGCGGAGATGCCATACTTTGAATATGTACTAAAACTAACCATTTCTCAGATCGTTTTTTTTTCGCAACAATGAAGCACCTTCCAGGCCCTATAGCTCGAAGAAGCTACCACTGAGAGCCGGCAGACCGACATCATTCACATTAGGGGACTACTCTACAACCCATAAAAGCAAGTCTATCCGTTTCCCTGATCGTTACGAAAATTCCCGTGACCGCTTAGACTTCTTGCCTTGAAAACCCCTTAATTATATTTGTCGGGAAACAGCGACGCGGGGAGAGAATTCAATGCCTTGGCGGTTCGCAAGATAAAGCAGGAGGCGAACGGAGAGGTGCGGTGAGCTGGAATATCAACCACATATGGATGGAATGGATGGTCCACGCCGAGTCGTCCGATGGTGGAATGGTTCAGAGGGAATTAATTCGTGTAATTCCTGTGCGCACTCTCCGAAATGCAGTCTGATACAGACTTGCTACTAGTCGCCGGTGATTGAGGCTCTGAAGCCGTCCTGCCGTAAGCGACTCATCATCCACGAGCCTTCTGGCTCGTCTGTCGATAGCTTCCAGGGCTTTCGAGCTGATAGAATATAATTTGCCTTATCAGTATTCGGCTAGACAAACTAACTTTTAAACTAACTTGGGTTTTATATGAAACAAATACATCAAACCCCCACACTAGAAATATAACTTTACCAAGACTTTTAAAGATTGGCGTCTTCTCCGAAGCCAAACCTAAGTACAGTGCTGAATTAGCGCATTAACAATATGCTACGGAGGAGATAAATGTGAGCAAATAAACAAAAAGCCTCGTCGCGTAGGCTCGATTGGATCACGATTCAATATAGACGCTGAAAAAAAGACGTCGAAACCGCAAGCGGTCATCGGCGAATCTCACTATCGCTAGCTTCCTCATCCACAAGTCGCAAGACAGAGATGCAAGGTTCTAGGACTTCGCCCGCGTGCACGATCGAACGGCCTTGGGCACGGGGCGCGCCGGTGCGCTTGCGCATCCCCGCGGTCGCGACCGTTCAGTTCAAACACAAACGCCGCGTCAAACAGACGCGGCTATAGTGCCGCCTACCCCTTACCTTACCCCCAAATTGTGTGTGTGACTATTTACCAGTGCCTGTGAAATAAAAAAAAAAAACACCATGGTTGCAGGAGGAAAACAGGTACATAGTTACATAACGTTATCGGTTGATAACACAAATATTGTTAGAACATTAATTTGCATTTTTATAGTTATCGTAATTGGACATTTTAATTAATCTACGAGTGATTTTGGAAAAACCTGTATAGGTAGGTTTTCCCAAAATCACAAAACGATAGCAACGATTTGGATGACCAAAACAACATGAAAAAGTGAATGACTTTTACTTTTCTCTGTTGTTCCACTTCCCATTATCGTCATGATTTTGTCGCATAGCACCATAGCAACAGTGAGGTGCTTAACATCATTGCTAAACATTTCGTCAACAGAATAAATTTGTATAAGTATAGATTTCTATGTAATATGTTGACTCAAATCATAAGTTACGCTGATGTCATCGTCATTTTCAAACGAGCTCGATGGTCTCGCATGTAGCTTTATTATTTATTTTGCATTGTGCAAACGGTTTTAACCGTCGTTTCGTTCCCCATCCTTATCCTTCCCGTCTATTAAGAAAGAGAAGGACGCTTTCCTGTTTCGCTCAGGGTCTCGCTTTCCTTCAGATTCACGTTGAGAACATTCATTCGTCATATACAGTTTATGCTGTTTCTATGTTGTTTTATGCATGGTCCTTTTATGGCATCATTACTATTTTATTCGAATTATCGGTTACGTAAGCTATAGTTACTACGGCTGCTTGAAATCGTGATTCTGTTTATCAAATACGTGAAATTTTATTCGATTAATCTAATCATTGTTTGCTATTCAAATCTTTAGATTTGCTAATGATTAAATTTTTTGCTATAGTACGTGGACGACACCATAATTTGCTCTGTTTACGTTTGCTCGAATAGAGAGATTTATAGTTGTCAAAAACATTTTCATCAAGTTGCAAATTTTACCAAAAATGATAGAGTAGTTTTCGTGATTTTTGAATATTTACACAAGGTATCGTTTATTCAGATAAACATTTTTTTGCGTAGTAAATAATGCGAGAATCCTAGACAGTATTCTAAAAATGTAAATGCAAATGATTGTAGCAAGAATGATAAAATTGACATTATTGGAAACGAAACGGATGCTTGGCGTGTCGGTATATTCATTGTTATGTCACAATACAGTATACTTGTCTAGCAATAAATTTACATCGGACGTCGTATTGAAGCTAGGCGAGGGATCTTCAAGGTTTTTCATTTTTTCTTGTCTGTCTTAAGCTGTAACTTAATGTCATGTTTACCTGCTTGCCTCTATTCGGCATTAATAGCGACGAATTTGCAATGAATTTACGTATGTTGGTATGCTGTTGACTGTAGCGTAACGAACATTAGTCATTAGTTTCGAGGCACTTAAATCTAATCCTATTAGAATCAATGTTTCCAAAACCTTTTGATTTTTCGATCCTTTTTACTTTTGTTCAGACACTGTCTTTCGCCACACCTTTCCCCTATTCTTAAAACCATTGTAAACTTCACAATAGAACCTGTATTGCTTTACATAATGTACGACAATTAGCATACAATATCCAGTTGTAAAAGCTGTCTGTTAATCATTATTAATACATTCATATGTAGTGTAACGTCTTTAGAATCCTAGACATCATTCATCAATTTAAGTTCGCCAAAATTAGTTAGTAAAATTTTAAAATCTTTTGCAAATGATACACCCAATATACTCAAACTTTCTGATGCATTACCTACATCGCCTATTGATGTCAATAATTTACTTAAAGTCAAGTTTACTACCAAACCTTATATTATGCATTAAGTTGTTAACGAAACAATATTAGTATCAACTCTATCCATGCCACAACATGATTTTAAAGGTGGATAGTACCACGTTCAGCATCCACCTGTAGTCACGTGCGAGCACCACGTCACTCATTCATGACATTTATTTCTGTATGTACTTGAATTTAATTTGACGGTCGCCATGCTCTGTGACCATGTAGCGCCGTTTCACTTGGTTTCACTCGCACACCACCGCGATTTCTACACTTGGGCCCATTTCTTTTTCTATCAGCTTTTTAAATTCGCCAAGATTTACTTTCGCTTTGGATTTTTTGGAACTCATCTGTTAGTTTTGAAGCAATTCGTTTATTGCACCTCGTTCTTTAATTGGACTTTTGTGCTCCACTCTTAATTTTAATGCCTTTTGTTTGTATATTATCTAGCAAGATTTATCTTCCTTAAATGTAGCCAGAGTATTGTAATAGTATTTTCCATTATATTTCAATTAATTTTTGTGAATACGGTGTGTACACGGTTTTCCACTATCACTACACTACACGTGGTACATATACACTACACGTAGAAAAATAAATTAGAAAAGCTCTCTTTTAGAGACATCTACAGTTTTATATTCTTCTCTTCTCTCTCCTTTCTTTTTAATTTCTTTGCTTCTATCATCACTTCCTCTGTACCATCGGATATTAGTTTTTACATCCACCCCGACACGTGATGATCGCGCAACAGTTGCCGGAGCCACGTGTTGCCACCTGTCGCGTGCACCTGCCCTCGCCGTTGCATCCACCACTTATTTCTGGATGAATACGTAAAACGATGCATTAATAACATCATGCATCTGTTTTGATGTAGTCAGACCTTAATCCTTTACTGTGTCACTGTCAACTTAAGTTTCTGTTATCCTGATTAGTTTACTCGTGAATGAATTAATGATTGAAAATCGCTTTATTAAGGTAGGCTTAAAAATAGCACTTAAATCGTCATATACTTAGTTGACGTCAGAAAATTACTTAAAGCTAAGGTTACTACCGCCTCCAAAGCGCAAGTGGAGAAGCGTGAACTGGTGAACCATTTTAATATTCTCTAAAATGGTTCACCATGCATTGCTCTATGTTTATCTTTTGTAAATAAAGTTGAGCAAAAGGATAATCATTTATCATTAGTTACTATGTAATGTATTTTATGGATAATGTATTGTGTGTACTTTATTTTATACCTCACTTTTTAAACTTTTGACCAATGCATCCAAAATTCAGTTAGTTACTGTTATTATTTTACGTGAAATAACGATTCTAAATGATTTACAGTAGAAACAGCTTTGCTCAACGTACATTTGAATAACCATATTCTATAAATAATGTGAAGCAAAGGGATTGTTTTCCTGGAAGCCATGAAAATGAGTAGCTACAGCCATTAAAATAATCGCATAATGAGTACCATTACGTAATGAAGTGTCTGAAATTAACCTAAGTTGTATTATTATACGTGCTTGACAACTTGTAATATTCACCTTCGTCACCTTGGCTGGTTACTTCCTATTTATCTTCTTGTCATCAAGTTTCTTCTAAAGACACTGTAAATAATACTATATTTTCATGAATATGACAGGTTTTGAGCGGTTATATTGCTTAATTATTAGTATCTAAATCTTTACTATGTACTTATGGAAGGGAGAATCATTTGCCTGGTAGAAGAACGCTAATAATAGTATTAAAGTAAATTAAGTCTGTTACATAGCCTGGAATCAAAATTATTGAATCTCCTCTTTAAATCCTACTAATATTATAAATGTTTGAGAATAGATAGATGTTAATTTCAATTAGATTCAAAAACTACTGAACGACTTTAAGATAAAATAAAATCTATTATAACATTAAGGTACTTTTTGATCCCAAGGGAGCGGAGCCCAGGGCGCTAATAAAATAATACTAATAGTTTGTAAATACTGAATACAAACACATAAAACAGTTATGTTTCATTGTCATTGCCTTTTATGTCCGTCACGTACAGAACAGACATTATAACTAGATAAAGGTAACATGGAAACAGCACATTCAGCAGAAAAGATTGAAATGAAAACCCAGCGATGTACCACAGTCAACATCAACACAACTTCGTTGCAAATTGGCCGCTATTACCGCAGCATATTGGTGTAGGGTAACATGACATGCAGTCGACTGTACCCGACACAACGATGTAGTAATCCTATTAATAGAATAGAGCCTCACATGGTCGTCATATGTAATTGTTTCGGTCTGGTATCACTACTACTAAAGCATTATTTTGTTCCTTGTGACTATCTTTAATACGTTAGTTACGATAGTAATTTGTATCTTATTAGCAAAAGTTACGTGTGCCATTTTAAAAAATAAACTGTCAACTCAAGAAGATTGATACAGGCCAAAATTCGAAAGATTTATGATATAACTGATATAATCTTTGAGTTTTTACTGCACATGTTATACAGTGATGTCACCTTATCTTACTCTTTATTCCAATGATGCACTGCAAACACTGGAACAAAAACTTTGCTAATCTTCTAAGGTACCGATAAACTAAAAATCTCATTTTTATTTTGGATTTTTGTGGCTCAGATGCAGTTAGTACTAAAGTACTCTCACTCTTATTTCTATATGAGAGTACTTTAACTAAAAATCTCACTTGACTTTGCATGTTTTCCTCTGAAACTCTTTTATATTGGATCATTTGTTTCGAATAATTTTCACTATAAAACAGTTTTGCTATATGACCTTTTTTAACAGCTTTCTATAATGTTGTAGAGAAGTAAGCAATGCCCTTTCTGATGGTTGCATAACGTGACATAAGTTCAGTCATTTTATAAAAGCCAATTTAAAATTATCTGCATGTAATATTGCATGAAATTGTGTTCTGGGAAATCTCGATGAATTACAGCTAGATACTGCAATACTTCAGGGACCTTTATTCGAGGCTCATAGCGGCAATTTTGCGATTAATAGGATAGTCGATTAGCTTTTACTTCCTTAGGGGTGGAATTTTCATAATTCCTTTTTTAGTGCTCATTTACGCTGCTATATAAAGAAACTTCTGCAAAATATTAAGTTTCTTCGTTCAGCGGTTTCATCGTATTGATTGATTTATCCACGCTACGAAAGTCAGTGTCCAATTCTAGATTAGCTAGAAAGTCATATATGGCGAGCCATTTCTTGTTATTGTCTTGCAAAATAGTCGTTATTAAATCGAATATGGTCTTAGATATGGATAATGCAAAAGAACTGTAGTTTCCACGTTGACAGCAAGAAGCATAACCTTGTCCATTTGCGTCGTTTTCCCTTGACACCGTCGTGCTCGTACGAAACCTTTGGCACTTCCATGCTATAATGACATGTATCCCTTGATTGTTGTGCTAGCTAGCCATTCTCAAGTGTCGATATAATCAGATTCTACTCAGCCCCTTTCCGCCTTCTATTGAATAATATTTCCTTTGAAACTGCCTCGCTGTTCTCCTCTATGTGATTTTTAATGGATCGTTCACTTTTCTTTAGTAGATTTTTCTAGACGTTATGTTATGGTATATCTAATTCATTCATTATAATTTACACCACTTTATTTCACTTCATAATATATATATATTTTAATTTTAAACCTGATTGTGCTTGATAATCTATATTTGCATTTTGACAGAGATTATTTATCTAGTAAATATTTCCCACCTTCGCATATCGTACTCAAAGATAAGCTAATTGCATATCTGTATATACTCGTCTGTACGAGTCGCGAGCTTAGTTTGCTCGGCCGATAGCCGATAGCGGGTCCTCTTGACGCCATGTTATATCTTTTATTTATTGATAGATTTTTGCAAACTGACTCAAGTTGTATAGGCCGGTGTCAAGGAATAATTTTACTTAGATATCCGCTTGCTATCTAGTTCTTTCGACCTTTGTACGAATTACACCACTTCTGTACTTTGTAATAACACAAACATTGTGCGAAATTAAATCACGGGGTTTTTATAAGATCCTTAGAAAAAAAATTGACATTGAATCATTTAGTAAAATGTTTTAAATTTTTAGTGCAAATTATTCAAATTACATATTTAGACACGTGAAAAAAAGTATTTCAAAGCCAAGTCTAGGTGTACAAGAGTTACAAGACAAATCACACAAAAACATTAATTTTGTAGAGCTTTGTAATGATGTTAAATAAATAAAAGAATACGAAGCTAATTAGGCAACTACCCAAATAGAAAGTAAAAGACAATAAAAAGCTGAATAAACCGACTGCGCCACATAAATCAGGAGTCTAATTTTACTTCAGCTTTTGGTCTCGTGCCAAACGGATGTTATCTTCCGGGACTCTTCTGTTTTATTATATCATCATTTATTGCTATGACTGACAGTATGATTAGTCCATCTTCAGAGTTATTTTTACTGCCACTATGAGTTTTGACGTCATCACTGTTACACGTTCGTGCTCTCCTGAGTGAGGTCCGAGTTCTCAAGAGCAGGCGTATTATTTGAATCAATTGACGTCATAGACAAAACATTACGTCTTGATTCCTCACGATAGATCAACAGATCATCGAAATAGCAAATTGGAAATGGAAATAGGTAAACAAATGAACGTCATAACTTGCTTAAAGTTTAACGAGACGGAAATAATACAAGTTAATTATCAATTTATACAAATTATAGTGAACGGCGATGAGTGTGCTTGCTAACAATGGTCGTCAAACAGCGATTTTATCAGTAGGATGCTGTTAACAATGGATCGGGCGTTCATTCATACTCCATCGAGGTCGGCGATGAGCCTTGATTCTTCCCCTATTACCCGCGCCCGCATCGATTACTAAGCAGAATGTTACAAGGTGATGATGGAATTAAGTGGAAATGAAAGTCCTTGTGACGAAAAGTAAATGCTTTAATAGCAGCTGATAGTGACGGAATCATTGATGATGATAATGCACAAAATGTTAACTGAATAGAAAGAAACAACATATTCTTGCCAATGAAACCGACCATTTGAAATTTAACAGAATGTTTCTGCCATTTCTTTTCAGAGGCCTATGGAATGGAATATAAGATTCACGCGTGGCACTTGCATTTGCCTATGTCTTTATCATATGCTGCTTCTTTTCCTTTGATTAGCAGAAAAATTCCTGATAAGTTCCTTATTTATTTTAGCCTAACAGTCTTCAGTTACTCAATTTTTTTTACATGCAATGATAATTACATCACCTTGAATATCTGTCAAAGGTCATAAAAACAAGCTAACTTTTATATGTATTTACCTTCTTGTCAGATGCTTTAAAAGTAGTATGACACATATGATTAAACTGTACCAAGTAATTTTGAACTCTTTGTAGTACAGTTACATCTTAGTACATAACTGAATGAGACTCTATATCGTTCTTGTCTTAATTTAGATATTGTATACATATAAGTACGTGAGTAAATTTATTTTTATGTATGTCCTTTACCATATAGGTTTGATTTATAAGGTCACTCGCGGTTTATACAAGGGCAGTACAATTGTATCTAGATATTTCATTGTGGTAACGGTTTTCTTGGTCAAGTGTTGAGAGGCCATTTGTCTGTGGTATAATTTCCTATTTATATATAAGATATGACCCTAGTCTGTAGATTGCTAGGACTATAATGTACAAATTGGTCAGACTCGGTATCAAAATGTTATTATCTAGTAGCGACCCGGCCCTGCTTCGCACGGATGAAATTTATATTAGTATATTATATTAGTATTTATATTTAATTTATAATAGTAATTGTGATGATGGCACTAGTGATGGATCTCGTAAAACTATTCTAAGAAAATCAAATGTAGGTCAGGTTCTAGAGTTATCTGCAGGCATGTTTGCAAATATGCATTAAACACCTCCAGCCCCGCATGCCATATCAGCTAATGACTAATAGGTTTGCTAAATGCCTATACAATTGGATTTGCTCTACATTTTGCCCCATGATAATCCCATTGTTTCCACTTTTGCAGTTTTCTTTGGATTTTAGTTTGTGTTGTATAGCTTTAAATAACAGTGCCTATGGGTTACTTTGCCCTTTATAAAGGTTTTTTTTTTTTAATTACCTGCACTTCTATAAATTGGATGGAATTTTTTAACCTCAACTAGAGGAAAAGATTTTTGAAAATTCGCGTCGAATCGTTTTTGAATATTACACATTGAGCATACATTTAACATTTTAAATTCATAATGATGGTTTTTTGGGGCTGGTATTCATAGGGCTCTATTTCTGTTACCATAATAGGTAGAAACTTGAAGTTTACTTTTGTCGTGAGGTCTATTAAACACAACGAATATTATAATAGATTTCTGCGTAGCGTTAATGTACTTACAGCTCTTAATTATTGCTAATTTGACTAAGTATCGTGCGGTAACATGTGGTTGGCAATGACATTTTCCTTGATCTTCAGTGACCTTGGAGTAGCTGAGCTGAAATGTGCATGACTTCCTCAAAGAAACCAGTTATTATGGCTCTTCATTGACTTTTTTGCTTCGCACCTAAAGTTACATCAAAATATTGTATCAAAAAGGTACATCAAAGCTTAGTAGCATTTGGATAGTATTACAATAGCAATTAATCTTTTCTTTAGTTTTTGCTATTAGTTACAATATGTAAAATGTAAACAAACATTTTGTAGTGTAATAAAAAATTCATTAACCTATATTTGCCAAGATAAATCGTATTTACGTTCCTTGCTTTCCTTATTTAACTCAATCATACCCTTACTATGAATTATGACCACACAATGTGTGCCTTATGTGAACATCTAGTTTTATCATTCAAACAAAACTAGTTATTTTTTCCAGGCTTCGTCATAATGTAACTCTTTTAATCTTGTGTGATTTGTCTTGATTTGCCATTCGTATGTGGTATAATTTCCTATTAACATTATGACCCTAGTTTGTAGATTGCTAGGGCTACAATACTTGCTTTGTATATGTTTAGTTATTTGATTGTCAGTCAATTCAATATACTTATTCTAATACTGATTTTACATTCATCATCACCATCTCAGCTACAATAAGTCCACTACTGCACAGTCCTGACCCATTTAACAACTACTAATGATATATAGCTTATGATTTAACATTGTCCTAATCGTACATTTTCTCCAGATGAACGTCCGCGTGACGACGATGGACGCGGAGCTGGAGTTCGCGATCCAGCAGACGACCACCGGCAAGCAGCTGTTCGACCAGGTGGTCAAGACCATCGGCCTGCGCGAGGTCTGGTTCTTTGGCCTCCAGTACACCGACTCCAAAGGAGACTTGACATGGATCAAGCTGTATAAGAAGGTTAGTGGACGTTCTTTTGTTCTTCTCTCCAATGTTGAAATTAACAGAATCTTACCGTGTATATATCTTGTTAGGACCAGTTAAGTACGACTCTACTGATAAAGCATTGTCTGTGCCATCTTTGAGTCTGCAGGTGGTAACGGTAACACACACACAAAGCACGATATTATATTTTCTATTAAAATGTTTAAGGAACGCCAAGAAGATTAGACGAATATGCAGCAATATGCTCTCGACCTCGAGGGGTATCTTTTTAGGGGATTATTTGTTTTAAAAAGTCTGATTTTGACTTCTGTGATTAATTTAACCTTTTTTGTGTGTAGAACTTTGATATCGTTTATAATCATATTTTTGTTGGACGATTTAATAAACATGTGTTTAAGTAAGCCTGACATTACATTGATCGAGTTAAAAATGCGTGATAAATCATCAAACGAAAATAGACGAGCGTTAGTTGAACCAACTTCATAGAAAGTGATACACTTTTAATTTGGCTTCGTATGGTTTGTGAACACAGTAACAAGATATGATAACTTATGATTTTCATTGACTTATTTTTGAGTCACTTCAAAAAGGAAGAAGGAACTTTATGCTAATTAATTTTTATTCAATGTGTTACTTTTAACTAAACACTTTTGTGTGAAATGCGAGGTATTTGAATGGATTTCTTATAATTTAATACATTATTCAATTAAGACGGTTTTTAATTTTAGATTTTTAACGTGAATATTGAAAAGAAAAAGTTAATGACCAATATGAATGTAATATAGCTCTCGTCTGCGACATAATTGGTGTTGGTGATAGTAGTGAAATTGAATCGAGCTGGTCTTGTTGGCAATAATGTGATCCATGTCGCACTGATTAGAAACTACGTTGTTTACTAGTCTGCGCTGGCGATGAGAAAGCCGGTGCAATGTAACCATTATTTTTAGCGCATCAATGTGAAGTTCAAGTTTATTTTTCTTTACGCCCATTTTAGCGTTCATGACTCGTGTTTTATTGTTGCCTTAACAATGTTACTTTTGGTTTTCTTCATAAAAATATTACAATTAGTATTTCATCTATTTCCATATCTCTTGCTGTTACTAATAGATTAATGATGCGTCAAGATTTTGAAGAAACATGTTGTTTTATGTTTCCATGCCAACGAGTGTTTACTTCTACGGAAGTTTGATCTCGCGTAAACATTCCAAAAACACACGTAATTATGACTCATAGTTTGATGGATGTGAGTCACATTAAGATAAGCTCTTTGAAATAATGAATGTGATAAGTTCTATGCTAACTTTATCCCGTGCCGTCGACAGTCAAGGTCGACGATTTGCTGCAGTCAATGTCATAACAGCCTCATTACTACTCTGATAAGTTGCAGGCTTCTCTGCATTGTAAATTGTATGATTATTGTCCGAAGACATCATATCAATGTAAGTAATTTAGTGAGTAGTAGCGCATCGTAACGTTATATTTTGATTAATATTATCATTAAAATAAAAAATATTAGCCCATGATTTTTTCTTCTCTTCTACGTTCGTCCACATCCACTTTGACCGTTTTGTTAATTGAACTTAATGTCAAATACTATGAAAATTTATCACTGAGATTTGCTGGCTGGATAATTCTTAAAATAACACATTTGAAGAATTCTCGCTTTCGAAAGAACTCAACCAACATTTTTCTTCAGGGACAACGATGATTCACATCGAAAAACAAATAAAAGGATACATCCTCACCTTGGTTCAATTGCATTCTGGGCGCGTTTCCTCCTCTATCGTCGCCAGTAATTCCGTGAAATTGTTTTCCTCTTGACATTGACCCGCTAAAGCAAAGCCGTCTGGACAAGTCGGCTATTTATTAGCGAGGACGTCTGCTTGTAAATATTCGGCACCTGATGCCTTTCATTCGAAAATGATCGCTATCTGTTACTAATTTTAAATTCTTGCATATCTTTGATTCTTTTGCATAGATACCATCGACATAATCTGCATTTGTATTACGATTAGCTTCTAATCTTCAATTTGAGTTTGCATTTAACGAAGATGATCTATAAATTAATAAAGTTTTAGAGAATTTTTGTGCCATTGTTTAACAACATTATGTTTATCTGCATAATATTTCCTCTATAGGATAAAGTTAGCCTCTGAGCTTAACAGACGAAGAGGCTCCGACTACTCGGAAGGAAAGAGCCGTATGTCTTGGATGAAAATTATTTATTATTTCAAAAAGACCAAGGTCAATTTTAATTGGAAACATATTTTATGGCCGCTTATAAAACTGCTGGTACTTCATCATCTCATTTTCCCCTTCGTTAACATCGGTTTTTCTTTAACAATGTCGTTATCTTCGTTTTATCTTAGTAACTACAAATATTCTATCGTCATAACATTTGTCGTGATCGTGACGTTGGATACAAATAAGTAACAATTTAAGCTATGTCTACCTCCATGCCTAAGTCTTCGGCTTGCTTTTTTTTCCTATTTTAGCCTTATGCTCTTATTTGTAACGTTGGATGAAATACACATGGATTTCCTGGCAATTATAATGGAGTGTTTTGGCATTAGCCTATTCCAATTTCAATAGGAATAAAATTATTACCTTATATATTGGATACAAATGTCAATGTTAAAATATTTACTTACTATCAATATATGTCTGGATATTGGAACTAAGTACTACAATATTTTTTCTAACTTAAGTCCTTCACGTGAACTCTTTACATCATTATCATAATTTGTATAAAATTGATTGATTGAATAATGATTGATAGATGAATAATTTAAATTGGAAACAATCTGTCATAAGAGTTAATATTTTTTATCCATTTAGTACAATATCATATTATTAGTTCACTGTCATTCTTTTTATTTTATTCGATTTATTTTATTATTACTGTAATGTCAATGTTTTTTGCCGATTTCAATTTTCCATGTTAAGTTAACCGTTTGACGTAGGTGTAACCGGATTTGGGAACGTCACTGCAGAGTACTGCAGACCCGTATCATACCGAGTGTATTAACATTCCTCGATAAGATAGTGAGAGGCGAACCGTTCAAGTGGATTTCTATAACACTATTACAAATAGAGTAATCAAATAAATTCAAGATGAGAGATAATGATACTGCTTTACTCTACAATAAAAAAAAAGATAATTGAGTAACTGATATCTCTTCTTAATGTAATGCCGTGCTTAAAATGGTGATCAAGCCTACCTGTTTCTACTGCATAAGAACTGAATCCAATGCATCTTAACCTCATTTCTCTTTCAATGTGGTTCTTTACAAAGAGGCATTACAGTAATGTATCCCAATTCGATCAATCAATTGCCATTTGAAGATTTGTATTTATTAGTGTTTGCAATGTTTCATGGAAGTCTTCATCTGCGTGTACACGTTTCTTGCATATTATTCATCTTCTTTATATTGCATCATTCTCTTTGACCCATCACCTTATTGTCTATAATTTCTATCAAGAGAATGTGTGAGTTCGTTGACTGTTCGGACTATTATGTAATCTGTGATATTGTCCATGCCAAATATTATTATTTATTTCTATATCTTGACAACTTTTATTGCTTCTTCGTATTTTCCGACCGACCAAATGAACAACTGCATTTATAACGAACATGGGAAAAAACAATTACAATAGAAAACAATTGTTATCCCGGAATTAATCTTAAGTCCCAATGCTAAATTGTTCATTCAATCCAAGCAGCAAAAAACCAAGCAACAATATAATCAGCTAAATTAAAAAGCCGCGAGATTCTTGCGATCTCCAGGAGTTTCCCTGTATCACGGCGGTGGTCGCTTCGCGTTGGCGTTCCATCCACGTGCCCCAATGTAAACACTGCCATTGCGATTGATAAACGACCATTCGCCAACACCCGTGTTGATAAACTTCCGCAAAAATCAGTTCCTTCACACTTCACACACAATTAGTCTTTTTCCTGAAGAGGTCAAAACAAGTTTGTTGCAGAAACATTTTGCGTTACTGCAACCTAAAATAAAAGCACGTAGCTAGCCCACTTATACACAACATCTGCAGCACATCAACATCATACCGTTTCTTCATTACATTACAAAATAAAAAGGATTTTAAATGTTTAACAATTGCTATTTTGATAACAACGGGTCTCTAGAAATTACTATTAGTGTCCCGCTAAAGTTATGATTAATTTTCAATATCTCCGTCATTTCAATTGACACTCCCTTGCTTCTCATGAAATGATGCTATTTCAAAACGCCTGAAGTTATTTGTTTAACATTTCATTTCTGAGTGTACGTCTTGGCTTGCTTTATCGCCATATTTGGATAAAAAATATACATTAAAGCTAGTTCTATTCTTATATCTTCGCCTCGGTTACTCCAATAGAATCGTTTCCGTTCGTAAACAGCTATTACTCGATAATAAAGGCGATGAGTCAGCGATACGTGAGCGAATGCCAGCCAATTTGCAATTTTGCACATACCATAATAATATACAGTAGATATGTCATCTTATCTTCTTAGCTTTCTAATGCAAGTTATTTCTAATGCAATTTGAAATAGGTTTAACTGAGTTCACTCAAACAGAGAAAAGCATTATAACCTTGATTAACGTTTTGTAACTGTATAATTACAGCATAGCTTTTACGAACTAGTTTCATCTAGTATATATTATATAGAAGTTGTAAATAGCACGTTGTCTTACGTCATACCTCCTATAGTAAGAAATTCCTGACTACAGCCACTACTATTGATGGTTTCTACTAACTCAGACTAATAAGGAGGTGGCGCGATGATATCCTAGGATTTTTGAATGATTGACTACAAATTCAAATTGTGGCTTCCAAAAGTGGGACCATTGCGCTACCATTTATCCACGAAATAAGCTTAAAGTCCATCTTCTGGCCGCATTTGGTGATATCATTTTAGTTCTATACCAATTTTATGCGCCTATTCCATCGAGCGCCTTATAATAAACTAGCTTTTGCCCGCGGCTTCGCCCGCGTGAAATTTCCACGGGAACAGTGCTTTTTCCCGGGATAAAAAGTAGCCTATGTGCTATTCCAGGTCATTATCTACCTCTGTACCAAATTTCATCGAAATCCGTCCAGTAGATTTTGCGTGATTGAGTAACAAACATCCTCACAAACTCACAAACTCACAAATTCACAAACTCACAAACTCACATCCAAACTTTCGCATTTATAATATTAGTATGGATGGATTCACTAATATGTCCAGCCAGGTACAATGGCCAATGGCAATATGATGTTCCCAGTGAGTCAGCCAACGGAAGCCCGCGCTTATCTGACGACCGTTAACGGCTGATATTTTAATTGTGAGCGTTATCCGCACATGTTGACTGTTTAGGTTTCAGATGTTCCACGAAACATAGATGCTATTATTCTTCATATCATTTAGATCTTTTTACTTTGGGTCTCACTCAATTTGTGCGATTTATGCCTATTTATTTAATAATCTTGGTTTCTCTTTCTCTTGCTATTGTGTATTCTGTGCTCTTCATTAAATTTCAAGAGTAACATAACCTGTATAATCCAGGTGACCTACGCGTGTATCAAAACTTCCGTTTTTGAGACTGAGTTACAAATTGCTTGGTAATTTAACGGCTTAGTGAAAGTGATAAACTTTTGTGGAATTCATCATAATCAATAAGTTTGAGATGACTCACATCTCTGCATTCACACAAATATCAGTATCAATTTATTAATTACATACTTACATTACGTATGAATGTATCATCATGATTCAACAAAAATAAGTTTGATTCATTTTCAAGTTTCTTCTTCATTCTAGTACCAAAAATAGAATCTGGCTTCCAAATTCCAAAGTAAGTTTTGATATGGTTTGCGTTAATCTGTGTACAGCTTTGCAGATACAACAGATGGCTATTATGTCATGTCTAATTATAATTTTGTGATGCAACTTAAACTTTATAGTCCTTATCTATAAATATAATTTGCATACCAATCTGACTCATGCATGGTAGTTTTCATAAACCTCCACTTGCTTAAAGGAAAACATCGTGAGGAAACCTGCACACCAGCTGACTGTTTAGTTGACTAGTGTATATACAACTGCCGTTAGATAGCGGTAATTGTCAAGTCATGTCATATGCCTTTAGCGACTTATGAATAATCTGACACCAGTATTACTTATAATAATACACTGGAAAGAAAGACTCCCTCTCCTCTCTGTATCAATCGCTAAATTTAGATTTCAAGGGCTTTTGAAATTCACAATGAGCAAGTAATTTGTTAACTAAAATTTTTGCAAGTAACGTAAAGTAATGATGTGGCTGGCCTTAATTTTACACATTTTTATCTGATAAAATGTCGTATAAAAATTATAATAATGATATTCATGATTGCCCTCGTATCATGTCTTCTATGTGGCGATAAAGTGAAATGTTGAATGATATTTAACTGCTTACTATAAATAACTTTTTTATAGTTCTTCGCATTTTAGGGAATTCCGCTGAATGTTTCACACCCACCGAATTCTAAAGTTACATAAATCACATTTTGGATTTCTAAAAAAAAACCTCTTATTTTATATGCCAAACTTGTTTACTACAAATTCATATTGTTTTAAATAACCTCTCGAAGGTACGGGTCGACCTTTTAAATTACTGATTGTTGTAAGAATAGTATTCAATTTTCATCCCACATTACGTCACAATAGAAATTAGCATACATATGTTACATAAGTCATGAGACATTAGAATCATATTCGTATTATTGTAGAATACTAATGCATATACCTCGTTTGCCTATAGCAAACTTTATGGGTGTGCGCACGCATTGCCAACGCAATCGACGATGAATAAAAATCTCACGTGAGATTAGGGGGTGGGAGGGAGAGCCAAATCTATCGATGGAGGAGAGTGGGGGTGTTCGAAAACTAGGCACTACACGTAAATAATGTACGGCCCCTTATATTTGTATTGAATGTACGTACAAGTCACTGAGGAATGTCAAAAACAATTTATTTAAAGAATTCAATTTGTATTAAAAGTCACTCTAATTAATTAATCCAAATATGTATCTTATTAGCGCGCCTAAGGACGTTTCATTGTGGGAGTATAATCACCAGCTCAACAACCTACCCAAATGCATTACAAATTCGACCTTATTACCGCCAAATAGAGGTCTAATCAGGGCAACTTGTCACGCAGTTGACTGTACAATTTAAACACCTGCTAAGACTTTATCTTTGCACCTTTTACGGGGAGAAAGATGTTTTATGACGCCTGCAGGTATTTTATCTTTGCGATCAATAGAATAAGTTATAATATTTATCGCTGTAATATGAATTTTAATAATCCATTTAACGATTGGAAATAGTCTTCAATAGAGTAGAAAACGGTTGAGAATCTCTTTCTGAAGTAAATTTCTATATTCATATTTTCTTGATCGCAGTGATTGATTCTTAGACAGGATTTTCTAGTTGACCTGAAATTGTAATTTAGCCTCTATTTATTAAATTTTCATAACTGAAAATTAATAATGAAAAATCGCCTCATACTGAACATGTATAACTTAAAACAGAAATACCGTATAAATTTAAAACGAAACTGGAACCAGCTATACTTTGTAACACATAGCTCGAAGCCGACTCAAAATAGTTTCTCGGGTATTTGTTAAGCACAAGCAGGAAACCGCTAAGTGAAAAGTCCACTTCGCTTGAAATTGACCACAGAATTAGGAACAGATCAGAATATCTATTCAAGAATAGTTCGTTTTAGTAACAGATTACTTATTCTATATTCTTCGAGACTGAGGAGATACTGGATATGATCAATGAGAAAAGAATATTAATTAAAGCAATAGAGACAAGGGGAGGAATGATGTTTGTTCACCTTATACGACACGACAATTTTATGAAATACCTGATTGAAGGAAAAGTTGAAGCTAGGAGAGGGAAAGGAAAGCCAAGAATAATAATTTATAGACGAAATTAAAGAAAAGGTAAAGGTCGTGTCGTATAGAAAGATCAAATCGATGGCAGAAAACAGGCATAAAAGGAAATTACTCCACTGATAATAACGGAAGTTCTTTTTATTGATTGCTTCTTCGAGACGACAAATAAATCAGCAATGATGTATATGGTAAAGCATGAACATCCAAGTGTAAAATCGATTACTTTGAATACACGAAATGAATCATTCAAATCCGATAAGCATTCCTCAATCATGTACAGCTAACAGCAAATCATGGCAGTCATCTACGCGGTGTTAATTGCAGCGAAATGCAATGACTTTGGGCAGCTTCATGTGATGGTGATTGTACTTTGAGATAATATTTTCATTGCATTATTACGCAATTGAATCATAGTATTAATGACTTTCCTTATTGCAGCGAGGTCTAGTCTTGATGACTTAGGTAACATAATTTTTTTTTTAAATCATTAAATCTACTAGGGTATTATAGACTTAGAGTAGTTAATACGAGCAGTCTTTAATGGATTTTAATTGTTACGACATCGTTAACATTACAAGTGCAGGCTTGGAAAGCAAGATTTCTCCAACGTACTGCGTTGTCATGGTATCCTGGTACCTGGCTCTTAGGTAACCGTGCTCGTAAACTGGCTAGTTGCGATGTGTTGTCACGTAGTGATCATTTAACTGCTCGGTTTATGACAAATTACATTGAAGTTAACTAGTGAGGATAATACAACACGTAGATGAGGTTACATTTAATGAGTGGTTTGTGCTACAGAGCTGATATTAAATGATTAATTTTTGGGACAAGCTTTTATTTATCATTGGGAGATCTTAGTGCATTAAAGGCTTGACCATAAAGGTTCGTTCTTTTTCATTGTATTGTTACCTGAAATAAACGGATTTTATTTTATTTTATTTATTTAAGCGTTAAGGAGTTCCACCGTTGAAACCCGTCCTGGTAGCACCATCAGGCCACGCTTATCATAATAATACTGCAGTAGAAACTAATGTTAACTGAAGCCACGTGTAAAATTTCGACCGACCGATCCAAGCCATTGAACCACCGAGGCAGCCATAATTATTCGTCCAGTTTTTGCATTGCTCGAACCAACACCCACAGCACTTGTATTATGTATTAGTCATCCATCGGTGACATAAGTAGTACAGTTAACTGCACATCAATCTACCGAAACACATTGCAAATTCGCCACTACAACCGCCGCATAGAGGTACGTGCATGCATCACATGCTGTTTACTGTACGTGCAACTTCTGTACCGAATATTGTTAGAACCGAGACGAATTGAACGTAACTATTTTTCGCTGTACTGCTTGTATGTATTATAAGGTCTATTAATATGTCAGCTTTTGCCAACTATCCCAAAACATATTTACTATTTGAAATGAAGCCAACGTTACTATATGTTTATCTCGGGCTAAAGTTTCGTTGCAAACATATTTCATGGTCTTGTTTAGAAATTAAGAACTTATTAAAGTGTTGATTTATACAAGAGCCACCACTATACAAGCAGGTTAAATTATTTTTAAAGAAATAAATCATAGATGAAATAATACCAGAGTTCAATAATATAAATGCAACCAAAAATTGCATAATTACTTGACTTTGAAATTATAAAATGTAATGCAAATAAAAAAAAACGTGTTATAAAATAGACCATGATATGATTTCTATTCACAGCCGTAGCCAATAACTTTAATAAAATAAATATCATCGATACACTCGATTGATTACACATGACTCGAACAAAACTCGTTTGAAAAATACATTTTCAATACAGTTGATATGAGCAATAAAAGGTTATTTTATGAAATGTAGACGAGGCGAAGCCATTGTGATTTTATATTATTTGTACTAAAACGCTTTGGACAGGACTTTTATTTAGATTATATTTTTAATCTTGACTTAAAGATCTATTGTATTGTTTAACGCTCGTAACCGTTTCCTTAGTTTTATAATCCAAATATGTACATATTACATACTTTATGAAAATCGCCAAGTCAGTCGTTGCGTGTATTCACTCCACGTAATGACATCTACGAGAGCTCTACTAAAATAAGAATTATGTCTATAATAAGAATGACTGTAGGAAATAATCACCATATATGAATTCGCAGATGGTTATAAGTTTTAGACAATCGTGAATCACGTGTAATAACATTTTCCCACCCGGTTTCCTAGCAAGACTGTTTTGCGCTACCACATTGTTGTTCATATTTGATGGCATCATAGTTAAACTAATCGTTGTATTTATCTTTTGTTTTTTCCTCGCTATTTCCCTGTTAATTTGTGGGAAGTCCCTGCACCTAACTTCCCAACTTAAAGCTTGTCTCAATCCTTCATCGTTGCTATTTTGTTTAGTTTATTTTTATTTTATTCGTTCTTAAAATTTAGACATATAACAATAAATGAAAAGACCTAAGCTACCGGTGATCAAAACATCAGTGAGAGGAATCTCATCATAGTGTTTATTATTATCACTGACAGTAAAAGCTTTATTTTGCCATATTAGTGCATTGACACATAAAATATCACTTTTCAACCGACTTCCCAAAAAAGGAGGAGGTTATATGTTTCGATGTATGTATGTATTTTTTTTATGTATGTTCCCTGATTTCTCCGCCAATTGTGGACTGATTTCCAAAATTGTTTTTTTATTCGTAATGGTGTATTCCCAAGTTGGTCCCATTTTAACCACGTCAGAATCTGTTCGGTAATTTTAAAGATACCTAACAAAATATAAAAATACCAACATTGCATTATAGAGCAAAAGCCCGCGATAGCATGCCCTTCCTTATTTTGTCAAAACTCAAGATTTTCTGTGTATGTCCCCAACATAGAAATAGCGATTAGCGACTATAAAAGTTGGTGCATGATTACTTAGGCAGATTACTTGTAGCAATAACATTTAAAGTGGTAACTCAATTTCCTCAAAGTAAAGTTTTTTAAAGATTTTATTTTCCTAATAATATTAGAAATCACGCCATCCATTACCAAGCAATTGGTGCAGATATAAACCCCTGCTAGATATTGTAACCTTACTAAATTATAGTTATATTTGTTTTATAAAAGCTTAATTTTATATTACTTTGGGAGGCCCCAAGGTTGCTTTTTTTACCTTTAAAAATCATCCTTACTAGGTATCCATATTACCTGCATAAGCAACTAAGATCCAAACTTCATACCTAGTCGCTAATATTTTTTACCCGTATATACCACGCAGAGAAACATTCAGCATTTTTAAAATAAGGAAGGTTTGGTCGTCACGGGATCTCGGTCTATTTATGTGCCAAAATAATAGACAATTTGACATGTTCTGACATTTCAAATCAAACTGACATAAAAAGTTTCGAATTCTTAATTCTTTATTTTCGGCTAGTGAAAGAAAAGTTTTTATTAAACTAAAAATGATAAAATAAAACTTTTTTCCAAAAAAAATGAACCGACTTCCATTATAAAACTTAAAATCATGAAATAACAATAAAGAAAAATGTATTAGCATTCTACCTACTGAATGAGGTGAAGTCGGTGCCAAATTGAATATTAAATAATCTAAGTTAATATTAGAATCATGTAATATATAAAATACCTAGCTAAACAATTACATAACACCCTTACTCCTGCACTTGGCACCGACTTCACCTCATTCAGTAGGTAGAATGCTAATACATTTTTCTTTATTGTTATTTCATGATTTTAAGTTTTATAATGGAAGTCGGTTCATTTTTTTTGGAAAAAAGTTTTATCTTACATGTGCGGTGGCTAACATTGGTGTTGTATCTTTCAAGCTATTCATATTCACCACGTAATTGTCTTTAAATACTGCTTACATTAATTTATTATCATGATACTCCATTTAAAAAAATGCCTTTCTTGCCTGAAAGATTTATATGTATGTAATGACTAACTGTTCTTATTTCCGTGGACTTTCTAAGAAGTGTTTAAATAATTAAATCCGTAGTCACGAAGTTATTATTTAAACTATAATTACTCATGAAGTTGTGAGAGAAATCCTTGTGACGAGCATTTATTGTTAATGTATCATACAGCAATTTTTGACAAGTTATTTAGATTCTTCAAAAAAAAAATTGTGTACTTTTATGTACGTACAGTCAACAGCAAATTAACCTACCCAAATTAATTGAAAATTCACCGCTTAGAGGGCTATGCAGGGTAATTCGATATGCTGACAACTGTACAAGAAAATAATGGAATAATCCGTATGTCCGTAATCATAACAATCCAAGATAATTTAATACGCTATGATCCTGTTGCTCCATTATTCAAGTCACATTCATTTGCAATTTCCGAACAAGCAATTCCACTAAAACTCCCTTAGGACTTAGGAGTACACATTATAAAGTGAATGACTAGTAATAGCACACTGCGTTATATTCCCATGCGAAATCAAATACTCTGCGAGCATAAATCATGTGTTACGAAACGTAAGTGTGAATGATTACGGTTTGTATTGAATTGCGGTAATTTTATCGCGTGTCTTAGGCTGGTTTCCAACGGAGATGGACGTGAAAAATGTCAGAGTTTGTGCTTGATTTTCATTGAAGCTGTCTCTCTCTCATCATCACCCTTTCTCTCTTTTCATTGTTCTCGGTGTGACCTGTCTTGTTCTGCCCCTTCTTTTATTTTATGATACGGCTTCTCTTCTTGTATCTTTTCTTTTCTGACTGCATAGTTTTCCCTTGTAATTTAATGCAGCAGTCACTTATATCATCTTTCTGCACACACTTTGATAGTTTATTTACAAGTTGTACTTATCTTGTTTAATGATTTAGGCTGTGCTGTAGTAGCTATGCCTAAAGAAAGATATCTACAAATCACCGAACTAACCAAACATACAAAAGCCTCGTTTTTGTCTATTTCTTCATCAATAACTCAAGTGTTTGTTTCCGGCGCTCACAGTTGGCTATTATCCAGTTTTATCCATTCAACTAGACGTTGATGAGATATAAACAAACAGATTTACGCAACGCACAGACGGAAATCTGGATATTACTTGAAATACAATCGGAGATAAATGCGATGCGAAACGATCCAAGGAATTGAAGATATTTTGCTTTTTGTAGCTACGTACTTTTTAAGATGCTACATTGATAGATAAGTTTATTTTAGTACTACGTAATATTTTATCGAACTGACAATTTTCTCCAGGATTTCTTCATTTCGTTCAAATTTATTCAGACCCTCAATTTCTTTTATACATATCTGAGCTGAGTCCACGCCCATAAACTGCAAGTATATTCTTAATAATAATAGCATAGTTCCCAGGAAATGGAATGGGAAATGGCAAGGCTAAAGAAGAAGACATAGTTCCGAGGAAAACCTATGAGGAACATAAGCAAAGATCATGTGGTCAATATTTTTCCTGTTTACGCTCTTTCCATGGCCACCACCACCTATTCAAATTTCCTTGAAACGACTGTGTGGCAACTTGGCAAGGCTTTTACCTTTAATTTATCTTATTGGGTCATCGTGGAATGATTGAGTGATAGTTGAAATATCATCTTTAGTTTATTGACTATTGTTATTAAATTATTCCGTTTAACCCTCTTATCAACTTGACCTTATCATCATTAACTCAATATCAATGATTTGCAATCTGCGAAATTTGATCAAATTGATCACTTGATTTCGGATATTTACATTCCCTGGTTCATTTTGATTTTATTTATGGTCTTGTGTTCTTATCGTTATATCAGATCTACTTTCGGGGTTATTCATTGCTATATTTTACTTTAGTAAGTAATTTACTAGAATGTTTTTGGAGTGATTTGTATGTACAATGTCTATTTATCCATTTCATTCATTAAGCTGTATTCAATCTACGATAGAAAAACATGAGATCACGTTGCAAACTGACGTCTATTCAAACTACTCTATTACTCCCTCCACTGCAATCTCACTCCTATTCCCAAGGTGGTAGAGTTGAAGGATCAGGTAGTGTGTTGCATGCAGACAGGTATGTCGCACGCGATGCAGTGCTGCAAACTCTCGGAATGCAGTTTTTTTGCCGTACCTTATTATCGTGCCGTATGCAGGGTTGCCATCAGTAAATAAAAAGGCTCAAACTATAATAACTAACAACATGGAACAACATTCTATAATTGTATTCTAAATGTATAAACTTTAGCTACACATTTCCATCCTATAAACCACACAAACAAATAAATGAATTTAATTTCATTCCGTATAGATAAATGATGATAAAGGTTACAACTAAACGGACTTAGTCCAATAGAACGTGACATCTACCATCTACGGCAGAATCAAAATATTGAAATATCTAATCGTTATATTAGATATCTGCTAAATGATATATCACCTATATTAATTTCTTTATACAGGTATTCAGCAACTTCTTATCAGGATAAGTTACTTTTTGCTGGCTGGGCCCTGAGAGCTGTTGGTTTTTCATAGCTTCTCAGCTGTAGACCTTAGATAATGTGTAACCCCCAATTGAATCCTTAAACTAATTACTGGATGGTTAGCGTGGTGACACACAGATCGAAAATGTAGCTTTTCTAAAGAAAAATAAATGAATCTGTCATTTTCTTACCTCGCAGCCCTAAAATGTTCGGCCTCAATACTGCCACGCTGGCGACGTTGCGTCACGGTTTCGAATCTCTGCCTTTATCTACGATAGCTAATGCGACAATTACCTAACCATTAGTATACATACTAGCATGTTTATCATAGCCTTGATACGTGTCCTCGTAGATTTAATCATCTACAAGTATAGCGTGGTTACAAAGTTCAGTTACATTGTGCTGTCTCGACTGTCACTTTTACTAACGTCAATATGAAGCCATCATTTTATTGTTAAGTCATGGATACCTCTTTCGTAATGTGTAATTTAACTAATGTCTTCTTAGTCTTTTAAATAATACGAGTACTTCCATATCGTGATGACCTTATCACTTTTCTGTAGTTTATTCTTAATAAGCCTCCTAGCTACGCAGGAGGCTTGACACCTGTACCAATCTGAGGGTAGGCGGGGAAATCTCTCATCATGCCTAAATTTCAGACATTTCATAAAAATACAGTTTAGGTCAGACCATTGCCCATCTTTGGATGCAACGTCTAACATGCATGTTACGTGTTGACTTCTAGACTAACTGGAAAAGATTGCTGGTAACAACTTTTAACTTCATGCAATGATATAAATAGACCATTTAATGGAAAGGAACATGTAAAGTCACTTGCACTTACACAATGTTCATGTTAGACGTCTTTTGCAGAAATTTCAAAAATGAAAATAGTAGATTCATAAAGAAAATCTAAGAGTAGTGACTTAAAAAACAGGCATCGATTTTAAACTTTATTGCTATAACTGCAAAATCGAAATCTAATTATAAACCTATCTATCTATCCTTCCACTATTTACAGGATGTGCTAATTTTATCTTTTGATAATATTAGTAAATGTGTTAAGATAATAATATCTTCACACGTAACCATTTGAGAAGGATCTAATCGAGATAAGACCCGCAAAGTAACCATTTACTTTATCTCAACATTCTGGGCGTCACTAATGCATTTATTATGAGGAGTGACTTAACTATTCTGTATTTATATGCATTACATTTTGTCACACATCTTTGATAAATCCATTTGCAAATTACTTATCATTAATTTGTTTTTGATGGTTTTCTAATTTTCCCATGGTGTAGAATACTCTAGAGTTTTATGACTACCTTTCGGATCAGATCTAAATACATTTTCAGATTTGGTAGTATTACCCTGTTTAGCTCGGTGTGCACCTGTTTCGGTGATTCTGTCAAGGACACCGATGGTATTGTCCGTCTGAATGGCAGAGGTCGCGATGAGCGGTGGATTATCATTGGGCGTGGGAATGAGGTCACGCGGGCGCATCGTCGCGGTTTGGCGCGCTTCTGCTGATACGATCAAAAGACCCGCCTTGGAGAAACTACTGTTCATCACGTAGGTCCCCCGACTATGACAAGAATGATGAATTGGGAACTGCTGTTTCTTACGTAGAGGATCTACGTAAGTCTTGAGGTTTCTTCTAGATTCGTAGATTTAGGTTGATGAATTAAGATTTTCTTGGAGATTAATTTTGAAAGTTTATTAGACACTTTTCCTAACTGATGACTTCTTATTGTTACTTTAACAAATTACTATCACAACTTTCGATCATCTCGATATAGTACATTTATCAAGATGAGACGAAAGGTTTGTTTGTACGCCGACGGAAAACATGCATTAGAGCCAATATTTAAAGCAATAAACATTCACCACAACACAATCTTGGCAACAGGATTAATAAAAGTAAATTAAAGCAAGAAATGTTTGTAGAGGATACGATATTTACACCACATTAATTATAGATTTTAAAGGTTTTTGCGCTCATTCAGTTATAGAGGTCACTGAGGTTGTACAAAGGTGACGCGTCGCGACCGTAGAATAACAACTTAGAATTCCAGCGTTTGTAATATCGACGAGTTGCGTTAGAAGTACAATTTCGATGTTAGTGTGCCAGCGGAGGGCAGAGTGCCGTAACAGAGGAGTGCCGAGGAAGCAGACGGTGAAAGTGGCGTGACGACCACCGGAGACGACCTTGCATATCTACGCATAACGGGTTAATGTAATCATCCTAGCTCGCAGCATTTAGAAGATTCAGCTTTATTCCTAGCAAATTTCCAAACTTCAATAAGTTTATCTTTAGCCAGACTCTTAATTCAATTTTGGTCTCGCTTCTTAGTGAATACATTACTGACTCCCAAATTCAATGCTCCAAATTCTTGCATATCATTAGCCGGTGACTTATGAAGTGAACGGCTGCTGAATAATTTGAAGCTAACTTTAGTCTGTGTTTGAGATACTGTAAGATCAAAGGCATGTCTGTTTCTTATAACGGATTTACATAAAACATGATCAGTGAACAATCATGATGCTTCTCGTACATTTATAAAATTATCTTCTTTTTTAATCGATATTTTAATATTGATATTTGAATGAACGCTTAGCTAAGAATTTAAAACCATTATGACCTTAGTGTCTATTTGGGACATTGGCATTCCACGCCCGCCCTGGCAGGTGGCAACTGCAATCGTGACCTCAACGTACCTAAACAGGTTCTATGTAAAACCCACTTGCTATTCGATTCAAATTACGATTGAGTCATTAAGGAAAAGTTGCACTTTACGGGGTTTTGTCAGTGATTAAGGTAATTGGCTAAGTAACACATGGAAGGGTCGCGCAAGGTGCCATGGCGATGTCCGAGAACTGGGTTAAAGACAGAGATAGCTTGTCAGCTCTCTCGCTTATCGAGATCCGCCACATATGTGGGCAAATTGACGTGACAGCTGCAAGTGAGAAATGGTTAGATAGTTTAGATAGATAGATAGATAGATAAAATCTTTATTTGTAATTACACTACAGTACACACACAATAACACACATAGAACACCAACAAATGTACAAGAAAATAATAATATATTACACACATACTGTGCTGCGTGTGTATGTGTGCTGCAGCAATACAAAATGGTCACAGCTCAACGATAATGGTGCTCAATGAGCGCCCGTTGATTTTCAGCTATAGCCACAGTAGGTAGGTGCAGTGCGGATCCTTTAGATAGGTGCATGACATATATAATAGAAATCGTGCTAAGCGTAGGTAACTGTTATCTCTTATGAGTACGAGCTATGGGTTATGTTACATTAGGCACAAAAGTAGTAAGTAACGGGCAAAAAGTAAGTTAGAAAGTTATTAAAAAGTAAGGACTAGGTACTTTGGGACCAGATAAGTACTTTATCCAGAGGCTGCGACCATTATCGGCGACGACGTGTTGGGTTGGAATCTTTTTGAATTTGTAGCAAATGGGAGAACATTTGTTTTTTAAAAGAAAATTTTGGCAGACACTTGAATGGTGGAGGAATATTGTTCCAACACTTGGTCGCCTGATATCGGAAGCTACCTCTGAAAGCAACAGTTTTGTGTTGATGTACAAGCAATTGTGGTCGACAAGGTCTTACATTACGCCGTGAGTAAAAATTTAGTTTTACGTAAAGATATTCTGGCTTTTTGTTTTTTATTACTCCAAATAGCAAGGTCGCCAGATGCAGTTGTCTACGCGAGTCCATTTTCAGCATAGAAGCGTTGTTTAGTTTGCAAGTTTACATTATCCATGCAGTCACCTAATCAGTAGTATGAAATGGTGATTGCTTCCCAGTTCGTAAAATTATTGCTAGAGTACTATCTAAACTTGGATTGATTCTTTTTCATTTGGGTGATCAATTTATTGGGTCAATTTAATTGGGTTAATCTATGTAGGTTTTCATCGCCGATTAAGTTTCTGCCTACAGTTTACGAAGTTTAAGTCTTTTATTTTATGAATAACGATATCATACTGACCTTACAAAATACAATACAATAGGCATATTTTCCTCAATTGAAAACGAGCATTGCTGTAAAATCAGAGGTCGGAAAAATTCTAGAGCAGTTGCGTCTCCGCGCGATAGTAGGGCTGTAGATGGCATCTTCATCCGTTAGCCGCGTCTCATGGAAATCTCTAAAAGCAGAACAAACGCTAGTATGCGAGCAAGAACAGCTGATTGCGAGCGATCGCGGCCGCGGGGTCGTTGACCGCACTTTCGCCGCTCCCACGGAGTCTGCTTGCTCAATCCTAGCTCCGAGGCTCGAGACTTCGCTAATTAGCTACTCGGCTACATCTTAAGTCACGTTTACACTATTCAACATTGACGCAAAACATATTATGCTACCCCACTCACTTCGATTGATCTAAATTGAAATAGCACATTGTGCTTCTCAGTCATACAAATTGAACTGAGCGAGAAGAGTGAATATGTTACCTACCTACGTACCATTCATCATTATTGGTGGTAGTGTATGTGTGCCCAGCCCACAGAACCTTAAGTGGCAGCAGAACACATAGCACCAGTTTTTCTAAATTGATGACCGAGTTGAAGAAAAGCTTGCCAACAATCGTATTTTGTAACGAAATTTGGTTTCAATTCAAACACTTGCTGAGTAGGCAAAAACGCTATCGCAAAAATTGAGAACCAGGGTGTGCTGTAACTAGAGTCAATTGAAGTGAGTGAGATAGCATAATGTTGATCGTCTATGTTGCAAAGTGTAAACCAGGCTTTAGCTGCTCGAAGACCACCTGCGTTAAAAATAACACCTGTTACTCTTGATTTGTATCTTATTATTGACCATGTTAGTGATGTTGAAGATATAAAAGATAAGTTTAAGCTGAATGTTACTTCAATTCCCTCAATCGCGGTTAATACTCAGAATCCAGCAGTTAGTTGAAGTGGCCAGGTTTACAGCTGAGCTGACACGCAATTAATCAATATTTTATTGTACCATAAAGCTGATAAGTTGGTCCTTGTCGGACAGCAACAGAAACTTGGGTAGAAAATATGACGCTCTTTGATTTTTCACTTTCGAATAAGGATGTAAAAAAACAGACTTTTAGACAGTTCTTAAATTTTGATTTTTATTTCGTGCCCATTAGTTAGCTTATTTCCAAAGCTTATTTCTTAGAATGTTATCTAGAGTAAGAGCAGCTCAATCTGCTTCCAAAATATTAAGCTTCCAACTCTGTTTAAAAAATAATTGAATACTATCCCAGAACCTTGGAGCCAGGATGAGTTCTGGTCTTCATGCAAATCTATGTTATGTTAGCCTGATACGATCTTGGAGAAGTCGACGCGGGTGATCACGACGGCCGTGAAGAAGATGATGGCTCCCGAGCAAGATGACGAGGAGGCTGCGTACGATAGGGGCGATGACCTGGTAAGGTCTGCGTAGTTGTGCTAGATTTGATATTGGACATTTGAACCCGAAATAAAATATGCTCTTGCTACTGATTTAGAAGTTAGAAGTTACTTTGTCGAAAGGACTCTCCTTCTGTATCATTACGTCGCGTCGTTCTCACTTATCCTCTCTCAGATCACAAAAATATATATAATTTCGGGTTACACAGAAGCCTCAAAATTTCCTTACTAGTAAGGGTGCGTCTGCTAGAGAGCCGATGACCTGTTTAAGTTAGCGTAGTTGTGCTAGATTTGAGAACCAGTGTCAAAAGTTCTTGGAATGTTTGTTGTACCTTAGTTGCTTGTTACTCGGACTTGTTGCTTGGATTCCAAAGCTGTGTTTTATTCTCCATAGGCTAATATAGATTTTTCACAGGGTGAATCTTTTAGAATGTACGAAATGGGTTCTTGGGTTTTGTTGTTTCATTATTTTCGATCTACTTTGAGTACTTTTCCAGATCTCTCCAAACGAAACTACGTTCAAAGCTAATTATTTAATAAAATATATCAATGTTTTCTTGTGTGTGTTTTGATGTAGTTAAGGCGACGTTTATTACTATGAGAGAGTTTTCTTGCATTAGTTAACCTTAATAACAGACGTTAAGGTTTGCCACAATGGTATTTAGATGCCATATATGAGCTAGTTTCATCTCCTTGTAAGGTTAAGTAGCTGTCGGCTTTTTATACAGTCAAGCCGACATTTGCTAGAATCGTGCTATTTTTAAATAGGGACCTGCGTAGTTTTTCGATTAAAATTAATTTACAAAAGATTGAAAGAATCTTTAATTCTCTTGAGTTCATTTTAAGAGTTGAAAAGAAAATTAAGAAAATGCAAAAAACAATACAATTTTAAATACACTGCATTTAGACTTTTTAACTTATTTCTTATCTCTGTCACTCACACACTTAGTGTAATGCCATCCCACTCATACGCATTGTGACTGAAACACTACAAAACAACCCAAATAATTTGTATTTTCATGGCATTTTTTGTAAAATATGTAATTTAACATTCATAGTACAACATTACCACATTTATAAGTCATAAGTACCATACCATATTTTTGATAGATATATTCGATATTAAATAGATTGATTGACAGCTATAGGCCAGTTATAGGTCAATGTTCTTTCATGTCAATCTAAAAGAACAGTTGCTTAAACATGTCACAGAATCAGAATATATATTTTATTTGTTTCACATATTTTTCCGCGTTGATCAGTATCTTATCTCTAATCACACGCTGTTACCAAATTACTTTATGTACTCGTAGTATGGAGTGCTAGCCGCTCCTTTATCGTTAATTGGAAGGATTAAGTCATTAGTAACAATTAGAAGCTTAATGTACAGTGGGCGCCAACCAACAGTCGCTCACTGTATTCAATTTTATACTGCGTTCATATTTGTGAGAGACATAAATAAACTTGGCCATTTTTCTATACAGGTTCAGTTTTGACATGATAAAAACTGAATGTGGTTCATTCATACTCATTTCATGAAAAAAATATATTGTTCGGCCAACCCTGGCATCCTTGAAAATCTTTGATTTATACCATTTGTAGCTTAAATTAAGATTCAATTCATAAACAGAAATCACCTTTACTGCTAATTTACCATGGTACTTTATTTATATATTTATCCTTGAATTTTATTACTCATACATACCACGATATTGAATTATATACTTGCATAAATATAAGTAAATAAATTTGTCTTATTAAAAAAACTTATAAACACTGATATGTCTGTATATTTATTCGTATAATATTATAAGATGTAGAGTCAGCCAGTGCACGGCGGTGAATTGTAATTAACTGTTGCCTTTTTAACGCTACCCTGGACGCGCGGGCGCACCACGAAGTCAGGGTCCCTCCCGTTCTCCAGATGGGTAAGATGTGTGTGTGTTCTACATAGAGATGAGAAAATGTCCTGTTTATTTTTCTATGTTATCGCCTCTTTGTGCTGGGTATTTACTCATCTCAAGTGTTAGCTTTACATTCAGTTGGTGTGATTAATTTGATTTTTGATGTTTATTCCGTACTTATTTACTTTGTCTCCCAAACTACAGAGCACCAAGAAAAATATACGACAGATAAAAAATAAGACTATAGCGTGCATGTACAAAAAATTTCAACATAGATTCCTAGAGAATATAATTGTCTGATACGAATAATTGTCACTACATTATGTAGTATTAATACGTTAAATGTATCAATCTACGGGAAAAGGTACCTTATGGTCGTTGGCACTTACGACATTGTGCTTATTATAAGCTAAGTAAACTCGTGTGATTTATTTTTCTAAACGACTTAAGCGTCAACGACCATAAAGTACCTTTTCCCGTGGAATGACACAAATTATTTTTATTTAGTAGATGTCATTAGTATTTTATTACGTCGACTTTATATACGAACCAATTTACTAACCAATTATCTTTCTTCCAGGTGATGCAACAAGACGTCAAGAAGGAGAACCCCCTACAGTTCAAATTCCGAGCCAAATTCTACCCGGAGGACGTCGCGGACGAGCTCATCCAGGAGATCACACTCAAACTGTTCTACCTTCAGGTAAATACATCAATCATCTTATTTCAGCTACTAGAAGGAAAAGTTTTTTCAATCATGGATTAGGAAAATAAGCCTTCCAATAAGATTTCCATATTTTAGTAAAAATCTATAATATTTTATTGAAAAATGGCCTTTACAGGCACTTTTCACGTCAAAAACTAATTACAGTTAGAAGCGGTTTACATACAGCGTCTTTCACATATATATGTTTACTGCAGGAAAACACTCCTAGCGTATCATTCGAATAGAACCTAATCTGCACCGTGACACGCATGGCGTATTTTCGCAAACACGTCTCCTCTGCAAATTTAACGTCTTATCGCCACTTGCACTGTTCATGGCCCTATTCTGTATTGGATTTTCGAACTAGTCATTATTAGGTCGCCATTTCTTTCTTCCCTAAAACTTTTGTTGGGCAATAACTTACGTATGTGTAAAATTCCATCTGCTGATTTATTTGACAATGTGTTTCTCCCTTCAGGTGAAGAACGCTATCCTGTCAGACGAAATCTACTGCCCGCCAGAGACATCAGTGCTGCTAGCTTCATACGCGGTGCAGGCCAGGCATGGAGACCACAACCCGTCCTTACACAGCCAGGGATTCCTGGCGAATGACCGTCTGTTGCCGCAGAGGGTCACCGACCAACATAAGGTGAGATATATACCTTTAAGAGAGAATACACGCTTTAAGAGAGAATCCATAGATAGGTTCTTACCAAAGAAGTGTGACATCAAAGAATTAATAGCTAAATTACACAAAGTTTTTCCTGCCTACATAGGAAGACTTTGCAAACTTGCCACATCTCAATATAGTATTATTATTATGTTGGTACTCTTTTGACAGCCACGCCATCATGGGACCCGATCGTTTGAGGCTTTCATAGGGCCAAAGCCAACATGAAGAGGCTTTTTTGTACCTTTTTATTCTAAAAGTGACATGGCTGCAATACTGCCTATTATTATTATTACCTTGATAACTTGTTACTTCTTGTGGTATTTGAGAATTAGAATATACATTTTATCAATGTCAACATCGACAAGACAGAACGTGAATATAAAATTCAAACTTTTCCTCCAGATGTCCCGCGAGGAGTGGGAGCAGAGCATCACGAACTGGTGGCAGGAGCACCGCGGGATGCTGCGCGAGGACGCCATGATGGAGTACCTCAAGATAGCGCAGGATCTGGAGATGTACGGCGTCAACTACTTCGAGATCAGGAATAAGAAGAACACGGAGCTCTGGTTGGGCGTCGACGCTTTGGGATTGAATATTTATGAGAAGGATGACAAGTGAGTGGAAACTCTATTTTCAGTAAAACACTGTATATTTTTGTGTGCATGTTGTGTTCACATCAAGAAGATACATATTATATTTTTAAGTGTGTGTTACGATGTCACGTCAGTTTTGTGGACTAAATAAAAAAAACACGCCTAGCGTATTTTACGGACTACAACGTGACACGCATGGCGTATTTTCTCGAATAAAAGGTTCATATTAAATCGACAGTGAGCATTAGCGTTGTGACATGGTTGAGTCAATTTAATTAGTCAAATCTTTTATTATGTCAAAATGATTGTAAACAATAAACTTGAAATTTGCGTAATGTTTGACAATTAATTTACCAATAACACAAACACGCCTAGCGGTGTTTTACGTACACAGCTTGAGACTACAACGCGATAAGCATGGCGTGTTTTCTCGAATAAAAGGTTCATATTAAATCGACAGTGAGCATTAGCGTTGTGACATGGTTGAGTCAATTTAATTAGTCAAATCTTTTATTATGTCAAAATGATTGTAAACAATAAACTTGAAATTTGCGTAATGTTTGACAATTAATTTACCAATAACACAAACACGCCTAGCGGTGTTTTACGTACACAGCTTGAGACTACAACGCGATAAGCATGGCGTGTTTTCTCGAATAAAAGGTTCATATAAAATCGACAGTCAGCATTAGCGTTGCGACATAGTTTAGTCAATTTTATTAGTCAAATCTCGCTTTTATTATGTCAAAATGATTGTAAACAATAAACTTGAAATTGGCGTAATTTTGACATAAATTTATTTTTTACTTGAAAACTACTCCATTTTGACAGACAACGCACGATTTACTTGAATGTATCATCACTTTCCAGACTGACCCCCAAAATCGGCTTCCCCTGGTCGGAGATCCGCAACATCTCGTTCAACGACCGCAAGTTCATCATCAAGCCGATCGACAAGAAGGCGCCGGACTTCGTGTTCTTCGCTCCCCGTGTTCGCGTCAACAAACGCATCCTGGCGCTGTGCATGGGAAACCACGAACTGTACATGCGGCGCCGCAAGCCCGACACCATCGATGTGCAGCAGATGAAGGCGCAGGCCCGGGAGGAGAAGCTGGCCAAGCAGGCGCAGAGGTAACTATACGGACATTCACTTCTCTCTCTCTCTCTCTCAGCCAAAAGACGTCCACTGCTGGACAAAGGCCCCCAAACATTTCCACGTTGACCGGTCCTGCGCTGCCCGCATCCATGCGCAACCCGCGACCTTCACCAGGTCGTCGGTCCACCGAGTGGGAGGCCTGCCAACACTATGTTTTCCGGTTCGTGGTCGCCACTCGAGAACTTTTCTGCCCCAACGGCTATCTGTTCTACGAGCTATGACATTCACTTACATCATTTTATTTTTATTATAAGAGGAAGACCAACAGCTACAATTTTTGTCTTAAATCATATGCACTCATATCTTCTTCTTTGGCTACCCCTTCTCCCATTTTATTTGGGGTCGCACTCACATCAATATCATAATTTAATTTGCAGTCAACAGCTTCATCCATAGACATATAAAAAAAATCATTCTGTAATAGAGCTTGATCGTCAAATGAAGCCCAAAAACGTACATAATAGTGTGCTCCAAATTCAATGAGGGATTTTCCAAGACCCAAATAAAAAAAAAAATTGTTCCAGATTAATTCATAGGTGGCGCTTAGTAAAAGGCGAGATCATTCAAAAAGCAAAAATGCACGGTATTGGCATTAAAAAAATATAAAACCTAATAAAAAACATCTAAAAAGTATCAATATTGTGATTTGTGCAACTGTTAAACTGTTATGTGATTTTTTTTCTGCCTCTGGCTGACAAAAAAAAGCGCACAATATAGGTACAGCCATTATTACAACTCGGCTTTCAATAAAGCTCCATCTGTTGAGATTTTTTTATACTGATTTTTATACTGTCAGAAAAATCGCTTATTGTTTTTACAGATTTTTCAACACACCAAAAATGTCAAACTTGACAAAAATAAGCCTCACAGAAGATATTACCTGTCCTTCACTAACATAGGCAAAAACCATATCTGACATCCCGTTTCCTCAGCTGTCTCTAAGTAAAATAAAAAAAAATCGAACTTATGGCTTCATCCAATATAACTTGGTTTATAAATAGACCTTTATGGTCCTTCGAGCCGGATTTGTCTCTAATTTTCTTAACGATATTGGGCTGATATCGTTTGATGTGTGTTGACGGAAACTCTAAGGTCCCTAAATAAACGTTTGCCGTCAATAATATTTACCTACTTGTTTTTCAGAGAAAAACTGCAATTAGAAATCGCGGCCCGCGAACGCGCAGAGAAGAAACAGCAGGAGTATGAAGATCGTTTGCGGCAAATGCAAGAAGAGATGGAACGTTCACAGGTAATTTTCATACACGAAATTACACAAAAAATCTTAATTTTAGGTTTTTTTTTAGCCTATACTGTCCCACTGCTGGGCAAAAGTCTGCTCTGATTCGCCATTCCTATCTATTCAATGCATTAGCCCTCCTAGATTTTTTAAGAATATTCGGCCGATAGTCTTTCTTGTTTCTACCTCTGGCCACACCCCGCTCCATACAACGCTCGCAAACTTACTACTACTAGGCAAATTATATTGGTACACGCGCAAATGTGAGTGTGAAATTTACTAGGGTTTTTTGCGAGTCGTGGTTATCCATCAAAATGGCGCGAAAAGTGCGCCTGATTACGCGCCAGCCCTCGTTCAAGTCAGTGATGTCTACAACGAAGTGCGGGGTGGGGTGCGGTATTTGAAATGGGTGCGGGGCGGTGAGTGGCCGTTTGTACGTTAGTACAGACACTGTATACTTTTTCTGTGTATCAGTATTTAGATAGATTGCTATATCAACACTTTATATTTATTGTAAGTAATTACTGTATAAACTAGTTCTGGAGATGGGCGCAAACAACTGCAACACAGTTTGAAACTATAGCAGTTGTTTACGATCCAAAACTGTTAGTAGCTAAATTTGTTAATTTTGATAAATAAATAAAAATCTAAATCTATTGCACCATTTACAGTAAAGAACATACAAAGTTAAATTTAGAGGCAAAATTAGATGTGTTTGCTTCAGTATTTAGAGGCAAATGTGTAAATTCGCAGGCGAATCTGCTGGAAGCGCAGGACATCATCCGACGGCTGGAGGAACAGCTGCGGCTGCTGCAGGCCGCCAAGGAGGAGCTCGAGCAGCGACAGAACGAGCTGCAGGCCATGATGACGCGCCTCGAGGAGACCAAGGTGGGACCACTAGTCTGACTGAACTTCTGTAGTTCGCATGACACGCATGTTGACTGATCCTTTGTATACGGCTTTCGATGAAAATTACAATTAAGAGCACGCAGTCAAATTTATGTAAGTCGAAACTATGAGCGGAAATCGATATCAACTCACACAGACACAAAACTATATGTATGTGTGTGTTAGCGCTAGAATGAGCGTAGAATAGTCGGACAAGTAATTTTGATACTTTGATTCTAATAATTTGAATATTACTCACCATTTCAATACTTGTATAAATACGAATGGTATAAGAAATAAAATACAAATTACGCAAAAATAAAACCTTCAAATACAAGTTAAAAATATACTAGTGGTTCGCCGCGAACTTAGACCTCGCGATTATTATTTTAAAAATATGAGAACGTAAATTTACTGAACCAATTTGAATTTTTAGTTAAATACGGGATTCTGTTAAAACAAAAATGTAACGCGCAACGCATTACATTATTCAGTTATTGCTCGGTTGAAGAGAACAGATTTTCCAACCTTCTTTCTTTATCTATTCTGAGGTACAACAACTTAATTTTTTTAATTTTTTCCAAGCGGGTATAATCAAAACCTGGATCAAATATAATATCTGTAAACCGTTTTGATCTCGAAAGAGCTACGTATGTACATCCGGCTACCAACTCTTTTACGCCAATGTCCACGTCTACTTTATCCAAAGTAAGTGATTTATAATCGAGTATACTCGTACATGCCCGAGCTTCATCTAAGGAGAATATAACTGTTTCTGAAAACATTACAGTCATTTTTGGTCACGTTTCAGGTTTCAGCTCAATATCACAGAAACTGTTTCAACAATTTTGATATCCTAATCCTAACTAATATTATAAATGTGAAAGTGAGTTTGTTTGTTTGTTCGTTTATTTGTTTGTTTGTTTCCTCTTCACGCTTTATCTACTGAACCAATCTTCCTGAAATTTCGCATTCACATAGTTAGTAGTACGGAGAAGGATATAGGGTACCTTTCATCCCGGGAAAAGGCATGGTTCTCGTGGAAAATTTACGCGGGCAGAGCCGCGGGCGAAAGCTGGTTCAATATAAATGAGTAATATAACAATACTCATCTCAAAAAATGTAAAATTTTATCCAAATCTCATTACCGGTTACAAAATTATAGTATAGATGATTGTTGTATAACTCGTATTCATTATTTCTATGTATTTATTTTTTCATATACATACACTGTCACTATCATTATTTTCTGTAGCAATACTGTTATCACTCTCCTGTAATGATTTTTCTAAGCATTCTTTTGTCCTCTCAGTAAATTTTAGTCTGAAAAAATATACAAAAATATCTGTATTAAAATAGTGTTATGTTTTTGATTGATGTAACGAATGCATAATACTTTGTCGTTTCGGTCACTAATATTCACTGTCATTGAAGAAATAAGAATGAACTTCTTAGCAAGCACAATTAATCGATATTGGGTAGCTGTTTATCTATGCACTTATAATATCAGAATCATGTTATAAAAAATACCTCTTCGCTCTCCTGGCATTCATTATGGATTTTGTATTTTTACTGCAACTGTATTTTTTGCGTTTGTTGCCCATTACTGAAACATTATTTATTTTCATTACAAACCATTCATTTATCATTCATTAATAAGTTGACCGTATTTATTCCATAAAATACTTTTCGTCTAGACATTAAAACTTCGGATAAACCAACTTACAAAAACAAAGTTAAATAAGACAATATAGAAAGTTCTTCAATTTCATAAACCTAATCAATTTATGATAATTTTTTAATACTTAATCGATATTTAATCACCCTGTAAAATTTCACCAGTTTTAATGTCACCCTTTGTTTTATATAATTAAACTTAAACAACCAAAAATATTAATACTTACTAAACGATCAACCTGTTCCGGTCGCACTATACGTGCCTCGTGTGCAGAAGGTAGGTGACCTTGAAGACGGTAACTCGCGAGCGGCAAGCGATACGTCCACCCCTTGGAAAAGGTCCGGCGCGTACTAAATCGTCACGACGCGTGCGCTTGGTTTTATACATGTCGTTTTTAAAAATTCGTATAAAATAATAAACGTCCGATATTAATTAAATAAAAAATAAAGTCTTATTGCAAACAGTATGTTTGTTAATAATAACAATAACAGCAAACAAAAAATTTAGTTTTTCTCGTGGAAAAGTAGCATTAAAAAACGCAAATTATGTCATTTTGTAACGATTTTTTATCGGTATATAAATAAATATTTTATCAAATTTTCTACTGAGGTACACCAAACGGCAATAAAATCTTCTTACTAAAAATAATATATAAATAAAATTTTTACGATTTCATTGTTATTTTACACCTCAAAGTAAACTCGATCCGGCATTTTTGTAATTCGGCGTTCCGAAAACCTCAAAGTTACAAAAAATTGGTCTATAAAACTTTAATTTTACATTGCAGTGCACTAAAAAAAGACTTAATCGTTATATATTTACGAATTGTTTTATTTGATTTGGTTATTTTACGCGTAAAAAAAGCGGTCAAAAACACCAAAAGCGGGAAATTTCATCGTAAATTGACTGCGTGCTCTTAATGTTTTCAATTTTTGATTAAGTTGTTAAGATAGTGTTTGAACTGTGTTATATAGTGCAAACAATTATAGCACAATAATCTCTTTAAATTAGGTATGGTTACCACCACATAGACATATTTTTATATATTAAAAAAAAGCAGAAATCCAGTCTCGCCGTCTCAGAGAGAATGGTGTTATGTATTAATAAATATACATTATACATAGATTAAAATTTAAAATACATTGTGTTATATTATCATGCACGAGTAGCATGTTACGGTTTTATTGACAGGTGAAAACACAGTATTATTTTTTCACAAAATCCACCTCAGGTATCACTCCTAGCGTGTTGTTGTACGCACACGCCAGGCGCGAAAAATGACAATTTAAAAACACGTGTTTAAAATTATCACGGTATTTTATTTTTTAAATTCACTTCATGAATCACGCCTAGCGTGTTGTATGCATACGTGAGGCGCAAAATATGGCAATTGAAAAAAACACAGTAATTTATTTTCTACTAGCTGTTGCCCACGGCTTCGCCCGCGTGACTTTGGCTTAGATGAAAAGTCTTTTTGTGTTCCAAACTGTTTCCTGTGTTCCAATCTTCGATTTTTATACGTCTACAGAAAATGCTCATCAGATTAACCAAGTTTTGCTAAGGCGCCATTTCCGTATATGTTATAGTGTAGCTGGTCTCTTGGAGCCTTTTATCAGATGTTCCAGATCTTCAATTTTTATACGTCAGCAGAAAATGCTCATCAGGTTGAACGATTTTTGCTAAGGAGCCATTTCCATATATGTTATAGTGTAGCTGGTCTCTTGGAGCTTTTCATCAGATGTTCCAGATCTTCAATTCTTATACGTTAGCAGAAAATGCTCATCAGGTTGAACGATTTTTGTTAAGGCACCATTTCCATATTACTTATAGTTTAGCTGTTCTGTTATGGTTCTTCATCAGGTGTTCCAGTTTTCAAAATGAATTATAGCCTATATGTTGCCCAGGCTTAATAGCTATATAACAAAAAAAGTTTCATTCAAATCCGTCCAGTAGTTTTTGTGTGAAACGCGTACATACATACAGACAGACAGACAGACAGACAGACAGACAGACAGACAGACAGACAGACAAGAAATTCCAAAAAAATGTTTTTGCTTTCTATTGTTCTTTTTAGGTCTCCCTCTATCCATTTCAGTCAAAAATATTAAATGTACAGACAAAATATTTTTACTGTTTTATTATATGTATAGATAAATCACGCTTAGCGTGTTATAGGTACACACAAGGTGCGAAACATCGTAATTTTAGAAAAACACGTGTTAACACCATCACGTATAGTATCGGCAGGAAACAAGACCCAATATGGCGCCGACTGCACATATAAGACTCGCGGGGGGAATGTGCGGGGAAGCGCGGGTCCCTTCGCAAACCGCTACTCCAAGGACATATATTTTTCGTTTCTGCGCAGTCTTGTTTCGTGCCGAATGCTGAAACTCACTTCATAAATCACGCCTAGCGTGTTAAACATCGTAATTTTATAAAAACACGTGTCTCTAACAGCATCACGTAACTAGCTAGTATGTTGACGTTCGCAATCCGCACCGCACAGAACATGGAGGCGGCCGAGCGCGCCAAGCTGGAGGAGGAGATCCGCAGCAAGCAGCAGGAGGTGTCGCGCATCCAGCAGGAGGTGGAGCTCAAGGACTCCGAGACCCGGCGGCTGCAGGACGAGGTCGAGGAGGCCAGGCGCAAGCAGGTACGCATTGTTCAACACCAGATGTATTTATGCTCGGGCACAGGGCGGGCGCTTCATAGAAACGGCGCGTCAAATATGCCTACTACTACTACAAATGAAACTGTATATCCGTGAACACGTCAGTAACACGTCAATGTGTGCGTTTTCATAGTCGAACGTCCCAAAGTTACACAAGAACGGGGGAGAAGTGCGGAAGGAGCCATATTGCGGGAGGAGCAGGGAGTTTCCTTTCTGTACGTAGTACTAATATTAATTCTGTGGCTCGGGTATAAACGGGCAAAAACCGTTTCTTCCCGGCCCCATCTCTGTTCTTGACAGATATAGCTATGAAATTGGCAATTTAAAAACACGTATTGGCAATTTAAAAACACGTGTTTAAAATAACACAGTAATTTATTTTTATATATATGATGGGTAATTATTAATAGTTAGTGGGTAATTATTATGATGGGTAGTTATTGGGTAGTAATTTATTCTTATCCACATGAACTCTCTGCTCAACCCTAAGGTTTGACTGTCAGACAATGCTTTTAGCATTAAGTCCACCTTTTGTACTGAAGTTTTGTATGTGTGTACAGTAAAATTTAAATAAATAAAAATGGGCAAAAACCGTTTCTTCCCGGCGTAAACCCTCTGTTGACAGATATAGCTATGAAATTGGCATTTTGATGTTGACAAAACTTCTAGAAGTTACTTTTTGATATTGGTTAATCTTTCAAAGAGATGCTTTTTGGTGTTGGTAAAATTTTCAAAGAAATTCTTATTGTTTAAGAGCTGTACTCTAGTCGAACGTCACACCTGTCTATTCTCGGCTTTACATACGACGCGCCTGTGAATTAGTAAATTAAAATGATATTTTTTATTTCTGTCTAAATATTGCATTTTGTTTATTTATTTTTATATTATGTTAGTTATGGTGTAATTCTCCTTCCTGTAATATGTAGCGCTCCGCAGACATCTAAAATTAGACTAAATTCAGACTGCAGCAGCAGGAAATTCAAGACTGTCTAGGCTTACTGCCTATTTATATAAATCTATTGTTAACCAAACACCAATTGCAGGACGAAGCGGCCGCAGCATTAGCAGCAGCTACCACGCCATCGCACCACCACGTGAACGAGGGCGAGACGGCCGCCGGACCGGACGGCGACGCCGGATCCGACGCCGGCTCCGAAACCGGCGGGGGGGAGCTCACGCATGCGCCGGATGATCTAGTGGATCCGGTCGCGGATCGCAGGACCCTGCAGGAGAGGAACGAGCGCCTACATAACCAGCTCAAGGTGAGAAATGTTCCAATGTCACAGGTTTTCTCGAAATATCATAGGTGGAGAATCTGCTCCTCATTGAAGAAGACAGGAGTGTCATGCCGGATCGAAAACTGGTGAAGCTCACAAACGTGTACAATCAGCTCAAGATAGGAAATGTTCAAATATGACTCACATTTTCTTTGAGTTTCTGACTCGTCGTGATTACTATTCCTCGTTGAAGGAAAATTCCCTGATATCTAGTGACTGACTGACTTACATAGTGATCTATCAACGCACAGCCCAAACCACTGGACGGATCTGGCTGAATATGGGCATGCAGGTAGATGTTATGACGTAGGCATCCGCTAAGAACGGATTAACGCGAGCGAAGCCGCGGGCGCCAGCTAGTGAAAATATAAAAGAGTAATTGATACATAATTGAAGCATAAATTTAATTAGTTCAAAGGTTTTCTGAATAAGCGATTGATAGTTAACTGAATTTGCTCCAAGCGTTGCAACAAGACCTGGCGCAGTCCCGCTTTGTTTTAGAAGTTTGCAACTTGGAGAATGAGGGATTTTCCGAGACCCAAATTACTAAAATATACTTCATAGACTTCATACACGGCGCTTAAATAAAAGGCTAATCCATACAAAAAGAAAAAAATCACGGGTTTGACATTTTTTTTTAATAAAACTTAATAAAAAAAAACATTTAAAAAGTACCAATATTGTGATTTGTGCAACTGTCAAACTGTTGACAAGAAAAAGCGCACCATATAGGTTCAGCCATTATTACGACTCGGCTTTCATAAAACGCTATCTGTTGAGACTTTTTTATACAGATTTTTTTTTCTTAATTTAGCTGTCAGAAAATCGCTCATTCACTTGAAAAAGTACCGAAGGTTTTCTGAATAAGCGATTGATATTTAACTGAATTTTGTCCAGGCGTTGAAACAAGACCTGGCACAATCCCGGGACGAGACCAAGGAGACGGCCATGGACAAGATCCACCGCGAGAACGTGCGCCAGGGCCGCGACAAGTACAAGACGCTGCGCGAGATCCGCAAGGGCAACACCAAGCGCCGCGTCGACCAGTTCGAGAACATGTAATGGCAACACTGCCACTGCTCTGCAGACTTACAATCTCCTTTTGACGAAATGTCCCCACTTGTTACTGCCTAATTATGGTGTGTCAGCGAAATATTGTATATTTAATTTAATTTTGAAAATGTCAGTTTTTTTTTCTATATACAGGGTTATTTGTAATTAACTAATAACCTTTCTAGGGGTGAAAGTACTCATAAATATGAACATCTTTTTGTATGAGACCGACTCTGAAATCTCAAAAAAAAAAATCAGCTGTTCCATACATTTTGGGCGAGTAGGTGTTACAAAAAGAATGGAACAGCTGATCTTTTTTTTGACATTTAGTTAATTACAAATATATAAATATGATTTAGTTAATTACAAATAACCCTGTATTTAAATATGTTTACGGGTTTGATTTGTACAGTAAAAGTACAGTTGTTTCTATTGAAAAGGTCAATTCAAGTCCACTGCTGGACTTTGCAGACGCAAGTGAAAAGGTCGTGTTCTTATATATTTGTAAAATTTTGTGAATCTATGTTATTGGGAGTTGATTAATGGCCGTTTCGAGCAAAAGGATTTTTCGTGCAAAGGACATTAAAGTTAATGTTATGCGATGAGACGTTGTCAAGTCCGTAATGATGTGTGAATATTGACACATTTGTAATTAAGATTACTCTGAGAAAAAAAAACACATTGAACGCACGCTAAAAAACTTTTACAACCTATTTCATTGCTTTCGTTGATTTTTTTTTTTAATTTAGATATTTTCTAGTTATTACTAATCAGAATTATTAAGCGTTCGAATTGTTTTTTTTTTATCAGAGTAATTGTAAGGTCGTCAATAAGTCTGCGCAGCGCATGCCCCGGACTAAAGGTGCCAAAACCCGGTCGAGTGTACAAAGCGTTTTATTTAGCACGTTTCGACCTTGCGTTCCGGGGCTCCGGCCGACAGACAGACAGACAGTCACAAGCGGACCAGACCCGTGTAAATATTGAATATTACTTAATAGTAATTTTATTTTAGACCGTAATGTGCTATAACCGATACTGTACACATTATACAATAAAGAATCGTGTCGTATATATTTTAACATTCGCAAAATGAAATCATTTATAGAGCACGCGGACTTTCATTATTAATATATAATTTATATTTAAGTGATTCGGTATATAATTTTATTCAGTAACGTATAGTATCGAGACTCGAGTTCAGTTGTAGATTCGTTTTTATTGTAGTTCGCCTGTTTCATGTTGATTTATCTAGTGTTAGTGGACGTCATGTTAGTGCGGCGCTGGTCAGTCACTGCCGAATGTGGAGCTCAGCTCAGAAGTACATATCTGGTTGTTACGCCACATCAATTATCAAATTCACATAGAAATCATATTGTTTATGCCAATCAAGTTTCGGCCTATCGACTAACAAGTTTCGGCACGATGTGACGTCTCATAGAGTAATGCGCGACTGTGTCAAACACTATGTGCATGTTACTTGCGAGTTTTGCTCAAAAACTGAAGAAACAATGTCCGAAGTGTCTTGTCCGCGTCGCGGGAGAGGGAGGGGGCATCCCCTTATTTATTTTTATAATCATTTATATTTTAGATATAGGTGTCGAACTAGTATTGTTCTATAATGCTGATATTAAAAGAAACGAGCGCCCGAGGCGACTCCATCGGCCTTAACCCATCCCTCGTAAAAATATAATTCCTGAACAAAATTCGAAATAGCTACACTATACACAATACTTATAGGAAGTATATAATTTTATTTTTAAGTGAATAAAAGGCATTCCATAAGTTACAATGCGGTGGCGTATACTTGGTTTTGATAAAATTAAAAATAGTTGCAATGATTGTTTTCGTTTTGTTTATACATGAGTGCCATCCGTCGCATGTTAGCTCAGGCTGGCAAGTCCGAACGTTCTCAGTGGAGACGCTAACAACAGTATTGAGCTATATTTATCTTGTCATTATTTTCTAAAATTATACAATACCATGTTGCCTTTCAATCTAGGACGAAATTTTTTTCCAATAAAATGTTTAAGTAAATAGAAATTGAGTTTTATTGATAACCTTTGAAAATCCCCTTAGGTGAACAGGGAATTTGTGAATTTTTTGTCCAAAAATCCACTTCGCATCTCCGGCAGGGGATTTCTAAACAGCTCACTTTCAAATTACCCTCAGATGATCCCCTGCAGGGGTTTTTGGGATCCGGGCCAGTAGGGCTCTCTCACAAGCCGATTGCTTTTGATGAATAAAAAAAAATTGTCCAGAAATCCCAGTCCAGCCTGCTATTTTGAGAGGATTAGTGGTCAAACAGTCCACAAATCCCCTGAGCAGGGAATTATCTAAGGCGATTTGTGGGATAACCTTGTACTGGAGGAGGAAAACTTCTATCAGAAAAAAAACATTGTTGCAGATATCATCATTACTTCATTTTACATACATATTATTACTTCATTTTAAAATTTTATATAAGGCTGTCCGATAAAAATTCATTATTCAGATATAAAATATACAGTCCATGATCTAATTATATTTACATTAAAGATACTTACATTTATTGAATACGAAGTTATTTTAAGGAATCTGTAATAGACCAGAATATTAATATTTACGATCAGCAGCTCCTCCGCTGGCTGCCTCTGGCTTAAATTAATTTAAATTTACGAACACATTTCTAAATTACCATAAAATATAATACACTACATATTAACAAGAGATCGATTTACAAACATAACAAAATTATTGTTTGTCTAATAAAAACAAATCATTAAAATAAATAAATAGGCACGCATCAAATAGGGTCTACCGATTTAGCCATACAAATCGGAATGACTATTTTTATACAGGAATGCCTGTCTCACCTAAGCCCACTAAGAAAACAAGTGTAAGTACTTAAATTATACAGCAACACGGAATTTGAAAATTCTACCCAATACTCATTCAACCCCATAGATTTGGAAATTAACACTTTTTTTTCAATGCGCGATGTAATCCTTGAATTTGACATAGGCAGCTTTGGCATTTAGTATCATGTACTGTTTGTAATATATTGGGTAAAACTAAACGCGGGCGTTTCGCATTGCTGCCGCCAGAGGGCGTTCGGGGTTTTCACATTGCTCGTGCGAATGGCTCGCGGACGGTCGCCATTGCATTGTCCCGGGCGATATCGGTTTGATTTTAATACGCGGAGCGGTCTCGCGTCTTTTGCTTGTTGTTTAGTTTGAGTGATAATTGTGAATTTCCTGTTTGTTAAATAACTATTGAATTTGTGTTTGTGAAAAACTCTGTTATTGTGACTTTTTCTTGTGAGAGGTGAAACGTGGCTGGCTGTTCACATCTGGCTGTTCCCGAGTGAAACTACGGGAAGAAATCTATTTATGTGTTCTGGGGAATTGAGATCTCATGGGTTAGGTAGGGTGATTAGGAATTCCCCCCTTCCCGAAGACACTCAAGTTTGGATCCGAAGAGAAAGAAGATTTAGCTTGGTAAGTGGTTTTCCATTGTAATTAATTTATAGGTTAGGTTATCATATAGGGCCCTGTAGCTCCCTTCATAAGCTACGGTGGTAGCAGACTGCGTTAAGTTAGTTAGGTTTTAGTCGGGCAAACGTGGTGCCGCGTGGAGATTTTTTCCCGGTACTTATTTTTACCGGTGGTTTTTTCCCGGTGAAGTTCCGGTACAGAATTCTTCCCGCCGCTTCGTTTGTCCGGATTCGCTCTGCGCACATTTTCTGGCAGCAGAGCGTAGTTGCTCTGCACACATTTTCTGGTAGCAGAGCGTAGTTTATCTACCCTCTGTTTGTTCGTTTGTAAAAAATAATTAATTGTTTGTAAAAATTATTAGATTTTTCTTAGTTTGTTTGTATAAGAATATTTGTAACCTTTTTTGTATTTGTTTGCGGTTTGTACCGTGCGTTCCGGGTTTGTGCCATTCTCATACCTACCGCAGTTCTTCGTGTAGTTGCTTGATTTTGTTGTTTTTTATTTACCTTTTGTTATTTTTTGTTTGTGACTTGACGCGATGGCGAAGGCCTCCAATGCTAGGGCGACACTCGCCAACGGGTGAGATGGTTTGTGACGGCCGGAGGACTCCTGTCCCGGAAGGACAGGGAGGGCGCCATACTGCTAAGAGCGGATCACCTCCACTCACGATTGATTAGCGCGGAAGCGGCCATGGCGGCGCTTACCGAAGCCGATCTTACCCCGGAGGCCTACGCAGGTCACATGGCGGACATGGACCAGATCCTGAGTCTGCACGATGATATCGCGGAGGCGGTGACCGCAATAAGGGCGAGACAGGCTGGCGGACCAGCCCCTCGCACACCTGTTAGACAGGAAGGACCAGCGGTTACTGGTCGGCTCCCCACCCTTCAGCTGTCCCACTTTGGGGGTAGGATGGAGGAGTGGGTAGCATATAAAAATATGTTTGAGTCCCTGGTCGTAGCACGACAGGATTTGTCGAAGGCCCAGAAGATGGCCTACCTCCTCTCCACTCTTGAGGATGAAGCGCGGTCGCTCATCCAGCACCTCCGGGTGGAGGACGACCAGTACGATACGGCTTGGGAGTTATTGAACTCCCGCTACCAAAACTTACGTTTGTTAGCGGATGCGCACGCCGCACAGTTGATGGCCCTGCCCAAGGTGGCCAACAGGGCACAGTTGCGCCTGCAGTTGCTCACGCCCGTTACAGTGGCCTGTAACGCGCTCCACCACTGGGGCTGCCGGTGGACCAATGGTCCTTTGCTGGTGCA
>CM031572.1:17614900-17659879 GCA_018467065.1 Ephestia elutella
GCAAGGTGATCACTCGAGGGGGTTATTATTATTATTATTAAGCTTTTTCTACCGAACCAATCTTCCTGAAATTTCGCATACACATAGTCAGAAGTACTGAAAAGGACATAGGGTAACAACAACACTTGCACATAACAGTGCTTTTTCCCGAGATGACTGTTCCCGTGAAAAATTCACGCGGGCAAAGAGCTAGTATTTCATATCATCCTCTTCCTCATCCGCATCCTCTTCCTCAAACAAATATCCTCATCCTCATCCGCATTCTCCAAATTTGTGCTTGAAACTTCCTCTTCCTCCTCCTCTTCCTCATAATCACTTCCTCAACAACCCTACTCAGAGTAATACTAGAGAGGGGTACAAGCATAGAGAAACACGGACTCCTTACGGACGCGCGCGGAAGTCCTTGTTGCTCGAAGGTACTAAGCAAAGAGAGAATATTGAACTACTAGCTGCGCCCCGGGGCTTCGCTTCCGCGAGAATTTCGGGATAAAAAGTACCCTATGTGTTATTCCCGGTATTTTTCTACCTTTAATCAAAACCCATCCTTACAAACTCGCATCCAAACTTTCGCCTTTATTAGGTTCCTATAATATTAGTAGGATTGATACGTTGGATGCTTTCTTTTATCGTATGCCGGGAACATAAGGTACTTTTTATACCGAAATTCCCAAGGGAGCTCGTGTCTACCCGTGGTCGCAGTAGTACTTTAGTAATACTAGATCAGTACATATTCTTATCTATAACAAATAGTAGATGGGTCGGATACTAGGATGACATCAGTTCTCATACGTGGTGTAGAGGCCAGAGCGAGGGCAGCTATACTATAATCCTCATATATTAGATACATACTAGTACTTAGAGTAGGTTTACTAGCAACGTTTTTCTTCACCCCCTGTTCCCTACATGAATGTATGGTACATTCCTGTACGAGTCAGATTGGACTTGGTACGGCCAGCTGCATAAGTGCAGTCATACCTCAAAGACCTTATTGCCTTCTCTTGAAGATAATATTGCCTTGTTGGTTTTGACTGCTGACCGTACAAGCTCACGAGACGCGAGTTGGAATCAAACTCGGGACTTAGACCACAGGCGTTCTAACCACTCGACCACCACCCCCGTTCATTTACTATTCGTTCGATAATACTTACCCTTTTAACTACTCATGTGATAATAGGTTAGGTTTATGGCCCCCTCTATAACTAACTTGATATATGTTGTTTTATTTGTCGACAATTTATTTTGCGATAATAACACCTTATTACGGGCATAAACTGCCATTACCTAATGTATGAATATTGAAACATCCAGGGCCGGATTTAGAAATATGTATAAAATTTTAGACGTAAGCAAAAATACCGCTAAGTGAGCACGAGATATGAGGACGAATATTCTGGCTTTAAATAGTTAAAATATCTAAGATTTTTTTGATTTAGATAGATCATACATAAGTGCCATATTAAGAAAGGTTAATATTGTCCAAATGGTGGATTTGTAATTTTGTGCAATAAAGTTTTAAAAAAATAAATAAACAAAATAAATCTGAGATGATTACTTAAATCTTACAAAAAAAAAAACAAAAGTACACGGTAGTTCGGGTATTCCGAATCCATCTTTTGTGGCAGCTGATACGACCCTGCCTGGCACAAATGCAAATATAAATATGTAATGCTGAACTATGCAACATTGGAGGAATATTGACACAAAGTAGACATAATGGCCATCGAAATATTATGCACTAGTCGTATTCCGATGATAATGGCAAATAAAATGGATAACAAAACTGCTCGGTATTTTATGAAAGTATCAAGTTTATCCTACTGGTTAGGCTTACCAGATTTCTGGATGAGGAAAAGTCCACGACCAAAAAAAGAAGATAAAATACATGATGTTTACTGTTACTCTGCAGTCGTATTAATAACTGTGTTGACTGTCTTTGAATTGGGAGCATTTTTTACCCATCCAAATTTGAATGAGCGCCAAAGCTCAAATATGATCGTCTTCGGGATCTCTCATCCGTTTTTGTTAACATTTATCTACAGTATGTTGTATTACAGAAACAAAATGAGACGTTTGTTGTACACGCTGGCTGTGGAACTAAGAGCGAAGTACAATGATGAGGAAATAGAAGAGGCGATGGTAAGGAAGATGAAGGTGTATTCGGCATCGTTTATCGGTTTCTTTTTGATGGCTTGCTTTTTTTACGGGATCGATGCATTGGTGAATGTCGTGAAGAATGGTAAGATTTCCATAATAGACCTAGGTAGTGTTAGTAACTTTATCCATACCATCTGAATAAGTGGCTGTCAACAACAGTACGTTTTAAAAGACACTTCTTGCCACGTATGACCAATATGTAAAATCGACTTCCTCCCGGCGGTGTTTCCGAACCAACCAAATTGGAACCTTCAAAAACGACTCACGTCTTATTGAAAGGCCGGCAACAGTCTTGTGATACCCCTGGTGTTGCAGTTGTCCATTGGCAGCGGTGATCGCTTACCATCAGGTGACCTACTAGCTCGTTTGCCGCCCTGAGTAATAAAAAACTACCAATACCAACCCACTGAAGAAAGTTCTACTCTTCCTTTTAGACTGTCGTTATGGTGTTATTTGCTTCTTAGATGCCACATTCACGACAGTAGTGGTAGCGTGGCCCGAAGTTCACGACAAGTCCCCACTGGCTGACGTCACCAGGGTACTGTTCTATCTGGTGTTTTGGATGTTCATGCTGCTGCTGTGCGGCGTCTACATTATCGTCATCTCCACGACGATATGTCTCAGCCATCAGTACAAGAATCTGCAGGTGAGGTTTGTCATTATTGTTTTTAAGATGACCATCTAAAGTGTTTATTTTACTACTACTGGGCAAAGGTTTCCCCATTGTCTTCCAATCTTCTCTGTCCATAGCATGCTATGGACTAAGAAGCGTAATTTACTTCATTAACGAGTTGCGCCCAGGAGCTTTTTTTCCTGGAATCAAAGTGTTCTGTGCTATTCCTGGTATTTTTCTATCCTTTAATAAACATCCGTCAAGTAGATTTTGCGCGATTGAGTAAAAAACATCTGTGCGAATATTAGACATCCGACATACAAATTCATTAATTTGCAGAGTTACTTTACCAATTTGGAGGGTATATTTGAAGAGAACATAAGCCCGCATCAGAAGGAAAAGAAATACGAGGAGGGTTTCAAGCTGGGTATCACCATGCATTCTAAAACGCTGTGGTCAGTAAGATGAACTTGGACGTACACCGTACAGTCAGCTCAGCAGAGAAACTTGACCCCCTGAGATAGAATTCGGTGAGACAGGGCGGCTGTGCAATTTTAAATCCTAGCAAGGGACAAAAAAAAACGTAAACCGTTCACTTATGATAGGGCTATCTAAAGCAGCGTTGCCAGATCGTTCCTTTTGGAACATTTTGCGTTCTATTTGGCGATCATGCGTTCTCTCAACGTTCTCATCTTTTGACCGTTCTTTTCGTTCCTTTTTGGGGAAGAGGGGCGGGGGCGGGGGAGGGTCCTGGTTGGAGGAGGGGGTAGTGCCTAAGCTATGTGTCACACATATATTTAAAAAAATATGTGTGCCACAATACTTATTTTAAATACTGGAGACTAAGCCGCATGGCTTTGAATCCGTTGCTATAAGACTGGGCGGATCAAAAAATAAGTGTGTGCCGTTCCCGATTTTTTTTAAAATAAACAGGGGAAAGTTTCTTGGAAATTGCCTGCTTGCTCGTTTGCCGCCATATGTTATAAAAAAAAAGTCCTCGAAAAATATTGTCTAGAACGAAAAATTTTCGTAAAAACCCGTAAAATGTGAACGGAAACTCTAATTTGTACTCACGTTTTTTTCCCTTGCTAGGTTTTAAATTGCACAGCCGAGGGAGTCAGGTTTCTCTGCAGCTGACTGTACATGACCCATGTATTTTTAGGCCTAATGTAGCTTTACTCAGAGTCAATTAGTTGTACATTTCATAAATACTATTCCAGGTGCAGACGACAATGGCAAACGATAGCCAACGTGATCTTCAGCTCGCAAGTGGTGACCAATGTCATTGTGCTGATTCTGATGCTGTCTCAAATGCTGGTCAGTTTGTATCTACCGCCAAGTGTTCTTGCGAAAAAATCCTATACTTAATTGCCCAGCGCCAGAAAATATTTTTTTGAACGTTACGTACGAGACTTACGACGAGTCATTAAAATTTTCGTAATTCATATAGCGTGGCGTGTACCATGTTTTACTTTCGTCTTGTCTTCCTACTTGAGTCTGCAAATTGAAAAGAATCCATGATACGCAAAGTTCAGGAGTATTTGTAGTTCTACACGAAAACCATTGCAAACCTACTAATTATATTATATGCGAAAGTTTAAAATGAAATAAAATTATTTGCTGGCAAACACGGTAGAAACGACCAATTACGCAAAATCTACTGGACGGGTTTCGATATTTAGTAAGCACAGGGGTAGAACAATACCGTAAATACAAATACTTTTTAAAATTATTTTCCCACGGGAGCGAAACCTCGGGGCGACCAACTAAATACATTACTATGTTAGCAGAACGGCGGCGAGCGAACACTATTCGCGCTGTTCTCCAGCTTGTTCACGTTCGTCGCCATCCTGTGCAGCACGGGGCTCTTCATGCTCAACGCTGGTGACGTCACCATCGAGGTAACCACCGTGACCTAATTCTCGTATTCAATATTGCTGTAATTGCTCTCATTAAAATTTGCAGCCTACTCTGAACTTTAGACCACTTGTAATTACCGTTAATCTGTACATATAATAAGACAGTAAACATATTTTGTCTTTACATTTTGTATGTTTGACTGAAATGGTTAGAGGGACACTTAAAAAGAATAAAAGAAAGCAAAAAATTTTTTTTTAATTTTTTTGTCTGTCTGTATTTATGATCACGCTAATGAACCGATTTGAATGAAACTTTTTTTGTTGTATAGCTATGGCAACATTTAGGCTATAATTTATTTTGAAAACGGGAACACCTGATGAAGAACCTTAACAAAACAGCTAAACTATAAGAAATATGGAAATGGTGCCTTAACAAGTCGTTCAACCTGATGAGCATTTTTTGATGACGTATGAAAATTGAAGATCTGGAACATCTGATGAAGAACTGCCAGAGACCAGCTGCACTATAACATATATGGAAATGGCGCCTTGTTAAAAGTCGTTCAACCTGATGAGCATTTTCTGCTGACGTGTAAAAATTGAAGATCTGGAACATCTTATGAAAAGTGTCGTGTATAAAAAATAAAAAAAATAAAAAGTGTATATGTTGGGTGGTGTGCGCAGGGGTCTCCAACTATTTGAAGCGAAGACGGGCAATATCCCTGCGCAGTGCGATTATACACGAACACTTACTTTAGAGAGAGAGCCGGATGTAGTGCTCAGGATAGAGCCTCGTACTTTTGAAGTACAAGGACCTCTTGTCTATTAAGCCTTAAGTCCTGGGAGTCATGGGCAGGGTGATATCATTAATACAATATGGTTGGGATAGAATATAGCATTTTATTCCATAAACGCAATAGCCGCTGAAGGCGGGCACAGTTACATCAATACCAAAATCTGTTAAGAATATAGCATTTTATTCAATAGGCACAATAGCCGCTGAAGGCGGGCACAGTTATACTAATACCAAAATCTGTTAAGTCTTTGCCGTAATAGAAAATTAAAATTAACATAAACCAAATATAGGGTACCTGGCCAGGTCCGTACACAAACATCTGCGCGCACTTAGAACGTTGTCCCGTTCACCATTGTGATCCGTTGGGTTCGAGCACTGGTGCTGGTCGCGGCATCAAAGCGGCGCGGCGCTCCTGCAACGCTCCGTTGTATGCGAGATAGTAGACGCTGGCTGGACCTTCCGAGGTTTGCGCTGAGCCACTACAGGGACGTCGGATCGGAGGCGGCGATGCGGCCTTTGGAAATAAGGTTAGGATCCGTGTGTTGCACCTTGGGGTCGCCGACGACGGGGCCTGCGCCGTGGCATGCGGTCCACGGTCCGGGAAAACCGCACCCTCTGGCGATGGGAGGGCACTCCAGGAAGCGTCAATTCATATGACCGGGCGGGCACGTGGATCTCAACAGCTCATGTTCCCGACAACTTCGTGGCGGCGAATATCCCCTGTGTCCTTGCGCGTATCGCGGATTTTAAAGCTAAAGGTTAAACTATAGTCCCATGACGGGGAGCCGAGGGCGGCGAAAGTGAAAAAACCCCAAAAAATTAATAATTGCTCAAGCCATGTTACATACTCGTGGCGGCCATCCAGGAAGAGAGAGACACCTCCCCCCTCGATTTGACATTTCGTCTTGTCCCGCTCCGTTTCGCTTAATTCGAACGCACGTCAAACCAACTTTTAATATTCTTTAAAAGAACTAATGTTTAAATAAGGTATTTATTCGTTGAATATTATAATAATCTAAGTCGACGATATTAAAGGAGAATAATTAAAATTCTACAACAATCCTACCATGATTTCTTATTTTTTTATGATAAGAAAGGTTTGTTAGGACCCAAGACGGAACGTGTGTCACCAGCTGTCAATGTCAGACGTCCAACTCTGCAGATCTTGTTGACAGTCTAATTTAATCATGGAATGTTTTGTTATGAATGTTTAGTTTTCGATATAATTCCGTAAGTACACAAAATCACGTCGAGTTATTGCTACCAATGGTTTCGGCGTGACTCAAAGAACGTTTTGATGTGCGGGTCTCCCTGTTTTCTTAATAAGTATTGTAAAAGCAACATATGAAATTTGTGTACCGGTGTGTTACTTTCCGATTCAATTTGTCTGGAAACTAATGGATTTGAATGCCTGCTATTGTGGTGCGTCGAGAGCCTATCATGCAGGTAATACGCCACAGGAATAGTATCCCAATATATCAACTAATTCACCTAAAATATGACATGCAAGGTTGACCAGTTAGGAGTTCAAAATAATTCTGTAGTTATCACTACAAAAGCTCAGAGAGATTTTTCATCTAAGCGAAACTCACGCGGGCGATGCCGCGGGCGACAGCTAGTTATCAAATATTTAAAAATAAAAATATGTAATTTTTACAATGACTTCACCAGGCTTCCGAGCTACCAATGGCAATGTACCACTCGGGCTGGCAGAACTGCGCGGAAGCCACGACGAGGGTCCGGAAACTGCTGGTCTGCGCTATAATGCAAGGACAGGTATAGTGGTCCAAATGTAAAAGTATACCACTTTTTATAGTAGATCATATTTCAGGTGGTTACTTTTCTATGCGGCCCACTGTACACCATTTTTCCCCGTGGATTGACACATATGAGGCTGACGCTAATTGGTATATCAACGCAGCAGGGACGAAACCTCTGAAACTAGAAATTTTACTAGCACTAAGAAAGGAATTTTGGAAATTTACAAGGGGGTGAAAGGGATCTGTATTTAATACATTATTGCGATTCCGTCTCTCTCTCAGCCTAAAGACGTCTACTACTGGACAAAGGCCTCCCCCAAGGATTTTATCCGTCACTTAATATTAAATTATTATTGGTGTAAATAAATTATTTCTAATCCATACTTATGTAAATTATATTTCTTTAGAAACCGGAAGTATTATGGGCGCTTGGCATAGTACCGATGTCTTATGAGTCCTATGTTTCGGTGAGTAAAGTATTTTATTTACCGACGACATTAAAGCTAATAGTTGTAATTTATTAGGACTTATTTTTTTATTAATTAAGTTTTAGTTTCTTTTTAAGTTATATTTTAGTATTTAGTGTTAAAGCTAAATCAAAGCAATTTTAGAAATAAATTTGTTATAAAAATATCCCTACCTATATTAATATAACATGGTGCAAATTTTTGTTTTCAGATCGTGAAAACTTCATACTCGATGTTTACGGTGATATATATTTGAAATGAATAGCTAAATGAAGATTTAAGGAGGATTTCCGTTGCACGAAAGTCTACCTTTACCTATGAAATAAATAACCCCATACAGCTAGATTTTTTTTAAATTTTACTTAGAGACAGGAGACAGCTAAGGAAGCGGGATGTCAGATATGGTTTTTGCCTATGTTGGTGAAGGACAGGTAATATCTTCTGTGAAGCTCATTTTTGTCAAGTTTGAAATTTTTGGTGTGTTTTGGTTCCATAGAATTTGTGAACAATCTATAAAAAAAATTAATTTGGAGTACACTATTATGAACGTTTTTGGGCTTCATTTGACAATCAAGTATAAATGTCTATTAAAGAATTTTTTTTTCTATGTCTATGGTATAACCTAAATATGATAAATAAAACGTCCAAGTATATGTGAAAAATGTATTCGTGATCGGTATTAAAATAAAACCTCTACTATTAACACACTACTAGTGACCGGTGCCTCGAGCTAAGGCACGCATCCTTACAATACGTACAATACAAACTTTAATATCTACCGTCACGGGTACTAAATATCCTGAAAGGTTTTCGCGATTTTTTTCACACCAGATTGCGCTAGTTGCATGTGAGGTCCACACAACTGTCTGTCAGAACATTGTCATTTGAATTTGACAACAGCCTCTTTTAAATAATTGACCAATAATAATACAGCATTCTAGTCTAGTAGGTAATATTGATCAGGCATGTATGCACCAGTACGAAAGTGGAGATAGTCATTGCTTATTTTTTTTATTGGATACTAGCTTTTGCCCGCGGCTTCGCCCGCGTGAATTTCCCACGGGAACAGTGCTTTTTCCCGGGATAAAAAGTAGCCTATGTGCTATTCCAGGTCATTATCTACCTCTGTACCAAATTTCATCGAAATCCGTCCAGTAGATTTTGCGTGATTGAGTAACAAACATCCTCACAAACTCACAAACTCACATCCAAACTTTCGCATTTATAATATTAGTATGGATTAATTTTTCTCTTCAAAGATTACTATCATAGTATCACGCATTCATAGCACGGTAAAATTTGAATAAGACATAAAAGTTACACACATGCAAATGAAAATGTTTTATCTATTCTAATAAAATCACGCCAACGTGGCGCCACCTGGTGAAACTGAAAGAGAGTTTACGCAATATAAGGTAAGGAATATCAATGTATATGTTTATAATATCATTCGGTTGGATAACACTTCCGTGACGGCTTACATATCTAAATATCATAATAATAATATAATCTTGTTAAGTAAAATATAGGATCTCTGTTTGCTCAGAACATCATATTTTTTTCATACTTCACTGGACGAAGATATTAAAAATATCCAGCATAAATTTCATGTAATGCACAGAGATCCAAAATTAATATAAAAAACTAATTACAATAAACTACACGCTACTATACATAATTATGGCTTAATAAAATAATAAGTCTATTTTCATATTTGACAAAACTCAAAAGCATGATTTCATCATTAAGTAACGAAACTTTTGGACGGAAAATAAAGATAAAGAAACACACGCAATGTCTTACTGTAGCAGTCTAAGTAAATAATATAAATGTCAAAACAATATCCTACGCTTACATCTAGTTTGTGTCGAGTCGCCTGTGTTTACTCGTCCTTAGAGATCCGTACATTTGGTTGGCACAGGGGTGAACCATCGGACCAGTGACATTTAGGACTAGTTAGATAAAATATCTACATAAAAGTAGGCGATTGTATATCAATGTTTTAGAAGAACCCATGATTAAAGAAAAAATAAACGTTTTTATTTTGTCAATGGTTTAATAAATTGATAAATTTATTTCACTATTGTTGTGTTTAGTATATTTATCAATTTATTACATTATCATGTTAAATTACTGTTTATTGACACCTATTGGATGCTGAGTCCACCCCTGTACCAATGTAAAATTTACGCAGATCTAAAAAAAAATATCAATTAATCTTTGTCTTGAGATTTTGCTCCTCCTTAGCAATAATACAAAATGGCGGCGACAATAAAACTGTCCTTCAATGTATACTTAAAATATAAGTACATACGTACAATATACTGAAATGCAGAGTAAATAGAACATTCACAGTAAAGAATACTGCTGCAAATCCTATTGTATCATAGTGATTAGAATATATATTTTAGAAGATAAAAATTCGGCATGCATATTGCTTATTGAAAGATCAACTACTGGAAATGTACTCAGTGAAGTTAACTAGTTTTTATTTAAAATAGATGATAGTTTGTTAACAAAGTTGTAATGAGCATAATGTGATTATTTATGTCAATAGCCGTCTTGGGGTCAGTTCACACCTAACTGCCAAATTGTTAGTATTTGATAATGAACCATATTTACGATAAACATAAAGGTCAAAATAAATATCTTTTTCCCCCACGGGAAAAGCCATGATAATATGTATATATGTATGTATAAAGGTCAAAATACGATGTATGCCGTAATTGCCTCGTCATCAAAACTTTGGAACCTACTCTGAACTTTAGACCACCTGTGAATAAAGTTCATATTTAAATAACACAATCTGCATTTTGCAGCTAGGTGTACGCTGCCCGTTTTATGACAAGACGATTAGACATAATGTCATATCAAACTACAATGATTTTAGAATAGAAATACTAAGATAGAAATGTTTCGTAGATAATAGAAAACAAATGTATAAGTAGCCAAATGGCACCTTATGGGAGAAATGTTCAGAAATTAGATTTGTGAGCGGTTTCGACTATACTAATAAATCTGAAGCTATCTAATATAGAATATGATCACAGATAACCCCCGATAGATTCCGCTTGTATATTCATGTCTTTTGCAAGCATCTCTTTCTTTCCCAAGTGTCAAGTATATGTTTGTCCTTTTCTCGTTGACGTCAGCTACCGCTCCCGACCCCGCGCACTTCCTCTAAGTTTGGTGACTATCGACGCGAACAAGCATTGAATGATACTCAATCTATTGGGGGTTATCTGTGGATATGATACTGTGTGTACGAGTTATGCTACTTTACTCTGGAGTACTTGAGCTATAGATGGATATGAGTTATAATGGATGTATTAGCTTAGTTTTAAAGCGTGATTGAGATTGCCTTAAATGATATATATGTATGAGATACTTGATAATAAGTTGGAAGTAATTTTTTTATTAAATATAGTTGCCGTTATGGTTATTTATGTAAATTACATAAGAATTACATACAATATAAAATACATTGTTGATTCTCGAATAAACAATTTTATCGAAAAGTACAAAATGTTTTATCGATCTAGTTGTATAAGTTTTGGCAGTTGATAATAGTAACAAAGTTATTTTTTGCAAAAAATTATACAAATGATCACGAATTAATTTGTACTGTGTGAAGTGTATGATTTGTTGAAACTGGGAGATTTAGTGGAGAGTCCTAGTGATTGTAAAGGGCACACCAAGTTTCGAAATGGTCGAGCATGTTGCACACGGACGATATATAAAGAGGACACGTTGTACCGAATGGTGCACTGTTACAGTCAATGGTGCACCAACGTCACGTAAAGGGGCGGGGCTTATGTGATTTTTCGCTCAACTGTGCACAATGTGTGAGCTCCTTCGTTTTACAAATTTTCCTTTAGTTTTGTATTTTAAGATTTTGAATGATTTTAATTTTAAAAAATGAAGTGTTGTGGAGGGTTATATATAATGTTCACCATATCTGTAATTTAAAATAATATCACGATATATAATAAAAATCTCAAAAAGCTAATTATTTAAAAATAAAAAACACGACTGACATCTTACATAGCCTATGTCATTCGGGCTAATGCAAGGAATCTAACAATACCTCTCACATCAAAATCTGTTAAGCCGTTCAGGACTTATGGTGGAATAAAGAAATTACATACATACATACATGAACCCTGAAAACATAACACTCCTTTTTTGGTCAGTCGTGTAAAAAGCTAGCGCCATCTATTGGTAAATAGGTGAACTCTTTAGAATTCCGGAAATTCAGTGCTTCATGACGTCTGCTATTTAGTATGGGCGGAGCCAAGTACCCCGCATGGTCTGCCTTCCCCCCGCGTATCGTCATACAAATTTTCTTAGAGAAATTTAAGGATCGTAGCAAGTGGAAATCGCTAGTTTCTGCCATGGGAAAAGGCGTGACAATATGTATGTATGTAAATGTCATTAAGGCATGTCTGTGAGTTTTTCGATGATAAATTTATTGTAGATTTACTTTGATTTCTTTACTAGGACACAATCATATAAGAAATTAGAAATAATTAATTTATAAGTAAATTGGCAACTAGTTGCCCTCATGTTTGCTGTGCCCTTGCAGGGCGTCACTTGTACCTATATTATTATGTAACAACTTTGAACTTGTGGCTTGCAATAAATCTGAATCTGGATGTCCTCTCTATATATCGTCCGTGGCCAAAAGTCATCTTGTGTCGCTGCGCCATAATAACTATGTAGAAGTAGTGTGTGTGTCACAGTGGCGCCCCCTATATGAAGAACTCCCGTCGCTTGGACACTCTAGGGCCGGTGGCGGCGGCCAGCGCGGCCTGGTCGGGGTCGGCCGCCCCTTCAGCCCCACGCTCCTCCTGTATGCAATATCATACTATGCGATTAAACTGATACGAAAATGGAGACACACTATTGAGAATTTGTAGGGAGTCAAGTGGGGGCAGCGCAGGACCGGTCGTTATCGAAATCCTTGGGGGAGGCCTTTGTCCAGCAGTGGACGTCTTTCGGCTGAGAGAGAGAGGGAGTCAAGCAAGGTGCGACCGGAAAGAGGCCATAGAGAAAAACACATAAAAAAACAGCCAAGTGCGAGTCATACTCGCGCACCGAGGGTTCCGTACACGCAACGCATCTCACATTATAGCTCAACTAAAAGACCAACTAGTTTCAAAAACAAACTTGACTTTGCAGTTCGATCCCTATGATCCATACTGTATCGAGCGCAAAAATAAGTTCGTACTTAACACTTTTTTTAGACTTCCAACATATAGCATATTTACAACATTCAGATTTATTCCTGTACAAGTACTGTTAGACCTTGCTTTTTACCAAATTTCATAATTTTAGGTCAACGGAAAGTACCCCATAGGTTTTGATTGCTGTCTATGATATGCCAAAAATCGCAAAATTTACGGTATATAATATAATATCTCTTGATCGCGTTGACGTATAATTTTGATTACTTTTTTGCTGAAAGAGACTGTGGATCCGAGTATTTATTTGATATTAATTTCAATTTGATACCTTTAAGTGTTCCTGAGAAAAAAAAAATTACAGACGGACAACAAAGTGATCTTATAAGGGTTCTGCTTTTGCCTTTTAGGTACGGAACCCTAAAAAATCAAGATCGCCCATCCATCACTCGACCACCATCGACAAATGTAACTGACCTGAGTCAAGTATTCTCCCTTGTGCCTTGACAGCGCTCGCACCAACACCACCGCCACTATGATCAGCAGAACGAAGATCAGCGCAAGGACAGCTGAAACAAATAAATAAATAAATATACGGACAATTCACCGGAAGAAAACTATGAAAACTACCATACATGGAGTCAAATTTGTATGAAATTAATATGTAAAAAAATATATACAATGTGTCAAGTCAGCAGTGTCGGGGCCTTTGATGGTATGTTATATGGCATTTTTTATGAACATATCACCACCCAAAGCTTTTTTTTCTTCTACTGTAGTAAAATGGCAGCCATTTTGTTTTTTTTTTTTTGCTGAAACTGATGACGGGACACATTGTATATGTTACATTATGCAAGGTGGTTCGATAGGAATAAAATTCCTAACTGACCACCCCGGTAGATGGACTGAGTGGTCTGTTAGTAAGAAACAACTAATTCGGCACGAGTACGAATTGAACCTGGGTCCTTACGGCCATATGCAAGCATTTCAACCCCTCGACCATCACCGCTTTTGTAGTACGCTAGTACTGCCCACTGGCGTGACAACGCAGAGAATTCAAAATTTTCAAATGTTTAAAATTTTTGTAAAAAATACAGAATGTATATTTTTGTATGCATGTTGTGTTCACATCAAGAAGATTTGACACTTTACATGTTTATTTTTATGTTTTTTATAGTGTGTTTGTTACGTCAGTTTTGTGGACAAAATAAAACTAAAAAATTTATATTCCTTGACTTAAAGTCAACAACTAAACTCACTGCCAAGGATGGCCTCGTCAGTCTTGTGGTAGTCGAGTTCGCTGGCGAGGTCCACGAGCGGCGGCGGCCGGGTCTCGGTGGGCTCCGGCGGGTGGGTCACAGGTTCAACTCCGCAAAAGTCTTCGTGTAGTATCAATCCTGTAGAAAAAAACGTTTTAGGCTTAGTATAGGTCGCGTCATGTAAGATGAGCGCTGGCGGTTATGCTGCGCAGTAGGCGATTTATCGGTCTATGCGGTGAGCGCGGGGGGGAGGGGCGGTTTTCGTCCGGCGAACGCAATTGGTTCGTCAGTCGATGCGCAAGTTTCACTCCCTCCTCTCTTCCAGCGTTCTTTTTATATGACGCGACCTGTAACACCTTACACTTCCTCACACACCTTATAATTCTTACACCCACCATTAAGACCCCCCCCCCCCAAAACCTAAATACATCAGGGTTGCTAAACCCTTGCTCCCCCCATAATCCTACTTTCGTAGTAATAGAACACTAAGCCCCAAGCTGGATAAATTCCCCCACCCCAAAAAAAACAAAACCCTGGATCCACTACTGACCATCACCGTCCTGCGAGCGCACGTTGGGCGGCGGATCCTGCTGGAACAGCAGCTTCAGAGGGTAGATGTCGTCGAACTCCACGCGGGACACGCAGCCGACAAACCCGGAGGCCATGGACTCGTTGCGGCCGATGTACATGTATTGGATGTTGTTGAATTGAGCGTCGGCGGACTCTTTGATGTTGAAGTTGTACTCTTGCGTTTCGTAGTTGTCCACCTGAGAATTATATATTTTGTAGGTTACATAGTAGTGTCGATAAAACAGTTCACTTCACAAAAAAAGTGCGCGTCGGTAAAGTGGTACATGAATCAATAGTGATTACACCCTTTTGGATTTATCGAACGTCTTACGAACTCAGTCTTAGCTCTAGAATAGAAATTATTTATTCCATAGAATATGGTAATATTCTCTATAGAAATGGTAATAGTCTAGCGAGGTGCAGAGCGATTGTGTCGCTTCGTCCGTGTTTCTATGTTATTATAAGTGACTGTGGAGTCAGTAAGAGATGATGTTGTGTTACTTTGTTCGTGTTACTGTTTGGTTATGAGTGAATTGTGATTGGTTGGTTAGAGCCAACTGGCTGTGGCGTACAGTTTCGGCAATGAAATTTTGGCATAAAGGTAGAGTAAATAAACCTAAAATAGCACATTATACATTCCAACGTATAAAGAATATCATCAACAGACGTACCTGAAGTACAACAGTGGCACCGCCGTTTTTCCTCGAGAACCGCACGTCGTGGTACTGGCCAAGACCGAAGTGCTTGTCCTGGAAGATAATCTCTTGCCGTTCGAATCCGAAGTCGAAGACGACACGCAGGTGACCTAGGGAATACATCATGTTAGGTTTTTGAAGCGGTGGCGGCTAAGTGGTAATGACACCCGCCTGAGGCCGGATAGAACCCGGATTGAATCCTACCTGTGTCACACGAGTTTGTAGACCAATATGACTCATGTATGGTAGTTTTCTCATAAACCACCACTTGCTTCCGGTGAAGGAAAACATCGTGAGGAAACCTGCACATTAGCTGACTCAAAGTCAAAGTCAAATATTTTTATTCATGTAGGCTTAAAAATAGCACTTATAAATCGTCACTTTCTTGTTTTTAAGTTAGTTGACGTCAAAAAAATTACTTAAAGCTAAGTTTACCACCGCCTCCAAAGCGCAAGTGGAGAAGAGGCGGCGCAACAAACTCCACTGCTGCATTTTCTCCAAAGACGTCACTTTACAACATATGTCTTACAATTAAATAACTGTATATGTGGACGAATATACATTGAATATATATATATATATATATATATATATTAAATGTCAAATTTATAAATTAATAAAAATTATAAATTAATAAAATGTCATTGTAAAAGTAAAAGTACACAATGTACCTAGAGAGTAATATGACAGTCTTAGGAGGTCACTGTACCAGGCTCGGGCCACGCATTTTTGTCATTTACATAATCATCCGTCGTATAATATGCCTTCTTACAAAGTGTCTCCATAATATAATGTTTAAATTTCTTGTCAGGCATATCAAGGACAGATTTTGGTATTTTATTATAATAGGGTATACAGTTTCCCACAAATGATTTCCTAACCCTAGCCAGTCTGTGCCCTGGAACGTACAAGTTATGTTTGTTTCGCAGGGATATATCTGTGACATCACAAACTTTTTTGAAAGACGAAATATTTTTTTCTAACATGCATAATGTTATCAAAAATATATTGGGATGGTAAGGTTAAAATATCTATATCTTTGAAGAAATCTCTGAGTGAATCTCTTTTTCTTAATCTGTAAATAAAACGAATAGCTCTTTTTTGAAGTATAAAAATTGTTTGTATGTCGGCAGCTGCTCCCCAAAGTAATAGGCCATACGACATTAGGCTATGGAAATAACTAAAATAAACCAACCTAGCAGTTGCCACATCCGTCAGTTGTCTGATTCGTCTTACAGCATAAGCCGCGGAGCTCAGTTTTTTAGACAAATTAGAAATGTGAGCACCCCATTGTAATTTAGAATCTAATGTTATTCCTAAAAATGTGGTACTTTCAATGAACTCTAACTTATTACTATTTATATTGATATCAACATGGGCCTGCCTAACATTAGGAAGCGTAAATTTAATGCAATGGGTCTTACTTGCATTAAGCATCAGGTTATTAGCAGAAAACCAGTCTGATATGGCAGACAAAGTGCTGTTCACAGCATCCACATTTTCGCTATGGCGGTCAGTCTTAAAAATTAAAGACGTGTCATCAGCAAACAACACTATACCAGCCTGCTTCTCAACCATATAAGGCAGGTCGTTGACATAGACTAAAAAAAGGAAAGGTCCTAAAATTGAACCTTGAGGTACGCCAATCATAACTTTTGATCCTTTAGATTTTACGTTATTTAGGTCTACAGTCTGCAGCCTATCACTTAAATAAGATTTTATTAGTTCTATTGATTTAGTGTCAAAACCGTACTGACAGAGCTTGAGCAAGAGAGTCTCATGGTCAACACAGTCAAACGCCTTAGATAAATCACAAAACGCTCCAATTGCATCCTGTGAATCTTCCCATGCATTGAAGATATGAGTAACCAAAGCCACTCCCGCATCAGTTGTGCATTTACCACTAGTAAATCCAAATTGTTGGCCGTGAAATAGATTGTGGATATTAAAGTACTGTTGCATTTGACTAAGCATAATCTTTTCAAATACTTTACTCAAGACTGGCAAAATAGATATAGGCCTATAGTTGCCAGGCTCTGATTTTTCACCTTTTTTAAACAGTGGAATTAATTTGCTAAGTTTCATTAAATTTGGAAAAATGCCTTGGTCAACACATTCATTAAATATATAAGCTAAGTCGACAGCTATGATATTTATTATATGGAAAATTATGCTAACAGACATACCCCAGTGATCCTCAGACTTCTTAATGTTTAGTTCTTTAAAAGTTTTAATTATATCACTAGGGTCAATATGCGAGAATTTAAATTTAGAGGTGCAAGTGGTGACATTACTTTTAAGTAGGGATTCGGCATTTTGAGGGCATGAATTTATGCTAGAGGTTAATTCTAAAGGTATGTTTGTAAAGTAATTTTCAAAAACATTTACTATTTCTTGTGTAGAAGTAATTTTTTTGTCATTATGTTTAATTTCCTTAATATTTTCTTTCAATTTAAATTTGCCTGTCTCTTTATTTATAATGCTCCAGGTTTCTTTCATCTTATTAGGAGCGTTACTGATCTTCCTTTTAATACAATTAGCCTTAGCCTGTCTGCAAGCTCTTTTAAAAGTTTTTGAATAATTTCTAACATAATCAACAAAAGTACTATCAAATCTATATTGTTTCTGGGCATACAAGTCAAATAATTTTTGTCTACTTATATATATACCTGTAGTAGCCCATTCGTTAAATTGTAATTTATTATTAAACTTACGTTGCTTCAATGTAAATGTTTTGGAAAAAGCATCAGAAACAGTACTAAATAAGTTGTTATAATGGGCATTTGGATCACTACCAGTGTATGTCACCGAGCACATTTTATTTTCCAACGTATTTTTGAATTTAATAATTTTTTGAGCAGTGATTGGTCTGGTCTACACATGATTTTTTCAACTCGGATTTTTTTTGAATTGACTTCAGCACCTGACACTGTACCGCACGCGAGGTACTTGCAACTCGTGCCCCTAAGCAACTTCTAGTGATTATATATGTATAAAGATGATATAATGTTAAGTGTTTGTATTTTTATTTGATAAATAAATAAATAAAAAAGAATAAACATCTCACCAGAATTGGACACCATGAGCGTGAGATATTCCGCGCTGATGTTGGAGTAGAACCCGAGCAGGAACCCCTTGGGGTTGGTGGTGGTGAAGCCGACGCGGATCTTCTCCGCGATGGTGGAGCGCCACGAGCCGAGGAAGTCGTACTTCACCATCGAGTTGGGACGGAGGTTCACGCCGATTTCTGACAAAATACATTAAGATTGTATACTAATATCAACCAAAATGACAATGTCATTGCTTTTCTTAAAGAAAAAATTCTATGGAGTTGACATCTGCGTAAACCCGTAAGGAATAGACTCATTGTAATACTACTAAATTAAAACACACAATAACAATGGCTCTCACTATTAAAAACCTATATCATGTTGGTTGCTTGGATCTCAAACTAGGCAAGCGAAAATAAGTGAAACTATGGCAAAAACAAAAAATATGATGTATTTCTTTCTTTCATGGTATTATTATTTGTATGTCAAGTCTGAGATACTTGGTCTGAGTTTCTTTTATAAGCCGATGATTCCCAAAGTAGGGTCAACGTTGGCGGGGAAAAAATGGGAATTCACAAGTGAGGGGTACACAAAATATTTTTTCAGGCAAATAAAAGTTTACATAGAATGAAATGCAAGAACTTTTCATGAACTATAAATGGGCGATTTGTCCATGACATGTACGAGTGACATTTATGATTTAACCTTAGATATACAGCTAGTATGATATAGTATAGTATATGCTCACCATCAGCACATATAGGCCCCTTGAAGGACGTCCAGCGACAGTCGCAGGAGTACGAGTCGTACCCCTCGAGACACGTGCCGTTGTTGAGACACGGGGACGAGTGACACTTGCCGATACAGCCTTCGGATATTCCGTAAAGACCTGTGAACAATTTAAAAAATAAATCGAAAATATTTTTATGCATGGACCTCCAAGGGAGATATTAGGAGCGTCCATAACCGGCGAGCATATATGAAAAGAGTGATGAGTGTGGAGGAAACCGGAGAGATCTGTAAGAATCGTAGCAAGTAGAAAACGCTAATCTCTGCCTACCCCCACGGGAAAAAGCGTGATATTGTTAATGGCTTTTATAAGCCATAACATCATTATCCATTTAAATATCATTATTTTGGAGCACTGATCTTTAGAATGGATAAGGATTCTTATCACGCGGGTACACCCCGGACACTATGGTGTCCGGGGTGCACCCGCGTGATGAGTGATTGTATGGATAAAGCTCGCAAATTTACTACTACATAGGCAAATGATGTTTGTACACGCGCAAATGTGTACGTGAAATTTAGTAGGGCTGTGGTTATACGTGTTGTGGTTATCAAGCAAAATGGCGCGAAAAGTGCGCTGATTACGCGCCAGCCCTCGTTCAAGTGACAGTGATGTCTACAACGAAGTGCGGGGTGGGGTGCGGTATTTGAAATGGGTGCGGGGCGGTGAGTAGAGGTTCTGTACGTTAGTACTATTACTTATATTACTGATACTGTGAATACAGCCGAATAAAAACTACAAAATAGTGAGTGAATGTGGTAAATGCCATACGATTAAATAAATAATAAGGTAAACAATGGTGGGTTATGTATGTAGTACCTCTCCTGGCGTATTCCCTGAGCTCGACCGCTCGTCCGTTCAGCAACAAGGCGCGCATGCAGCCAACGAACCCGTCGCTCCTGGAATCAAATATAATTCTCATTTCTCATACTCAGAGAGTTTGTCTGATTATTACAGGCCGGAATTAACGAACCTGTCCAGAGCAGCGCCCAGTACTAACGGTGCGTGTAGTTGTAAAGCTCGTACGGGTTCGCGCGCCGTTCTGATTTCATTCTTCAGAGCGCCGTCCACCACCACTCGGGCTTCTTTCCTAAAGATACGAGGAACAATCGTTAATTAGACTTAATCCTGTCACTTTTTATAGACTAGTAGGCCAACATGAGGATGCAACCGAGAAACCACTAAGATGAAGAGAGAGAAAGTAAGAACCCAATAAAATCAAAATCAAATCGTTGCTGACTTATGCAACAACTTAAAATAAATAAAGTTTAAAATAAATTCAAAAGTCATACTCCAAGCTAGCGTCTAGTACAGGTCACGTCATATAAAAAGAACGCTGAAAGAGGGAGGAGGGGGTGAAACTTGCGCATGGACACAGGGCGGGCGCTTCATAGAAACGGGGCGTCAAATATACCTACTACTACTACAAATGAAACTGTATATCCGTGAACACGTCAGTAACACGTCAATGTGTGCATTTTCATAGTCATAGCGCACACAAGGACGAACTATTGCAGGAGGGGCAGGGAGTTTCCTTTCTGTACGTAGTACTTATATTATTTCTGTGGCATGGGTACGACTGACGAACCAATCGTGTGCGCCGGACGAGACTCGCCCGTCCCGCGCTCACCGCATAGACCGATAAATCGCCTACTGCGCAACGAACTACGTACGCCTACGACGAAAACGAGGGCAGTCTGTTTAGCGTTATTAAAATATTCTCTTTGTGATATTGTGACTTCCTCGGCTTCTGAATTAGTATTCCCTTTCGTTTGTGAAACACATTTTATATGATCACCGTCAGCGTTCATCTTACATGACGCGACCTATACAACTGAGCTAGAATGCTATTTATTTGGGAAAGTAGATATGCTTTATGACCGGTCATCGCTGACCACCATAGGGTACCTGTTCCTCTCGATGGACACGGAGTGCCAGTTGTTGTCGGCGAGGCGGTTGCTGGTCTCCACCGACACCCCCAGCGGAGTGTCCCCCACCTGGAACTGGAACTGCAGCTGGTCGCCGCCGATGATGGACAGCTGTATGTAGTGACCGGCCATCGCTGACCACCATAGGGTACCTGTTCCTCTCGATGGACACGGAGTGCCAGTTGTTGTCGGCGAGGCGGTTGCTGGTCTCCACCGACACCCCCAGCGGAGTGTCCCCCACCTGGAACTGGAACTGCAGCTGGTCGCCGCCGATGATGGACAGCTGTATGTAGTGACCGGCCATCGCTGACCACCATAGGGTACCTGTTCCTCTCGATGGACACGGAGTGCCAGTTGTTGTCGGCGAGGCGGTTGCTGGTCTCCACCGACACCCCCAGCGGAGTGTCCCCCACCTGGAACTGGAACTGCAGCTGGTCGCCGCCGATGATGGACAGCTGTATGTAGTGACCGGCCATCGCTGACCACCATAGGGTACCTGTTCCTCTCGATGGACACGGAGTGCCAGTTGTTGTCGGCGAGGCGGTTGCTGGTCTCCACCGACACCCCCAGCGGAGTGTCCCCCACCTGGAACTGGAACTGCAGCTGGTCGCCGCCGATGATGGACAGCTGTATGTAGTGACCGGCCATCGCTGACCACCATAGGGTACCTGTTCCTCTCGATGGACACGGAGTGCCAGTTGTTGTCGGCGAGGCGGTTGCTGGTCTCCACCGACACCCCCAGCGGAGTGTCCCCACCTGGAACTGGAACTGCAGCTGGTCGCCGCCGATGATGGACAGCTGTATGTAGTGACCGGCCATCGCTGACCACCATAGGGTACCTGTTCCTCTCGATGGACACGGAGTGCCAGTTGTTGTCGGCGAGGCGGTTGCTGGTCTCCACCGACACCCCCAGCGGAGTGTCCCCCACCTGGAACTGGAACTGCAGCTGGTCGCCGCCGATGATGGACAGCTGTATGTAGTGACCGGCCATCGCTGACCACCATAGGGTACCTGTTCCTCTCGATGGACACGGAGTGCCAGTTGTTGTCGGCGAGGCGGTTGCTGGTCTCCACCGACACCCCCAGCGGAGTGTCCCCCACCTGGAACTGGAACTGCAGCTGGTCGCCGCCGATGATGGACAGCTGTATGTAGTGACCGGCCATCGCTGACCACCATAGGGTACCTGTTCCTCTCGATGGACACGGAGTGCCAGTTGTTGTCGGCGAGGCGGTTGCTGGTCTCCACCGACACCCCCAGCGGAGTGTCCCCCACCTGGAACTGGAACTGCAGCTGGTCGCCGCCGATGATGGACAGCTGTATGTAGTGACCGGCCATCGCTGACCACCATAGGGTACCTGTTCCTCTCGATGGACACGGAGTGCCAGTTGTTGTCGGCGAGGCGGTTGCTGGTCTCCACCGACACCCCCAGCGGAGTGTCCCCCACCTGGAACTGGAACTGCAGCTGGTCGCCGCCGATGATGGACAGCTGTATGTAGTGACCGGCCATCGCTGACCACCATAGGGTACCTGTTCCTCTCGATGGACACGGAGTGCCAGTTGTTGTCGGCGAGGCGGTTGCTGGTCTCCACCGACACCCCCAGCGGAGTGTCCCCCACCTGGAACTGGAACTGCAGCTGGTCGCCGCCGATGATGGACAGCTGTATGTAGTGACCGGCCATCGCTGACCACCATAGGGTACCTGTTCCTCTCGATGGACACGGAGTGCCAGTTGTTGTCGGCGAGGCGGTTGCTGGTCTCCACCGACACCCCCAGCGGAGTGTCCCCCACCTGGAACTGGAACTGCAGCTGGTCGCCGCCGATGATGGACAGCTGTATGTAGTGACCGGCCATCGCTGACCACCATAGGGTACCTGTTCCTCTCGATGGACACGGAGTGCCAGTTGTTGTCGGCGAGGCGGTTGCTGGTCTCCACCGACACCCCCAGCGGAGTGTCCCCCACCTGGAACTGGAACTGCAGCTGGTCGCCGCCGATGATGGACAGCTGTATGTAGTGACCGGCCATCGCTGACCACCATAGGGTACCTGTTCCTCTCGATGGACACGGAGTGCCAGTTGTTGTCGGCGAGGCGGTTGCTGGTCTCCACCGACACCCCCAGCGGAGTGTCCCCCACCTGGAACTGGAACTGCAGCTGGTCGCCGCCGATGATGGACAGCTGTATGTAGTGACCGGCCATCGCTGACCACCATAGGGTACCTGTTCCTCTCGATGGACACGGAGTGCCAGTTGTTGTCGGCGAGGCGGTTGCTGGTCTCCACCGACACCCCCAGCGGAGTGTCCCCCACCTGGAACTGGAACTGCAGCTGGTCGCCGCCGATGATGGACAGCTTTATGTAGTCTTGCGGACCCTGAGACAAAAAAAAAACTGTTATTTAACCTATATTGTACAAAATACAGAAGTAAACGCACAATAGGAGGGTTAAAGCATTATCTACCAGCCAATTCCATTGCCTGTCGTGTTGTGTGTTGTTTCAATTTGACTGTTATTATAAGATATCCATCCATCCTTTCTTTTCTGGCGAGCCATCGCGTAGAATAGAAGTCTATGGCGCTGTCTCGTTTCGGGGGCCAAGATCCACTTTGGGGTCACTGAGCCAGTGGAGTAAGTAAGTCTTTCAAGACAACATCTCAAAAACTCACAATCAGAAAGTGAAAATATTTGAAACTAGCTTTTGCCAACGACTTCGCCCGCGCGGAATTTACTATTGATTGATTCTAAGCGGCATATCAAAATGAAACCTGCTCCAGATTTTTTATAGACTACACAAGTCGCGTCAAATTTAACTCAATAGTTTTTGAAAGACCGAAGTAAATCAAATGATAAATCATAAAAAATGATAGTAGTTTCACTAGCATTTCCGAACGCTGTTGAAGAGGAAATGTGATGAAATATTGAAAATTTTCAGTAAAACTAGAAATATTTATAAACTTGACCCTCAACAATAAACTGACTTAGCTCAATAGTTGATAACGATACCTTCGCGTGCAGTAACACAGCATTCTCCTTGGTGGTCTTGAACTCGAAGTAGATGTCGCCACTGTGGCCCAGGTCGAAGGCTGGCAGAGTGATGATGGCGTCCGAGATACGGAACGTCACTGTATTGCTGAACAGATCTGGTGAGGATGGATTCAATTGTTAAGACTCAAAAATATCATATTTTTTGAGATATATCAGAAAAATATGTAGCTGTGATCATGAATAGTAAATGAAAAGAAAATGAGGCTGTTTTACCGACTCGATTACATCTGGCCCGTAAGCACAGGGCGGGCGCTTCATAGAAACGGGGCGTCAAATATACCTACTACTACTACTACTAATGAAACTGTATATCCGTGAATACGTCAGTAACACGTCAATGTGTGCATTTTCATAGTCATAGCCTGTATCTTTGTGTGTATTGGGTATTGGGATACCCAATACACACAAGAACGGGGGAGAAGTGTGAGGGGTGCGGGGGAGGTGCCATATATGGCACCTCCCAATATTGCGGGAGGGGCAGGGAGTTTCTATTCTGTACGTAGTACTTATATCAATTCTGTGCCGTAAGTAAAAAGAAATTGGGTTGAATAACAAATATTGAGACTGTTTTACCGACAGTGCCTACAACCATAAACTCTATTTATACACAAAGTACACAGTTGTTAACGTGATCTTCATTTTGTAAAGATAAGATAAGATAAAGATATATTTATTTGCCAAAAAAACATTGTGATACATAGTAATGCATAGATGTTACAGAGCAGCAATGTTCAACCGTTGAAACGGTGTGCAAGTTTAGTCAGATGGCTTGCCGCAAATAATTCAAAGCTTGTTTGCAAGTTCAATTTAAAGCAAATTGTAGCTTGTTTAATATAATGGTTAGCATTTAATATCTCATTTTATAGAAAGAGAAAGACATTTACCATCTCCCTCGCACAATAGCGGTCCCAAGGAATATCTCCCTTCCTTTTCGTCAAGATGGCTGCCAGTGTCGCCGAATCTGAGCTGTTTAACCGGCAAGAACTCTTTCTCTGTAATCTCTCCACCGTCCGTTTGGAATTCTGTGAATAAATTAACTTGTTATTATCTAATTTTCAACATCGATGACTATTATTATTTCCTTGAAAAATAATAATTCTTTTTTTATATATAATGAAAGCAATATCTTCTGTGCTGTGTTTCGCTTTGTTATGAAGATTTGGGTGCTTTTATCAGTGGTTTTTGCTTTGTTATGACGGTCTTTTAAACATTTTAGTATTATCGAACCGCTTCTTAAATATTAAACCTTAATAATATTACAACGGAACCATATCCAATGAAAGTGAGTTCTGTTGTATGGCTCATATTTGTCCGCTTTTACAGGGTTCAAACCTCCACCTATCCATCCATTATTATTATTCAGCCATTTAGATCCCACTGGTGGGCAAAGGCCTCCTCTCCTCCCTCTATATATCTCTATCCTGAGCTATTGAAATCCATTCTGCATCCCGCCACCTTCGCCATCCATATATCTGGTTTATCTGTATCTACGCATCTACGCATGTCTGTCTGTCCAGTTACCTTCCGGCCTGAGCCTGGGGTACTCAGCGTCGCAGTTGCACCACTTGGTGGGGTCCACACAGTTGCCCAGCATCCCACACTGGCACATGCGGCTGCCGGGCTGGGCGCCGGCCCAGTAGTCCATACTCTTGCCGGTACGGGACACCCACCACGCGAACGGACGGAACGTTGCTTCTTCACCTGGTGGAGATAAGAAATAAATAGTAGTAGTAACCTTTGCTTTAAGTAATTTTATGACGTCAACTAACTAAAAAACAAGAATTTGACGATTTATAAGTGCTACTTTTAAGCCTCTCTCTCAGCCCAAAGACGTCCACTGCCGGACAAAGGCCTCCCCCAAGGATTTTATCCATGGGGGGTTTTGCCGTAATCGCCACGCTTGGCAAGCGGGTTGGCGATCGCAGTGTAATGGCATAGTACGCGGAAAGATGCTGCTGCCCATCCTTCGGTGTTTTAAATCCCTTAGTCGCCTCTTACGACACCCACGGGAAGAGATGGGTTGGTGCTATTCTAGGGCCACACCACAGGCCAAGCCTTTTAAGCCACCACTTTTAAGCCTATATAAATAAAAACAATTGCTTTGAAATAAATAAATACGCGCATCACACGCCCGTGTCACAGGGCGGGCGCTTCATAGACACGGGACGTCAAATATACCTATTACTACTACAAATGAAACTTAAATCCGTGAATACGTCAGTAACACGTCAATGTATGCGTTTTCATAGTCCGTCCCAATACACAAAAGAACGGGGGAGAAGTGCGGGGGCTGCGGGGTGGGATGCCATATTGCGGGAGGGGCAGAGAGTTTCCTTACTGTACGTAGTACTTATATTAATTTTGTGGGTGTTTCCAAACCGATACGACATTGGAACCTTCAAAAATCGAGTCTATGTCTTCTTAAAAGGCCGACAACTCTTGTGTTGGAGTAGTCCATGGGCAGCGGTGATCGCTTACCAACAGGTGACCCGCTTGCTCGTTTGCCGCCCTATGTTATAAAAAAAAACTATCGAAAGAAAGATGAGTTTTTCACTGATGGATGTATTACTGAAGATCTATCTTAAAGGTTTCATGATCAGGATCATTTCTTTATCGAGCATGACTCTTCGCTCCCGCTACATATTCCATATGGGGCTGTCCATTAATCACGTGACGCTTGAAAGGGGAGGAGGGGTTTGACAAAAATCACGAAATATCACAAGGGGGTGTAGTAAGATATCACGTATATTTATTTTTTTTTTTTTTTTTCTGTTTAGACATTTTTATCGTGATCCTTAATTTCTGAACAAAATTAGATTATACCTACCTGTATTTAAGATAATATTCTAAAAAAAATTAAAAAAATTGTAGATACTAAAAATACACATGATGTTGGGTGGGGGTGGGTAGTCTTAAACCTCACCATGTATCACCAAGGGGGAGGGCGGGTTAAAAAATGATTAAAAAAAGATCACGTGATTAATGGACGGCCCCTATGACCAATATTAGACAAAATACACGAATATGGTCACAAAAATGACTTACTAGGAGAGTTCAGCAGCCGCGAGTGGCGACACATGTACTCCAGCCGCTGCTGGCAGCTGTGCGACCTGTTCAGCAGAGCTTCCAGCTGGGACCGGCTTGCGTCGTACTCCACGTCCTATAATACAGGTGTTTTATACAAGAACATAGGCACAGGGCGGGCGCTTCATAGAAACGGCGCGTCAAATATGCCTACTACTACTACAAATGAAACTGCATATCCGTGAACACGTCAGTAACACGTCAATGTGTGCGTTTTCATAGTCGAACGTCCCACAGTTACACAAGAACGGGGGAGAAGTGCGGAAGGAGCGGGGGGGTGCCATATTGCGGGAGGGGCAGGGAGTTTCCTTTCTGTACGTAGTACTAATATTAATTCTGTGACATAGGCGTATACCGAGCTAGGTAAACCTTATCGCTACTGTCTTTTTTGCTCAGTTAAAAATAACTGCCTTACTACAAAACAATGTCTAAAGTTGAACACATTACCCGTTCTTATGAAAAAGATACTGACAAATAGAAAATGTCATTAAAGCACGTGTATTTTAATTGTAAGGGTGTTTAACAAGTATTTAACTTTAGACATCGTTTTGTAATAAGACAGTAAAAGTTGAAGTAAAATTTTAAGAACACTGAATAATATAGAATTTAATTTTAACTTTTCATCAACATCTCAAGTGACAAAAACCAGATTTTTTTTTACCAGGATTTGGCCACTTCCACCGCCTATCGTTGGCCTCATTCAGGTCCTCCAAGGTACAGAAAGAAGGGCAGTTGGGGGGTATATTAGTATTGAAGGGTTCCACAGTCACAGAGGCTATTAGACGAGTACCCCCACCTGACTCGGTTCTCACGGCATCTCCCAACACCAGCCCGGGGTCTGTTTAGAGTCCTCCAGACTGCCCAGGGGAACAAGAGGCCTAACTAGATAACAGATTGACAGACTAAGATTTTACTTTATCCTCTATTTAATAAATAAAATAATAAATATAAATAAATAAATAAATACGGACAAATCACACAGATTGAGCTAGCCTCAAAGTAAGTTCGAGACTTGTGTTATGGGATACTAACTCAACGATACTATATTTTATAACAAATACATATATAGATAAACATCCAAGACCCAGGTCAATCTGAAAAAGATCATTTTTCATCTTGACCTGACCGGGGATCGAACTCGGGACCCCCTGGTTCAAAGGCAAGGTCTTTACCACTGAGCAACGGAGGTCGTCAATTATTTTAATTAGTATTTATCCTATCAATATCAATTTTCTTTTTTTTTTTTATTAGCCTGTACTGTCTCACTGCTGGGCAAAGTAAATATCAATACATATAATAAAACTGTAACTGGTCTGTGTCTGTATATGCGCAGGACCGGTCGTTGTGGAAATCCTTAGGGGAGGCCTTTGTCCAGCAGTGGACGTCTTTCGGCTGAGTGAAGAAGAAGAAGATGTCTGTATATAAGGCGGCCCCTAGACCTACAATAACATTGTACAATACATTTTATTGTACAATAAGATTGAAAGGCCCTTTGAATCCAAACGATCAATAAAATTGCACAATAATAGAAAAGTATTTTTTCGCGCAATGTTTTTCATGTTCAGTGGCCATATTTAAACTCCATTTATTCTTACCAGTCCTATCATGTAAACAATCTTCACAGTACTTTTTGTTGAATTTTGTTGAAAATAAATCAAATATTAGTCCAAACCTAAACATTCTAAAGTAAAACATTTAATAACCACGAAAGTAATTTCCTTAAAAAGTCTATCTTAATTTGTATTGTTGTAAAATCATAAAAAGACATGGTAAGATTGTTTACATGATAGGACTGGTAAGAATAAATGGAGTTTAGATACGCGCGTTAAATGCCTGAAAAAGATGCGTTTTTCTATTCTTGACCTCCTCAAGGGGATCGAAACTCGGGATTGAAAAATATTGCGCAAGGTACTTTACCACTGAGCCACGGAGGTCGTCAATTAAAAAATATGGTACAATAAAATCCTATCAACTCACTCAAACTTTCTTTCAATCATTGCACAATGTTCAATATTAACCCTAAACGGTCAATAAAATTGCACAATTTGCAATATTGCGCAATAAAATTGATCGTCTAGGGACCGCCTGATTTTTAAGAAAAAAAACTATGAGGTGTCTTCATGGAGCCAATAGAAGCCACAACCACTTTTTGTAGAATTTTTGTCTGTTTTTCTGTCTGTCTGTATGTTTGTACGCGCATCACGGAAAAACTACTGGACCAAATTTGATGCGGTTTTCACTGTTGTATTATAGAAGGTCTAACTTAAAATCTGGCGTAGGTTTCATGTTGATACGCCGCTTGGAAACTGAGATACTTGCGGACGAAGTCGCGGGCACAGGCTAGTATCCTTTATCCCTTTAATGTTAGCACCCACCTGTCGGAAAGAGCCGGGCTCCTGGTAGCCGTCCACCACGGAACCGCCGCCCGATGTATGTTGCACTGCAGTTAGGATACGCCCGTCCGCTAAAATAATACATCACCCTTTAACCGACAGGTTACCAAAAATAAAAGGAAATATGTATTAAAAATAATACGCGTAGCGTTAAGTAAAGTTCGTTTATTCATAATTGTCCTATTATGTAAACAATCTTACCATGTCTTTTTTTGATTTTACAACAATATAAATTAAAATAAAGACTTTTTAGGAAATTACTTTCGTGGTTAATAAATGTTTTTTTTATGTTTAGGTTTGAACTAATATTTGATTTATTTTTAACTAAATTCAACAAAAAATACTGTGAAGATTGTTTACATAATAGGACAATTCAGAAAAAAATGAGTTTATGTAAAAATTGAATGGATGTACACTTGACATAAAAGAGTAGGAAATAAATGGAGGCGCTGTATTTACTTAGCTAGCACACTAAATGTTTATCAATCAATCACATAGATCGTGCAAAAATTTTTAACCAATCACGACCATTCGATATAGTATTGCAATGATAGAAAAATTTAGTTCGTCTGAATCCGTTTTCTACTCTTTTCGCTTCTTTCGCACTTTATGTTTGTTATGGTGCGTACAGACTCATAAAATGTAACACACAATGTAGCATGCAATGAAAGAATTTGCCGTACACATTGCTGCAATGTATCATGAAATGTAACAAACTATGTAACAATTTCTCATAGTTTGGACGTGTTGCCACAGGGCGGGCGCTTCATAGAAACGGCGCGTCAAATATGCCTACTACTACTACAAATGAAACTGTATATCCGTGAACACGTCAGTAACACGTCAATGTGTGCGTTTTCATAGTCGAACGTCCCACAGTTACACAAGAACGGGGGAGAAGTGCGGAAGGAGCGGGGGGGTGCCATATTGCGGGAGGGGCAGGGAGTTTCCTTTCTGTACGTAGTACTAATATTAATTCTGTGGTGTTGCGCGCTCGAACTGTACATTTCATGCGCACACTACGAGCATTACAAGATGCGCGCGGAGCGATGTCGGTTTTTCGGACGAACACAAAGGGACGCGCAGTGTGCGCGTGAAAGCAGCATGGACGGTTGTTTTGAAGATGCGCTTGTGCACGAAACGAAAATGGAGGGCGACAAGTGGAATTAACAAATGGCACTCGATTTTCTTTAGTTGATTGATTATTATATTAATAAAGAAGCTCGCTTGTAGCGAACATGCAATGTAAGGCAGAATATTACATTTTATGTTACATTTCATCAGTCTGTAGGTCTGTACGCACCATTACTCATCACCTAAAATCTACCGGATTGGTTACGATGAAATTTGATACACGCGTAATAAAAAACCGAGATTAGCACGTATGGTACTTTTTGTCTTGAAATTCCCACTGGAGCGAAGCCCCGGAGCACAGTCAGTAGCCAAATAAAATGGTTATTGTTACAACTTACTGTAAAAGTGACAGGTGACAGGGAAAGCCGGCAAGGGACCGGAGCCATCCACGTCTATCTGTATGTCTGCAGATCTCGATACCGCCTGAACATTTTTGTATGCCGTGCACGATAGAGGATGGACAGCTGAAAAAAATAGATCAGTAAATATGTAAACAAAATAGTAAGTACATTGTAAATCACGGGGGAAGTGACAAATTAAGACGAGTCTACGTCTTCTTGAAAGGCCGGCAACACTCTTGTGATACCCCTGGTGTTGCAGTAGTCCATGGGCAGCGGTGATCGCTTACCATCAGGTAACCCAATTGCTCGTTTGCCGCCCTATGTTATAAAAAAAAACTAATAAGTTACACGAGCTTGCAATCGTACTTATCTATAAGGAAAAATTAAAAGAATATTGGCACATAAGACAAGTCAGGTTACCAGAAGGTAAAAAGGTGCTTTTACAACATGGAAGAATATGTGGGCTTGTGGGCACAGGCCTAATCTGATGGATGACTAGGTTTACATAGGCTTCCACATCTGTAACGACAATTAACCACCGGGATAAGACTCAGATCATATTAACTGTCACATGGAAGAAGAAGGGGTTCAACCCTAACCTACCCACCACGGCAAAGTTCAGTGCCACGCCCTGTACGGACCTGTGCGTTACAGCCAGTTGCTCTACACGACGTCCACCGTGCTAACTAAGAAATCACAAAATCCTTAAAGTTGTCCAACAGCGAAAAAAGGGGTCCCTTAAAGTTCAGAACCCTGAACGTTTTTTTTTTAAATAGTAGACAAACGAGCATTCGGGTTGCCTGATGGTAAGCAATCACCGGAGTCCATAGACACTAACGATCCTAAAAAGGTCACTGATGCGTTGCCGACTCTTTGAGCAAGCGATAGGCTCTTTTCTTGAAGGTCCCAATGTCGAACCTATTCAGGAACACCCCTAAGGGAAGCATATTGCACAGCTTAGTGCAGAGCAATAAAAAGTTGCGCGAAAAACGGGCAGTGGTTGAACACCAACCATCAAGGTACGGGGGTGGAATACAGCGATTGGTATAAGGTCGAATAGCACTGGTAACACTCAAAGTCAAAGTCATTTTTTTTAAATGAAACTTGGCCTTCAAAGAAGGCTACTTTTCACGTCGATAACTAATTATTTAATCATAATATATTATGTCTCAAAGCTACAAACTACTCACAGGTGTGGCACACAGCCCCGGCGTACCCCGTGTTCCGGCAGTCGCAAGAAAACTCCTCCGCAGTCTGCGTGCACACGCCGCCGTGTTCGCACGGGTTGGGGTTACATCTGTAACAATATCCGGTTGTTCAGTTAGAATCGTCTATTTGAGATTTGTACCTAGCCATACATGGATATACAGTCCACCTGAACATACAACCCATGCGGATAAAGAATGGGATTAGAAATGGCGGCGCAACTATTCACTTCTCGCTCGCACACTATTTGCGTCTATACTCACACTAGTGAGTACAGTCTGACAAAAAAAATAACGTTAAACAAGCTAATTATTTAAAAATAAAAAACACGACTGACATCTTACATAGCCTATGTCATTCGGGCTAATGCAAGGAATCTAACAATACCTCTCACATCAAAATCTGTTAAGCCGTTCAGGACTTATGGTGGAATAAAGAAATTACATACATACATACATGAACCCTGAAAACATAACACTCCTTTTTTGGTCAGTCGTGTAAAAACAAAGTCAGGAGAGGGCCCCGTCGTCAGTCCGGTTTCGCAATTCTGTGAGCTAGACGCGTTCTCTGAGTTGTGAGACTTTAAAGTTGTTGTTAATCTTGTTATTTGTTGTTTAATTCGTTTGTTGTTATAATTTACTGTTAACGCCTTGTTAGTTATTTGTTGTTGTTTTATATTATTTTTACCATGGAGCATAAACGCGGGAAAGTACCGCATAGCGATGCGCGAAAAATCGTTTATAAACGCGATATAATAACGCGTAGTTTGTAAAGTAATATTTCATTATTTTCTGTACTGTAATTTTATTATATTTGTACCAAAAAGATCACAAAATATGAAACACACATATGGAACTGTTTAATTGTAATAAAATAACGAAAAAGTTTCAACGGTAAAAATAGTTAACCGTTTTTCAGTTATTTTACTAGTTACCTAATTCGTTAATGCGTTTTTACTTATTATGCTGACGGTACCGGCTCTATGAGCCGCCATTTTCAATCCCATTCTTTATCCGCACGGGTAGTAAATGTTATTATTATTAAACCATGCTGCTGATGTCTGCCACCAGTGTGTCATGGAACACATAGGCCTCTTCCAGCATCATCCATTCTGCTCTATTATTTGCCTTTCTTCTCCATAGCGGCCCTCCCGTGCTTTTAATGTCATCACTAAAATAATCACAGAATGGTGGCCTCGTGATGGTAAAAGCAGGAGAGGAAGGCAAATAAAAAGATGGGAAGATGACATTGATGTTATTACTTAGGTGAAAATAAACAATCGTTGAGATCGCACGTCGCTTTTACTTAAAATAATCCCCACAAAGCAAGGAAACCTTATTTTCATAACCACCGGTAAAGCGTGAGTTGGGACAAGCTTTTGTTTGGAGGTCGCATGTTCGATTGAGTCAGATGACTTTTTTTAACTTATTTGTTTTTAGTATCTGTTATTGTTGTGTGAATTTTGGGTCTACCTATTATGGTTCCGGAGTCACACCCTCTGAATGTCAGACAGACAGCGGAGACATGTTAATAGGGCTCTGTTTGGGACCCTTTGAGTACAGAACTCCAAAAAATTGATCATTCCATTAACAAACATTACGAATGTCTAATATTTAGAATTTAAATGTCAAACCTGTCGATCATCTGACAAGCGTCGAACACGACGTCGTTCTGACAACAATAGTCTTCTTTCTTCCAATCCGTGGGCAGCCGGTAGTTGCCATCGACTGCTATTTTCCTCATGCACCCGATGAAACCGCGAACTGGAGGCTTGCCGCCTATGAATATTAATTTAATTTTGAATGACCCACATTAAGCTTGATTTAACTCGGCAATAGAATAGACTAATATAAAACACTCGTCATACATTTTCTTTTCATATAAAAGGAGACATTGCGATTGAACGGACCAAATGACGAGGACAAAATCAGAAAGAATGAATGAAAAAAATGGTATACCTGTTTAGCAGCATAACATTTATAAGAGATATAATAAGTGCTGCCAGTGTATAGATTCAGCTTCTTAGTAGTCCTGACAGGCCTGTGGTCCACAGACAACACCAAATGGTCCACCCCTATGGTCAGCATTAGCGCGTGCCAGCGTCCGTCGATGAACTCACAGTTATTGCACAAGAGAGTGAGAAGAAGTGTATAAGAGAGAAGAAAGACTCACCAGCGATATAATAAGTGCTGCCAGTATAGAGATTCAGCTTCTTAGTGGTCCTGTGGTCAACCCCATAGGTCAACATTAGCGCATGCCATCGTCCGTCGTTGAACTCACAGTTATTGCACAAGAATTGAATTGAATTGAATTGAAGAGAGTGAGAGAAGAAGTAAGAGAGAAGAAAGACTCACCAGCGATATAATAAGTGCTGCCAGTGTATAGATTCAGCTTCTTAGTAGTCCTGACAGGCCTGTGGTCCACAGACAACACAAGATGGTCCACCCCCATAGTCAACATTAGCGCGTGCCAGCGGCCGTCGTTGAACTCACAGTTATTGCACAAGAGAATGAGAGAAGAAATGTGTGAGGGAGAAGAAACCATTCACCAGCGATATAATAAGTGCTGCCAGTATAGAGATTAGTGGTCCTTGACAGGCCTGTGGTCCACAGACAATACAAGATGGTCCACCCCCATAGTCAGCATTCCGTCGTTGAACTCACAGGTATTGCACAAGAGAGTGAGAGAAGAAATGTGAGGAGAAGAAACACTCACCAGCGATATAATAAGTACAAGTGTAGAGATTCAGCTTCTTAGTAGTCCTGACAGGCCTGTGGTCCACAGACAACACAAGATGGTCCACCCCCATAGTCAACATTAGCGCGTGCCAGCGGCCGTCGTTGAACTCACAGTTATTGCACAAGAGAATGAGAGAAGAAATGTGTGAGGGAGAAGAAACACTCACCAGCGATATAATAAGTGCTGCCAGTGTATAGATTCAGCTTCTTAGTGGTCCTCACAGGCCTGTGGTCCACAGACAATATAGTTGCCATCGAACTCACAGTTATTGCACAAGAGAGTGAGAGAAGAAGTGTGTAAGAGAGAAAAAAGACTCACCAGCGATATAATAAGTGCTGCCAGTGTATAGATTCAGCTTCTTAGTAGTCCTGACAGGCCTGTGGTCCACAGACAACACAAGATGGTCCACCCCCATAGTCAACATTAGCGCGTGCCAGCGTCCGTCGTTGAACTCACAGTTATTGCACAAGAGAATGAGAGAAGAAATGTGTGAGGGAGAAGAAACACTCACCAGCGATATAATAAGTGCTGCCAGTGTAGAGATTCAGCTTCTTAGTAGTCCTGACAGGCCTGTGGTCCACAGACAACACAAGATGGTCCACCCCCATAGTCAACATTAGCGCGTGCCAGCATCCATAATTGAAATCACAGTTATTGCACAAGAGAGTGAGAGAAGAAGTGTGTAAGAGAGAAAAAAGACTCACCAGCGATATAATAAGTGCTGCCAGTGTAGAGATTCAGCTTCTTAGTAGTCCTGACAGGCCTGTGGTCCACAGACAACACAAGATGATCCACCCCCATAGTCAACATTAGCGCGTGCCAGCGTCCATCGTTGAACTCTTCAGCGTAGTTATCCAGTTTGACGCGGGGGCTGCCCGCTGTCTCTAGTTCCACTTTGATCTTGCCTTCTTCTAGGAACACCTGGGGAAGTTGTAACCATTTTAATATGTTCATCGAGGATTTTTTCAAATCAAATAATCTTTATTGTGGATCACAGGTAAAAAAGGTCTTACAATTAAGTCGCACAGCCGTGTCCTGCCCAATTTGGACGTACAGTTATCTCAGTCATAATTAGTCTTAAACAAAATCATCAGAAATCTCTTTTTCGATTTTCGTCCTTTGGAAAGCAAAGAATTGGGTAAGTAGGGTATATGACAACAAGCCTTGAACTGTTGGTATATGAAACACTTTGACGTCGCCATCGTTCTTGAACTGTTGGTATATGAGACACTCACTTTGACGTCGCCATCGTTCTTGAACTGTTGGTATATGAGACACTCACTTTGACGTCGCCATCGTTCTTGAACTGGTGGTATATGAGCAGGCCGTGGTTCTCGTAGGTGCGGAACTCTAGAGATATGTTGAGGTTGTTGGGAGTAGAACCAAACAACAAGGACACTCACTTTGACATCACCATCGTTCTTGAACTGGTGGTATATGAGCAGGCCGTGGTTCTCGTAGGTGCGGAACTCTAGAGATATGTTGAGGTTGTTGGGAGTAGAACCAAACAACAAGGACACTCACTTTGACATCACCATCGTTCTTGAACTGGTGGTATATGAGCAGGCCGTGGTTCTCGTAGGTGCGGAACTCTAGAGATATGTTGAGGTTGTTGGGAGTAGAACCAAACAACAAGGACACTCACTTTGACATCACCATCGTTCTTGAACTGGTGGTATATGAGCAGGCCGTGGTTCTCGTAGGTGCGGAACTCTAGAGATATGTTGAGGTTGTTGGGAGTAGAACCAAACAACAAGGACACTCACTTTGACATCACCATCGTTCTTGAACTGGTGGTATATGAGCAGGCCGTGGTTCTCGTAGGTGCGGAACTCTAGAGATATGTTGAGGTTATTGGGAGTAGGACCAAACAATAAGGACACTCACTTTGACATCACCATCGTTCTTGAACTGGTGGTATATGAGCAGGCCGTGGTTCTCGTAGGTGCGGAACTCTAGAGATATGTTGAGGTTGTTGGGAGTAGGACCAAACAACAAGGACACTCACTTTGACATCACCATCGTTCTTGAACTGGTGGTATATGAGCAGGCCGTGGTTCTCGTAGGTGCGGAACTCTAGAGATATGTTGAGGTTGTTGGGAGTAGGACCAAACAACAAGGACACTCACTTTGACATCACCATCGTTCTTGAACTGGTGGTATATGAGCAGGCCGTGGTTCTCGTAGGTGCGGAACTCTAGAGATATGTTGAGGTTGTTGGGAGTAGAACCAAACAACAAGGACACTCACTTTGACATCACCATCGTTCTTGAACTGGTGGTATATGAGCAGGCCGTGGTTCTCGTAGGTGCGGAACTCTAGAGATATGTTGAGGTTGTTGGGAGTAGGACCAAACAACAAGGACACTCACTTTGACGTCACCATCGTTCTTGAACTGGTGGTATATGAGCAGGCCGTGGTTCTCGTAGGTGCGGAACTCTAGAGATATGTTGAGGTTGTTGGGAGTAGGACCAAACAACAAGGACACTCACTTTGACATCACCATCGTTCTTGAACTGGTGGTATATGAGCAGGCCGTGGTTCTCGTAGGTGCGGAACTCTAGAGATATGTTGAGGTTGTTGGGAGTAGGACCAAACAACAAGGACACTCACTTTGACGTCACCATCGTTCTTGAACTGGTGGTATATGAGCAGGCCGTGGTTCTCGTAGGTGCGGAACTCTAGAGATATGTTGAGGTTGTTGGGAGTAGGACCAAACAACAAGGACACTCACTTTGACGTCACCATCGTTCTTGGAACTGGTGGTATATGAGCAGGCCGTGGTTCTCGTAGGTGCGGAACTCTAGAGATATGTTGAGGTTGTTGGGAGTAGGACCAAACAACAAGGACACTCACTTTGACATCACCATCGTTCTTGAACTGGTGGTATATGAGCAGGCCGTGGTTCTCGTAGGTGCGGAACTCTAGAGATATGTTGAGGTTGTTGGGAGTAGGACCAAACAACAAGGACACTCACTTTGACGTCACCATCGTTCTTGAACTGGTGGTATATGAGCAAGCCGTGGTTCTCGTTGGTGCGGAACTCTAGAGATATGTTGAGGTTGTTGAGAGTAGGACCAAACAACAAGGACACTCACTTTGACATCACCATCGTTCTTGAACTGGTGGTATATGAGCAGGCCGTGGTTCTCGTAGGTGCGGAACTCTAGAGATATGTTGAGGTTGTTGGGAGTAGGACCAAACAACAAGGACACTCACTTTGACGTCACCATCGTTCTTGAACTGGTGGTATATGAGCAGGCCGTGGTTCTCGTAGGTGCGGAACTCTAGAGATATGTTGAGGTTGTTGGGAGTAGGACCAAACAACAAGGACACTCACTTTGACGTCACCATCGTTCTTGAACTGGTGGTATATGAGCAGGCCGTGGTTCTCGTAGGTGCGGAACTCTAGAGATATGTTGAGGTTGTTGGGAGTAGGACCAAACAACAAGGACACTCACTTTGACATCACCATCGTTCTTGAACTGGTGGTATATGAGCAGGCCGTGGTTCTCGTAGGTGCGGAACTCTAGAGATATGTTGAGGTTGTTGGGAGTAGGACCAAACAACAAGGACACTCACTTTGACATCACCATCGTTCTTGAACTGGTGGTATATGAGCAGGCCGTGGTTCTCGTAGGTGCGGAACTCTAGAGATATGTTGAGGTTGTTGGGAGTAGGACCAAACAACAAGGACACTCACTTTGACATCACCATCGTTCTTGAACTGGTGGTATATGAGCAGGCCGTGGTTCTCGTAGGTGCGGAACTCTAGAGATATGTTGAGGTTGTTGGGAGTAGGACCAAACAACAAGGACACTCACTTTGACATCACCATCGTTCTTGAACTGGTGGTATATGAGCAGGCCGTGGTTCTCGTAGGTGCGGAACTCTAGAGATATGTTGAGGTTGTTGGGAGTAGGACCAAACAACAAGGACACTCACTTTGACATCACCATCGTTCTTGAACTGGTGGTATATGAGCAGGCCGTGGTTCTCGTAGGTGCGGAACTCTAGAGATATGTTGAGGTTGTTGGGAGTAGGACCAAACAACAAGGACACTCACTTTGACGTCACCATCGTTCTTGAACTGGTGGTATATGAGCAGGCCGTGGTTCTCGTAGGTGCGGAACTCGAACTCTAGAGATATGTTGAGGTTGTTGGGAGTAGGACCAAACAACAAGGACACTCACTTTGACGTCACCATCGTTCTTGAACTGGTGGTATATGAGCAGGCCGTGGTTCTCGTAGGTGCGGAACTCTAGAGATATGTTGAGGTTGTTGGGAGTAGGACCAAACAACAAGGACACTCACTTTGACATCACCATCGTTCTTGAACTGGTGGTATATGAGCAGGCCGTGGTTCTCGTAGGTGCGGAACTCTAGAGATATGTTGAGGTTGTTGGGAGTAGGACCAAACAACAAGGACACTCACTTTGACATCACCATCGTTCTTGAACTGGTGGTATATGAGCAGGCCGTGGTTCTCGTAGGTGCGGAACTCTAGAGATATGTTGAGGTTGTTGGGAGTAGAACCAAACAACAAGGACACTCACTTTGACATCACCATCGTTCTTGAACTGGTGGTATATGAGCAGGCCGTGGTTCTCGTAGGTGCGGAACTCTAGAGATATGTTGAGGTTGTTGCCGCCGGAGTAGCCGTGTACTTTCGCGTACGACGCCTCCTTCAGAAACGTCAGCGGGACTATTGGCGGTTCCTATACGAAAAATATTGTTATTATTACTTTCAAAAGTATCAAAAAAACTATTCGTATAGTTAGCTATTTCCCTCATTTCACCTTCTTAAGTGGAATTTCCAAAATTCCTTTCTAGTGCTCAGTTACGCAATATTAAGAACTTCACTGCAAAATTTCAAGTTCTATGTTCAGTGGATTTCGTCTCTGTTACGATATCCACTGAACATAGCTTGGTTGCTGACCGACTGATAGAGATATCATCTGATTGATGAAACTGATTGCTTCGCAAAAACCGCATGAAATTTCGAACAGTAGTTTATTTGTGATGCACATACAAACTTACAGACAGACAGACGGAAAGACAGACAAAAAATCTAAAAGTTCCATAAGTTCTTTCTTAAATATATCTAGAGTACAGACACAGAATAGATACAGTTTTATTATATGTATTGATTTATAATGATAGAGATACTTACAGGACAAGCATACAGCGTGTTAACTTTCTCAAATTTGAACGGTTCCCCGGAGTCATATCCGGCCTTGAGCTCCTGTATCACATTAGTCGAGTTGAGATATAAGTTCTCCACACAGCCGGAGAAGTTTTGGTTCACCACCAGCCCCTCTTGGAAGTTCGGCACGCCACCGATGTAAACCTGAGTATAAAACAGTTGAAGTCATTTTTTTTTTTTAAATCATAATTTCTATAATAACCTGCAAAGACGTTGGCTATTTTGGGAAATCTTCTTAAACTCCTTGTAAAACTAACCGCGCCTCGAGACTCCACTCCCATGGGAATTTCAGGACTAAAGTACCCTATGTGGTATTTCAGGATATATTCTACTTGTGTACAAAATTTCATCGAAAACCGTCCAGTAGTTTTCAAAGATCCATACTGACGCATTTATGATTTACCCATTTGTGTTTTTATTGTTTTTCTGTATTACATATTTTATAGAATGCCAATAACATTGCTTTAGTGTGTACACTGTAATGATGTTATTATGTTTTTAAATAAATAAAAAAATGATAGGTGTGGGGGAGACCTTTGTCCAGCAGTGGGACAAAATAGCTTAATAAAAAAAAGGTGTAAGTAATCTTCTTCTTATCAAGTCGAAATGGCTATAATTATATTGTTTTTGACCAGTTTGTGGCAGTATATGTGTAATTTACTCACCGCTCTGTTCAGATTAAGCCTGGAGAACTCTCCCTTGATCCGGTCCTGCACCACCACCCGGTCCACTGAGAACAGGATGTCGCGACGGTTCCTCGACAACACTACGTCGTGCCAGAGGTTGTCATCGAGTAAACTGCCCACTGATAGTGATGTTGCTGTACCGGAACCTGGGGAAAAGGGTGTAATAAATAAACGATTTTTTTTCTTTTATTTTTTTCTGTCATTAAGCTGGAAGAAGAAACCGAGTATGTTTCAATAATTTTGGTTCTAAATGGTTTTATAATCAACTAAGCACACTTGTATCATAATGTACTAATAGGACATTTTATTTTCATGATAAGTTACGTGATAGCCATTGTATACTATTATGTGCTTCACATAGTAAAGTTCTAAAAATATATAATTTTATAATAAAAATTATAAAATGTACGAGAGCTGAGAATCAAACTTTCTATTAGCTAAGTATGGTATAACACATGGCACTTTTTAAAACCTACCTAAGTCCAAATTGAGCACAAATCTGTTATTCCTGAGTTGCAGCGTAGTCCCCCTGGGTGCCCTAGAGTACAGCAGCACCCCGGAAGCAGCGCTAGTCTTGAAGCGGAACCTGATCACCCCGCGCTAGCTAACTTTATCTTATTAGCTGGGTATAACCCATGGTATCATTGAAACCTACCTAGGTCTAAATTGAGCACCAGTCTGTTATCCCTGAGTTGCAGCGCCACATAGTCCCCCTGAGTGCCCCTAGAGTACAGCAGCACCCCGGAGGCAGCACTAGTCTTGAAACGGAACCTGATGACCTCACGGGAGGCTGATATCGGGTCCCGGAGCAGGTCCATCTTGACCAGGGAAGTGCCGTTGAAGTAGACCGTGTCGGCGACTGGAAAAAGAGAATTAAATGTTGAACTGGCCTGACAATATTATTTTTGTGATATTTAGAAGCGTACATAAATTACTGCATACATAAACCTTCTTTTTTTAATTGAAGTCGGTTGAAAATACTGAATCGAAGTGATTTTGTGTGATAAAGAGATGATGAAGAACATCTCTCTCCTGCCAGTATCTTAAAGACAAATTAACTTACAATGTATGGAACTTACGTGACGAATCGATTTAGCCAAATTTACATAGATCCCGGAATTCGACACTACTGGTGATAGCCTTAAAGTTGACGTCACCAGGATGCCCTGGACTGGACACACCGATGCGAATTCCGCGCCGCGTGCGAAATTTGTATATATGCATCTCGCTTACTCCTTAGAGCAACTCCAAGTATCTCTCGCTCTAATTTCGTATACGTACCATAGTCGCAGCCGTAGAGCTCGACCCTCAAGGAGATCTTGTCCCTCCATCGCATCGGGTTAATCCGGATGTACTGAGCGATGATCGGCACCTCGAACTCGTTGCGGTGGACCGTGTTCCCGTCGTGGTTGCCTTGGAACATCTGGTGGTGACGTCACGAGATTAGACAACATTCATTACCAGATTGGAATAATTGGGACACAGAATCACGTCTTTATCCTAAAGAATATGTAGCCAGGAGTCACTATCCAGGATCTTACGGAAGGAGCACAATTAACACGTCCAGTACGTTTGACATTTATTACAAGAGAAAGATTACGAGCTACTCTACATACCTAATAATATTGCTACCGACACATGCCCCATAATATTGCTACCGACATATGTCACATAACCCTTACGGGGTAGACAGAGCCAAGGTCACCCTTAGCTCAATAGTGGGCTGGAATGGAGGCTCAGATATAGTGACAGGTTGCTAGCCCATCGCCTATGAGTGGAAGAACCCCAGTATCTATGTTTGAGGTTTACAATAAAGACTTGAATTTACATAAACCTGAACTACATTACTCCTTCTTTACGCAGTCGTGCAAATATAAGGTTATGGTCATGTCCATATAGAGCATTTTGATATATTCAATAAACTCTCGTGACCTTTATTTGATACACTTATTTTAACTACGTTACTCTTTCGCGCAATATTTACTGGTCAGATTTTGATGAAATTTGATACACAGGTGGGGTAGATAGCAATAACAGACACCAAACTCATGGCGTCGGAAGTTTGGATATTCAACCGCCATTGTTGTTGAGTCCGTTGCACTAATTAACCTAATCAATTCATTACCGTTCAATGCACCGAGACCGAGTAGTAATAGCCGCCTCTTATGTTGGACGCCATTCTTCTCATGTATTAAAGAGGTTTATTTGTTTGTATTTATTAGTCAAATGAAGTGTCCCAATGCTAGGCCCTCCCTACCCCTACCCCTTCCTTATTCCACAAATCTTTGTCAAGTGCAGCATGTTGCCACTCCCGCACTACAAACTCAAAACCTACTCCACCAATTTAGCTGAATAATTAATATAAAAAAAAATAAAAATAAATAATATATCTGGAGATATGAACAAGGACATAATTATGTGCACCTAACCATCTAGTACCTTATATATAGTATACAAAAGACGGCATGGTTCTTATAAGGAAAGCAATTTACACATGCACGTCACGTATGATTACACCGATCAATTTGGTGCATTAGAAACGCCCTATCTATTAACTTCCACCTGTTTGATCCCACCACATAGATTGAAAAAAGGGTACCGCACCCCACCAACCCCACGCACCACGCAACGTGGCAAATTTTAAATTAGTTTGCTTACGGCGGGTAAATATGACATTAATGGATGTGCGTGTCTTTAACGCACGAATATGCAGTTAAATGTTCAAGGTAACTTTAAATAAAATAGATCTACATTATGTTCTTCAGGCCTAACTAAATAACACAAAAAGTTTTATTAATGTAGTCTTTCTTAAACTTTCGTGCTTTAACTATAATTGTATTTAATCGGAACTATCCAATAGACTTGAAATACATCTACGAGTATTATCAAGCTTTTTAGAATTAATTGCTGGCAATGGCCTATGTCTGGTCTTTAATTTTGTGTTTACAAAATCGGTCCAACGGTTTAGCTGTGAAAGCGCAACAAACAAACAGACTTTCGCATTTGTAAAGGTATTAGTACTCTCCATAATCCTCTCTACTCACAAACAGAAACTAACGATATCATTATCACTTAAATCATTAGAAATTTTTATACATTAATGATAGTAAACATGCGTGCACAAACAATAATTATGTTAGTAGATTAACATGTTACTATTTCCTCCTTAACACCTTGTAAGCATAACACAAAAGGATAGTGTAAAGTATACTGTGGGTTATATTAAACAGAACTTGGAAAGAATATGAGTCGAATAGAAGTCGCATAGACGCTGATATTATGCGCATGATATAACCCGCATAGGACTCTGAAGCTCCTTAACTCACTCGCACAAACTCAATCGTATCGATTTTTGTTGGAGCGACAGATACTTTCATATGAGACAGCAGATAGCACTTTATTCAAAATTCTGTGGCTCCACCCAACCGTCCCAAGTTCGATCCCCGGTCGGGTCAAGATCGAAAATGATCTTTTTCAGATTAGCCTGGGTCTTGAAATGTTTATCTATGTATGTATGTAACTATATAAAATATAGTATCGTTGAGTTAGCATTCCATAACACAAGTCTAGAAATTACTTTGGGGCTAGCTCAATCTGTGTGATTTTTCTGTATATATTTTGGAAATGGGAATTTGTCAAAATGGCCTTTTCTAGACCTCCCAGAGCCACCATTCTATTTTAATCGAATCGAAGAAGCCTGTCACTTACCTGCGTATTCCCATCAGCAGTGGACATGACTCTCCAACTATCCCCATCATCAGAATACAGCAGGTTATACTCCGAGACGCATTCATAAGTGGACGAGCGCCCCCTGGTGGCGATTCCCCTCAACTCCTTCCTTGCCCCGAGGTTCACCGTGATGTGCTGGTTGTACGAGCTCTCCAGCGCCGTCCATGCTGATGGCCCTTCACCATTGTTAGGGTTAGTCAGTGCTGTACAGCATACACTTCATCACAGCTGAATAATTGTTTGTTTTAACTGTGAGTGAGATACTGAAGGTTTTACTAATACACGACTATTTAAAAATA